>OX457044.1:10359228-10776728 GCA_949752735.1 Lumbricus terrestris
TCTGTCTTCATGTATATCTCCGTCCTTTTATCTGTCTATGTCTGCATATAAATAAATATATATTATGTATGAATTACATATAATTATCTATATATGTCGTATATAATATAAATATATAAATATAAGTATACATGTACATCCGTATGTTTGTTGGATTTGAATCATGTGCATGGATGTAATAAAACTGTCCACGTATTATTATTATTATTATTATTATTATTATTATTATTATTATTATTATTATTATTATTATTATTATTATTATTATTATTATTATTGTTATTATTATTATTATTATTATTATTGCGATATTATTATTGCGAGGCTAATAACTCTAACCTGAATTATTGTTCTAGTTTTCATTCTCATATTATTAAATGATGAGTTGGAGGACAATACCTGACCCAGATAATTAATTGTTTCACAATAATAATTAATTAATAATCTCTAAGACCTTGAGGGAATGCGGTACCTCAGGCCAAACTAATGACAGTATAGGCCTAATATTAAACTAACAGAAGCTATAGTAATGAGGAAATAGTAGTAATAATAAAATAATAATAATAATAACTGGGCCTAACGGCCGCCACATAACAGTAGCCTAGCTGGACCATTTTTTGTCTCCAGAATGATTGCAACTGTCTCGGGGAAAAACTAATAATATTTGTAGAAATAATGAAACTAATGTAAATTCTATTTCTTCGATCGAACCCTGGACGTACGTTGTCCTTGAAACACACACAGGCTCCATCTATCGGTAGCCGCCATCACCATCGGCCGCAAAGGCTCACGGGACATGTATCGACGACGACGGCATCTAAAGCATTCAATGGTCTGCATGTCTCTCTTTCTGAGGAGACTATGCATTACAAGAAGCCATTAGACACGATCGACGCCATTGCCGAGTCTCTGGAGAGCCATGGACCACATGTAGTTCACAGACCCATGAACAGTTACTGCAAAATAATTAATATTAATGCCGCTGACTCACACCGTCAGACGGACAAAGGAACGAACGGACGGACGGAAGGATAGAAGGACCGGAGGATGGATGGTTGGCTGGGTGGATGGATGGATGGATGGGTGAATGGATAGATGGATGGACGGAAGGCCCCGTCCGCCCGCCCGTCCGTCCGTCCGCCCGGCCGTCCGCCCGCCCGCCCGTCCGGCCGTCCGTCCGTCCGGCCGTCCGCCCGCCCGCCCGCCCGTCCGCCCGTCCGTCCGGCCGTCCGCCCGCCCGCCCGTCCGCCCGTCCGTCCGGCCGTCCGCCCGCCCGCCCGTCCGCCCGTCCGTCCGGCCGTCCGCCCGCCCGCCCGTCCGCCCGTCCGTCCGGCCGTCCGTCCGCCCGTCCGGCCGTACGTCCGCCCTGCACACTGATGTTTGCCTAATATCGCAAAAAGCATAAACGTTGGTCCTATGCAGCTATCTTGAATGTAATATCGGCGCAACATGTGAGGTGCCTAAGACGTGTATTATGCTCCATTTCACATTCATGGAATATGAATATTATCTCAACTCTATTTTTTAAAGAATTTCAGTGCCCCAGGAAAAAACTCCGCATTTTTTAGTATTAAGATGTCACGGCATTTCAAGAATTGTTTGTTTTTCCTTGACCTAGGGTCCTAGGCCTATGTCAGACCATTGCTGTTCCAACGGCGGATCTCTTTCATGGTTATAGAATCATAATTATGTTTAGGCCATATTTTAGATTAATTTCCAGGGCTATTTTAAAGGAATTTTTAGAACTGCACAACCCTTCTTTCCTTTCCCATCCTCTATGGTAAATTACTTCCAATCGGAGGACAATGACCGTTTTTGCTCATTTTAGCTGTACAAAAGTCAAAAGTGCTTCTACAACTGCACAAATCCATTTAGAACTGCACATTTTGTGTAGGCCTACAACTCCACGTTAAAAAAACCTGTTAATTTCTATCTCTATAGCATAAGGCCTAGCCCGGCCTACACAGGGCCAATCTAGCCTCTAGGTGTGCAAACGATAAATAAGCAGTAGCCTATCTTGTCATTTGGATATGATAGAATTTCCGATAAGTTATTTCTTATGTAAGCTCAGCTTACACAGGCTAGGTCAACCAATAGGCCTAATTAAAATGCCAACATTAGGCTGATCCTATACATATAGGTTGATTCTTGAAACTCCAATAACGTTGGCTCCACGTCCTAAGCTGTCCCTCTGGCGAATTCAATATAGACTAATTTCGCGTATTGCAGAGTGCAGGTGTATTCAACTCAGACCGACTTTCTCTATTATTTTTTTTCTCGCCCGATGTATAAATGATATTTAAAAGCAATAATAAAAGCTTTGTTGTTCAGCAGGAGAGGAACCTGGAGAAATAAGAACTTGGGCAGCATTGAACAATTTAAGATTAAGCACCATCAAATCACGTGAGATGCTCATTGTCCATGGACGACAATGGTAAGTTGTACCACCACCACCACCACCTCTTGACATGGAAGGGGTTGCCTCAACGGTTATTCTTGGTTTTACTATCAGTGATGACCTCCGTGCAACCTTTCGCGTTTGTATGTATGTGCACTTGTTATAGCGCCCCTTCAAGCAGACTACTCAGAGGCGCTCCCGACTGCAGAGTGGACACTGCATCGGAGTTTCACGCCGAAGCGTGAGCAATTGTGAGTGAAGGACTTACCCAAGGTCCCTACGCGGCGACTTGAGGTGGATTCGAACCTTCTGACTTCAAGGCAAAGACGCCACCACTACACCACCGGGCCCCACATGTTGAACAATGTGCTTACTCTGCACTTCCAACTTACTAGTTATCACATCGGTAGGCTATAGGACAATTTCATAGTGCAAGAACTTCAGAAGTTCAGAACTAACACAGTATGCACGAGAACTATAGCTCTAGACCACTTCTACAGGAGAACAAGACTTTTGATTCAAGACAGTTTCCAAAAGTCAAAATATGACCATGAGATGGAGATTATAAAAAAAAACCTATCCCGAGACATCATGAGATTGAGAGTCTGAGACTATCTTGATAGCATGCAACTCTTAGTTCTTAGGCAATCTTTTGGTGCTTCAGAGATGCAGTGGTTTAGCGGTGTATGTTCTGTGTCTTGTGACACCGACAGCGTCCTAATGGACAGTTCCTCGTAAAATTCTGATACCCGACACTCTTCAAAACATTCCTGTTACTAAAAAAACTTTATTATAGAAACATGAAGCCAACAGTCCACACATTAACCCGAAAAAAGAGCAGTTATGTCACAAAATAAAAACCCACAAAATACTTATTAGCTAATAACTAGGCAACTATTTCAACCAAGTCGTCAACACAATGAATTGCACGCTGAAAGTAAAATATCATGAAACAATATATTGTCCGGTTAATTATTCTGCGTGATTCATTTTAAAGTACGAAACATAATAATTGGGTATTGACGAAAAATCACAACGTTAAACTGATAACTATCTGAATAAATTAACTCCCTAAATGCATAGTAGATTTAATCTGCATAGTTCAGTGATTACAAACGAAAACTAGATTCGTGTTGAATCGAAACAGTCGATGGCTAAACTCTCGGTCAAGTTTGACGACTAACTCTCTCGATTAACTAAAATAACAAATGTACGTAATCGTAATCTCTGAATTTATAAAACACTACTCGAAAGCCAAGCGCAGGGCACCAGCTTATTCACGAGCACTGTGTCAGAGAGTATCTCGAAGGTCATGCTACCAAAGAATCACAGGTGGCAGAGTAGCTGTTAAGTTGGGTGGCGTTTAGGTTGAGGTTTGGAAGGTGTAAGATCGGGTGAGTTGGGGTAAGAGTTTCTAAAGAGGTGAGACTTTGGTTTTGAATGGAAAGCCCGAGGATTGATGGAGAGAGGAGTCTTGGGAAGGTGATGGTGGGTGACCAGCAAGGATGGAGGAGTAGCGGAAAATAGCGTGGAATTCATGCGGCAGATCATTTCAAAGTGTCTGACATGCAGTGTCTCCTACATGCGTAGCAACCATTTTAAAGGCTGAAGCACATTAAAATAACATTTCAAAGATCACAGGTCTGAAGACCAAATGACTTGCCCACGGCAACAAAGATTATAACGTCATCAAACTTTACTCACAGCACTAGAATAGTGTTGAGCCTGATCAACTAAACTTCAACAAAAAACCTTAAAAGAATCTAAAGAGAATTGAAATTGACTAATTTAAAACCTAAAGAGAATACTTCCGATTTTCTTTCGGCCAAAGAAATGAACTCTTGTCCAACGTATTACTATAACGACAATCACAGATGACCTTTAGCCGTGAAGCTATAACACTCGGACACAATTTCAAAACAAGGCACACAACTCAACTGGACGAATTTACAAAAAAACAGTTAGGGACACCCATAAAGGACGTCCATCGAAAATTACCTACTTTGAAACACTCCCTCACCCTAGTCCGCATATAGCAATTCCCTGTCCTACCCTCCCACTCGCTTGGTAACTCTTTGTGGACGTCAAACAATGACCAAAAATTTAAAAAACATCATTAACAATGACTAGTCGTATCTTGTTTAAAAGCATGCTATCTAAAATGTCATAATTATACATACCCTAGCATAACTGTCATACTCCTCTCATTACTCGTGGAGTAAATAATTTTTAAAATGTTGCTATATAAATCTCTATACAAATGAAGTTGACAGCTACTGCTTATAATTATGTCACAGGCTGTACTGAAATAACTACGCACCAAATTAACGTGTGGATATTATTACGCACTGGTCGTAACTTCCACCTCTCCTTTTCCCCATTTCGATGCCCCCTCTTTCCATTCCCTCTCATTGCGGACGTCCTTTATGGATGCTCCCCCTAGCCCCACAATATCCTAAAGAAGTAAACAATAAACTCTAGTCAGGTTGCGACGATAAACTCGGATAATATTCCACGGACTTCTTCTGACGATACACTAAGCACTAGGGAATGTAATCCCGGGGCACTTGCTCAATCCCGGGATTCCGGGATTATAAATGAGTCAATCCCGGGATACCGGGATCCCGGGATTGGCTTATAATGGCAATTTAAAAAATTCTTAGACATAGTATAATAGTAGGCCAAATACAGTAGGCTACAGCTTTCTCTTTGCTTTAGGCACTTCAACAGCGATCAATTATGACTCGCGGCAAGGGCTTTAGTCAGTGGTCCATGGCACCAGTGAGGTTTGTTTGAAACTTTATAGTGATAGGTCTGCGACCAGTGGCTTCTATCCCCACTAAACAAACAAGTTACACCCCTCTCCTCCCCGCCATTGCCTGCCCTCTCATGTCTCTCCTTTGACCTAGATTGCCGTGACTTGAGCTCATTTCAGATTCCCCCTCTTTAACTGGGCTTAAGTTGCAATCACTCTGAATAGGGTAATTAACCTCTGCATACGACGACCCGGAATTAGGTCAGACGATACGAGGTGACCAATGCACCGAATGACCACAGCGCGAGGAACACAACAGGTAGCATGCTAGTCAAGATTCGCCAGTGAGTGACTGATCTTGCAGGCTGGCCTAGCTGCAGTCCTCTGATATTAAGGCAGCAAGAACAGTCTGTATGCTGTCCAGGTCCTTTCACTCACCAATCGGCGCAATTATACGGGCGGGCGGGGGTGTCATCAACACGGGTCAATCGGAGTTAGGCCCTTTGACGTCGCAGGCCTAGTCCGTCAGCTCTGCTAGCATCTGACATCTGTTTATCTTCTATCAGTCAACTGAATGGTGTGTGGATGATTGTTGTGGAGGACTCTATAGTCTGTATACATGAACCAAGCAAGGAATGGGAGGGAGCAAACTGAAACCTCCTGCCTGATCACTCAGAAACGCCTACCTCCAGTCACCCCTCTGGGTTTTCTGCTGGCCACCAGCTTACCTTCATTAGGGCGTCTGCTTATCCGTCGTTTTGGCGTCTATTGACTGAGGAATTGTTGCAAAATTGGTGAAGTAATTTAGTAAAAAATCCGAATTTTTGGTAATCCCGAAAAACGGGATTCCATGTTTGTCAATCCCGGGATTACGGGATTGTAAAATGTCCGGAATTCCCGGGATCCCGGTATTCGGGATCCCGGGATTACATTCCCTACTAAGCACATCCATCCATCTTAGCGAAATTATCAACAAACATTCACGATTAATTATAATGATTCATAGAAACAATAGAGCTCTGTACGCAACAAAAAACAGATGGTTTCACCTGAAGCAGACAATGTAACGCACACCTGGATTTAATCAACGTCACTTGAGACTACTTCGTTAAAGAACACCTGCATCAGATGACACCACCTATCACCCACCTACTGGGAGCAACTCTGGTTGGTGTGCACTGTGGTAGATGCCATATAAATTGATACAATACAATGCCTACCGACCTCCCCGATTCCTCACAACTCAAACTCTGCAATGTTTCAGTTGTCAAGGGTGTTTGGGGACTAGTAGGGGACAATCCATTCTTTAAACCTCCTCAGGTCTCAGTTATTAACGTAATTCAAAAATATTGGTACGATTAGAAAAACTTTCGTCATTAGGATAATATAATCTATACGATTTTAAATTTAGGATAATGGGTTTTTGAACATTTGACTGTCTTAATCAATTTTATGAATGAAATATGTTTATTATTACGTATGTAAAAAAAGCAGATAGAAATTGGTAAAGTAAAGAATATTCTTATCTTATCTTAAAATATCAGAAAAATAAAATATCACATGAGTCATGTTCTGTTTCAGTTGTTCAGTATACATGTGCAACATGTAAGCAAACATTTGACCCAGATAGATCTGTGATCGTGTATGTACTCCAATAATATTAAAAAATTTCAATCTCAAGCTCTTTTCTCACACTAAAGCATGACTTTACAATTTAAATTTGAAAAGATTTCAATAACTTTATCAAACCAAAGTTATAAGAAATCTCTATACAAATGAAGTCGAACTGTTACTTATACCATTTAATTTTGGCCTAATAATAAAGTTGTGTTATTTGCAGATTAAGATAAAATTGCATAAGCAAGGTTTTAAGCCTAAAATGAAGTTTCAGATGAAACAAAGGCAAATTAATTTCCATTTCCGCTTTTTGTCTTTTTTTTCCGTTTTATTTTTTCTCTCTGAAAAACGATGTTTTTTCCGTTTTTTATTTTATTTTCATTGTGTTTACATCTATGTCATATACATTCATCATAATCTTCCTACACCTCTGTTCTACAAACATCGCAGACATTTTTGGAGTTGGGAGCGCCTCTGAGTAGTAGAAGGGGCACTATAACAATTCCTAAATAACTGAATTTGATCCTGGTTTTCCATCGTTTCAATCAGACAAGCATCTCGGGAAGAGGTGCCACATTTACAATCACGATTATAATCATAAACGACACATTAATCATGTAGCTCACATAACCATCGTATGCATAGCCATCATCATCATCATCATCGTCATCCTCACTAGGCAATTAAAAAACAGTTAGGAGGAGGCAAAATCTGCCAAATTGTTCAAACAAAAACCTTTCAAAACCCAGGCAGTGGGTCATCATCCCTTCGCTTCGAAGATGGAAACAGGGTGTCATCCATCCATCCATCCAGACAAAGAAAGAACAATCACAATTTCAATCCAATCAAGGCACAACCGACGCAACATCCTTCCATTCACTGACTCCACCGACTCCAGAAACCTGTCACCACTCATCTAAATCCAGTCCCTTCCAGACCAGACACTCGCCCGCCTTCAACCGGTTTCAGCTGGTTTTCTTCGTCTTCTTCTCTTCGTCCAGGCCATGCATCTTCCGCTCCAGCTCCCGCTTCAGCAGCCGGTATTTCATGCGAATCTGTTCGGCGTAACTCAGTTCCTCCTTCGCCAGAATTCGAAGGAAATTGCTCAGCTCTGGCAGCGAAAAAGCCTCCCACTGGAAAAGATTTCACAAATTGATCCCTAAATTGCAAGGTAATAATAATAATAATAGCAATAATAATAATAATAATAGCAATAATAATAATAATAATCATAATAATAATAATAACAATGACGATTTCTATGGCACCGTAACACAGCCATGCCGTTAAAATGGCACTTCGCATACCATGCCAGCAGCAGGACAGGCCTTACAAAATAAGTCTTGAGTCCAGATTTAAAGGAGTCAACTAAGTTAGCTGCTTGAAGGACGGGAGGAAGACTGTTCCGGCATCTGGGCCGGCAACTGCGAAGGCGTGGTCACCAAAGCGGGATCTCATCCGACATATGCAAAGATCGCTTTTGTCTTAGTGCATGGGTGCCTGCACACTTCCCCTAACTTGACAAATTTTTTTAACTAGGCCTACCACCGTACTACTTGTTAAAATTCGCACTAAAACTCTACCGATAAATAAAGTGAAACTGAAAAATTTACATTTGCGAACATCCGTGAAAATACTCATGCTCTTAAATTCCAGTATTTTTGCATTATTCAAGCTCTTATCATTCGCCTAAAACCTCCACCTCCCTATACATAAAATACCAAATGTCTACATGGTAGATGTACAAAGGAATGTTATATTATAAACCAATACATAGATACGGTACGATGTCTAAATAAGAGAAATCCATGTGGCTAGTGGACATCATCTTAAACATCACAATGAAAAGAACTTCACAATCTTCGTAATTTATAGTAAAAATATACAATTGATCAGAAATTATTAGAGGAGTCGAATTTAACTGTGTGGCAGCCATGGGTGCCCGCATAAATTTTTGCAAGAGGGGGCAAAACATGATGGTCAGGCTAAAAAAAATTGTAGCAAGAGGTCAAAAAATGCAAAGCAGGGAATTAACAACTTGCATGGGTATTTTTCATAGCTGTTTCTTGATGCAAATCTCTCAGATTCACTTTTTAAAATTTCTAATATGAACTGTTTCTTTTTGCAAAGAAATTTGTTTTAAAAAAGCGAAAAGTATTAGTTCAACGTAATGCGAAGAAATGTGTTATAAACCCCAAAACTAGTAGTGAGAGAAATAGGTTTCAATTTTCCCCTCCCAATTACCCTTAACCCTCCCCATTACTCTAAACCCCTCGCAACATAAATTCCAGCAATTATGTTGCGAATGATGATCTTCCGCAACTGACCATGATTTCTCCGGGATCGTTCTCCTGCAGGACGAACTGACAGCGGTCAAGAAGGTCAAGGCCGCGGTCAGCCCAGCGAAGGCAGAGTTCGAGAGGTCGGTCGTCATCGGCCAAACGTCGAACAGACGACAGAGTGTTGCTGAGAGGAAGAGAACCAACGACGACGTCTGCGAAACAAAAGACAGAAACAGCGCACGATTGAATTGGCGTAATAATTGGTTGTTTACAGAACTTAAATGGTATTTGTTAAGGTCAACGCAATGTAAACTGGAAGGTCTGTGGAAAGAAATTGTATGGGTAAGGGTCAGAAATAGATCAGTTTGAGGAAGAGTGCAAAAAGTCAGTTCAAAGGAGGGTGAAGAGGTCAATTTTAAAAGAGGGAGCAAAAGGTCAATTCAAAGGACAATTCAAAGGAGGGAGAAATGATAAGTTCAAAGGAAGGAGAAATAGTCAATTCAAAGAAGAGAGAAATGGTCAATTCAAAGGAGGGAGCAAAAGATCAATGGAGAAAAAATCAATTCAAAGGAAGGATAAAATATCAATTCAAAGGAAGGAGAAAAGGTAAAGTACAAAGTCCTGTAAAACTCCCTGAAGCAGAATGCTAAAAGTAGGAAACCAAACAGCTTTCAAGCAGTGGACGAAATTGGATAAACAATCTGCCATAATATCAGCCCCAATTTGTGAGTGGGAAGATTTTTTCCACAAAACTATGGAGATTTATAAACGTTCAGATGATCAGAACTAAATAGACCACAAATGTGGTGCATTAACATGATAATTATTATTATTATTATTACATAAATTTATTACGCGCGCAAGGTCACACCAAAGTGTGAATCTGAGGCGCGGATAGTTAGCCGCCAGAGGAAGATGCAGTTAAAGGTCCATGTGCTTGAAAGCCAAAGAGAAATAGTGAGTTTTGAGCCGTTTTTTGAAGGTAGGGAGTGAATTTGAGCAACGAAGAGAGAGTGGAAGTAGATTCCATTCTTTGGGAGCAGAGGCATGGAATGCACGCGAGCCCATAACAGTTCTGCATCGAGGTTCAACTAAAAGACCCATGTTTGATGATCGCAGGCAACGAGGAGGAATATAAGGAGTAAGCAGTGACTGAAGGTAGGGAGGTGTTCCGGTAGAGAGGGATTTGTAGGTTAAACAGGCCAATTTAAATTTAATCCTAAACTCGACAGGAAGCCAATGCAGCTGATGAAGTAAAACTGAGGAACTTGATCGTAGTGGGACACGCAGCACAACCCGAGCTAAAGAATTTTGGATGCGTTGCAGCCTATGTAGCTCGTAGTCTGAAATGCCAACAAAAATCGCATTAGCATAATCAAGGCGAGAGGAGACAAGGGCGCAAGCTAAAGTCTTCGACATATCCTTAGTCAGAGCCGACCTAATGTGGCGTATTGCCCTGATGTGATAAAAGCAAGATCTACAAAGGTTAGTTACATGCATCCGAAAAGTAAGCATACTGTCCAGGGTAACCCCAAGAGTTTTAACAGAATCTGATAACGGTACTGCGGAGCCTGCAAGGTCGATGCTGGAAAATAATAAAAATAATAATTAATCAATGTTGTTCCACGCTGTAGAATGCCTTTTTACCTTTCGCGTCCTTTTCGTCTTGACTTGCAATGATGCGCTCGTAAAGAGCAAAGCGCTTTGGGTTGTCGGTTATGTTGAATTTATTCAGCAGCGTCTTGATCACAAGATTCGTTGTCGTCTCACTGGAAAAGAAGACAAAGAAAAAAAGAGTTACAACACTTGGTGCAAAGTTCACGTCACCACTCAAGGTAACCCTCTTTTTTGGCTCTCTGTCTCTGTCTGTCCCACCCCCCTCTTTCTCTCTCTCTCTCTCTGTCTGTCTGTCTCTCTCTCTCTCTCTGTCTGTCTCTCTGTCTCTCTCTCTCTGTCTCTCTCTCTCTCTGTCTCTGTCTGTCTGTCTCTCTCTCTGTCTCTCTCTGTCTCTGTCTCTCTCTCTCTTCTGCCAGTGTTGTCAAATACCTTCATCTCACCGTGCAACCCACCGATTTAGCTCTTGCCATGACCTTCCTTCATCATACATTTTATTAACATCATTCTCAGTCTACACGGCAATAATTCATGTTCTTACTCTTTCTATTGGTTTCCCCTTCACTCTTCATTTGACCATAATTCTTAGGAAAGAATTTTCTCCCACATCATATTGAACCAACCACTTACTCCGGAGTATTCCGATTGTTTTTAACGTAAGCAAAACCAGTAAATATACCAAACGTCTAAACTCATAATCCATCTCGATGGCTGTCAGCATTTCCAAATCCAGCACGAATGGCAACACTTGAGTACCATACGTGTGTTAACTGAATGGCCCTGAAAGCTGCTCAAGACCAGTACCACTTAAAGTACCTTTGTCTGTGAAATGGGACTGGTATACACAAGTGATCGGTTTTATAAGGCAACTCTAATATACAGTCTGCTACCAGCCTACCACCATAGATTCTCTTTCAAATGTGCGTAATTATTTAATTGCTATGTCCAATGCAACATCATGTACTTAAAATCCTTCCAAGTAACGGGTCCACATATAACAATGCAAATAAACTCACTCACTTACTCAAGGGCGGATACAGAAATTTTCGAAGGGGGCCAAAATTTTGGGTCTTGTTGGTGGGACAGAGGAAAAATTTCGTTGTTGCCAAAAAACTGATGACCTTTTTTTTAGTCATTCGTCCAATTTTCCAGGAAAAGATACCATTTCAACCGCCAAAATAGTTGACGACCTTTTGTTTTGGTAGATCAAACGGGGGGGCCACGTCCCATGCAATTTTGTAATAGGGGGGCCTGATGTCCTGCTTTTCTCTCTCGCTGCATTTATTTAATGGCTTGTTGAAACCAAATGGGGGGCCACGTCCCATGCAATTTTTAAATGGGGGCCATGGCCGGATTGCCCCCCCCTGGATCTGCCCCTGCACTTACTCAACCACTGATCTCGCTCCATAGAGCAACCGAGCACATCTCGATTTCCAGCTGGACCAACCTTGTGACGTGAATGGCCTTGAAAGTGTTGTTCGGAAGTCGGAAGGAGGCGACACTCGACTCATTCTCTGGAAGACGTGCGTCCGTTCGGATGAGGATGTCGTAGATGGAAGATGGTCGGGACGAGAGACTCATCTTGATTGGACGATAGAGGTTGATGTGAACTCGAATGTTGCCTTCGAAGACGTTGCAATCTGGCGGCTGAACAGCAGACGACAGGAAACACAGTTTTTTTGTTAACACATCAATTTTTTTCGTACTCGTGTGTTGACATTCGTGCTCATGTGTTTTATCGTGCTCAAGTGTTTTATTGTACTCATGTGTTTTATCGTACTCATGTGTTTTTATCGTACTCATGTGTTTTTATCGTACTCGTGTGTTTTTATCGTACTCGTGTGTTTTTATCGTACTCGTGTGTTTTTATCGTACTCGTGTGCTTTTATCGTACTCATGTGTTTTATCGTACTCATGTGTTTTTATCGTACTCATGTGTTTTTATCGTACTCGTGTGTTTTTATCGTACTCGTGTGTTTTTATCGTACTCGTGTGCTTTTATCGTACTCATGTGTTTTATCGTACTCGTGTGTTTTATCGTACTCATGTGTTTTTATCGTACTCATGTGTTTTTATCGTACTCGTGTGCTTTTATCGTACTCATGTGTTTTATCGTACTCAAGTGTTTTATCGTACTCATGTGTTGACATTCGAGCTTCACTTAGAAATGCTGAGTTTAAACGTTTGATGTATTTTACAGTCTTGCTTACGTTGAAACAAACAGGAGACTCCCGAGAAAGTGATTGGGTCGTTATAATGTGGATAAAAATTCATTCCTAAGAACTACAGTGTAATATAATCGAGGGATGAACGAAGGGGAAGACCAAGAATGATGATGTTAATAGAGTGGGTGATAACAAAACAAAAATCAGTACAATAAATGTGGCACATAATATCGGTTTCTGAGCTCTATGTTCAGTCATATGCTACTATGGCTACACTTACAAATACTTTTTACAGAATGACAACATCTTTTTTATACTTGTTTTAGTCGTTTTAGTCTTTAATATTGAGTGCAAAAATCGAATAAAACGTTTACGAATATTCGTGACATCAAAGTCCTCAGAAACCACAAAATGGATTATTCTGCAATATTGCTGGGCAATTAAAGAATATATTCTGAATCAAATAACGCAAAAGGCATCGAAATCGGTTTAATATTTTGCAAATTATGGCGAACTCATAGCCATCTGTTGAATTGAAGAATGCTTTCTTGCATCCACTCATTATGGGTTTACCATTGTCTGCGTAATTTTATGCGATCAGTATACAAATTGAATTGAGAAAAGTAAATAGTTCTGGGACATAATACCACTAACACTGTCTAAAACTGGCATGCTTTAAGATGTGTTACAGCACAGGTCTACAGTGTAACGTTCTCAACACTCTAACAACAGCTTCATTGTTTTTCCGGTCACTTTTTCAGTACGATCACGAATCACGTTGTGAAATGGCTAAATGTTTTCCATTCAAGTGAACTGCTCATTCCCCAAGCATGAACTGCTCTCAGACCGCACGGTGCTTTCTCTGTTATTGGTCCCATGATATAGAATGGGCTTCCACTACCTGTACGCCTCATGTTGAAATGCATTTTATCGCAGCCTTAAGCCAGTTCTTTTCTTCGAGGTTGGGTCTGGAGCGCTCCTGAGCAGTAACCTTGAAGGGGCGCTATATAAATGTAATGTAATAAATGTGCGACAGCAGTGTTCAGATTCACAAAAAAGTTTTTCGCGCCAAGCACATAAAGCGGGAGCGCGTAAACAATTCCCCATCGTATTCAAAAGACGCACCACCCTTGAGAAGCAGAATTCCACTCACAGCCCCGAGCCATCATCGTCGTGTACCATCATCGTCGTGTACTACCCGATTCCAAGCAGATCCTACGAGAGCTGGGAAAACTTCAGGGAACACTTTCCCATTGGTACCCTGTTGCCAACAACCATGCTCACCTCCTCCCTCCGATTCTGTTTCTATCCCTCTACGTCATTTCCTTTTCCTCCCCTTCCTCTTCTTGGAAAACTTAACAGACATTGCTTTGTTCTCCAGTCATGATCGTTCACAGGATGGCATCTACAATTCTACATTGCCTGCAGACCACATCGCTGCTTCTCAATTGACTTAATGGACTTAATGCAGTTCTCCAAGTCTAACGTTACATAAAAGATTCTCAGAGCACTCGGTTTCAAAGGAGAGTACCAGTAGTCTGGTACTTTTTCTGTAAGTACTGCTATACCGACTATTACTGACGTAAGTAAGTATATTCTTTATTATTCCACTTGAAAACGCACAATACGACATGAAACATCATTATAATACATCTAGGTAATAAATAGATAATAGAATGTACATATTAAAATAACAAGTTGAGTAAACTGAATTAAATATTAGAGCTCTTCAAACAATTCATCCATACAGCTCATCCTGGTGATAAATCACTTTCCAATCAACGCATCACAGCGTGGCATCTCTAGATCATGTGAGCGACGTCTAAGTGAGTATCCAGCTGTTCACACTATAGTGGCAGAAGATCATGGAGGACATGTCCACACAATTTCCCACACAATTTTTAAAACCTTGATGTCTTCAATGTATGAAACGAGTGTCTGTACAATTTCCAAACAGTTTCGCACAAAGTCTTCTAGTTATGTTTCCTTTCTTCACTACCCACACAAAATAAACACCAATAAACAAAATAAACACCAATAAACAAAATAAACACCAATAAACAAAATAAACACCAATAAACTAAACAATCAAAAATAACAATGGAAATCTCTAATAGCAAGAAAACAAAGTTCTCATTGCAACCGATGCAAAAAAGACAAAATGATACACAGGAACAAGAGATCAAGACCAAGAGACAAAAAGATACACAGGAACAAGAGAAAAAGATACAGGAACCTGAGACATAAAGATACAGGAACACCTGGAACAAGAGACAAACACATACATGAACAACAAACAAAAGGATACCGTCCTGAACAAGCGACAAAAGATACAGAAACATGAGAAACAATATACAGGAACAAGTGACAACAAAACACAAGAACAAGATATCTCTAATCGGAGACAATACTGACAGATACAGGAACAATAATAGATCCCTTCATATCTAATATCTATTAAGGACATAGCTACATAATAGCCCTTTGAAATACAATTATAAATGAACATTCTGCTTATGTTTGCACTCAGAACCAACATCATAGACTCGAATGCAGATTATCAGCATGAATAGATAAGATTGTTGTATCAATCATAAAAATAGCTACAATGAGATGACTTAATTGGAATAAAGGTCACCAGAGGTCAAGTACCCAACCAGCCCATCCCAACTTTCCCAAGCACACTCGAAAAATAATTGAGCTGTTTTTTCTGAAGAGTGTGCTCAGATAATTGTCCAGACATGTTATCACGATGAATCTGCTACATGCTTTTATATATATATATATGGAACTACTTCTTGAGTAACAGTAGCTGTACACTGTACAGTACCTCCACAGTACAGCAAACTTTTCTGATCAGCGATACAGGTCAAATCCATGCAGCAGATATGATATGCATCTGATTGGGACAGCTCTAGTGTTTGTTTAGTCAAGACAAGTTTACTTTTATTTTAGTAATGATGAAATTTTTGTACGATTGGCATGATTAATGTGATGGGGGAGGGGTTAGGGTCTAGAGTAATGATTAACACTCGGGCATATAATATTGTACCGGTATGCTTGCTGTATTGGTTCTTCACTGTTGCAGTTATGATAAACATCTCAACACATAAAGTTAGTTTAACAAACATGTAAACGATGAGTATGAACTACTGGTAAAAGCAACTGGGGGAATCAATACATCTTGCGGTTATAGACCTAAGGTAAGCACCACCCACAGTTGGAGAGACATTCCTTCTCTGCTCAAGGTTGTGGTACAGAGACAGACAGATAAATATAAACAGATAGACAGACAGAGAGATAGCATGAAGACTTTCTCATTTACAAAGAACCACCTGTTTGATTAGGCAACAACGTGTAAGCAATCCTCTCAAAACAACAGATGTATTACAAGTCAAGGTGGATCAGCTCACTCTACTTGTGATGTGATGCTATTTTTTGGCATTGTATGCATACGTGATGTCTTGATTATTTACTTACCTTATAGATTACACATATTTATTTACTTAACACTTAAAATGATGATGATGATGATGATGATGATGATGATGATGATGATGATGATGATGATGATGATGATGATGACGATGATGATGACGAAGACGACGACGATGATGATGCAACACTCCCATTACAAGGCACTCTGCCCCTTTTCCGAAGGCATTTGAAAACCATTTTCTTTGATAGTGGTTTGGTGTCAGGTCGGGAGCGCCTCTGAGGAGTTCTCTTGAAGTGGCGCTATATAAATGTACGATTACAATTACAATTACAAAAACCGTATACACCAACGCATCCATTGACTTTAAACAAGCACTTCAAATTACAAATAACTGGCTTTTCAAAATTAAACAACAGCACAGCATTTTCTGCTTGACTTCCCAGTTTGAGTTCCTGACTGACTGACTTACTCACAACCGATCAACTGACTGGCTATTTACTGACTGGCTCTGGTACCCAGTGACTGGTTGTAGTACCAACTGATACATGATCGAACTCACCAGACTCATGACAAGACCATGTCTGTTGACGTTGAACTGTTCTATCCTCTGCATCAGGTCTTCGCGTGACATCATCGCAACACCTTCCAGTTTCTTCGCAGCCGTCACGAGAGCGAGAACCGAACTGTCACCCGTCATGTAACCGGAATCAGCATCATCCTGTCACATACCAACAACAACAACACGACACGTGTCACCTCAGTGGCATGAATGTTTGTCAGTTGGAAGATAAGACATTTAAGATATTTCTATAGCACCACAATATTTATTATTGTTCAGGCAACAAACAAACAGTGAGTAAGATGATGAGACAAAGAAGATGACCAGCAGTCCCATAAGATAGCCGCCTGGCATGAAGTCAAGTGATCTCCGTCTCTTGGTCTCTGCATATGTGGTCATGTGACCAGTCCTCTCCCTTGCTGTCTTATCTTCCAACTGACAGTCATTCATTCGCTCATCCGTTCATTCACTCGTTCATTCATTCATTCATTCATTCATTTATTCGTTCATTCATTCATCCGCTCATTCATTCATTTGTTCATTCATTCATTTGTTCATTCATTAATTCATTCGTCCGTTCATTCATCGAGAGGGTTCTATGGACTTATATAGCGCCCCTTCATAAAATCTACTCAGTGGTGCTCCCAGCGCAGCCATGGCAAAAAAGAATTGAGAAATTTACAAAACAAAGTTTGATTGGTCAGATAAGTAATAAACGCAGCTTTGAAGAATGGAGCTCATTCCAGATGGACGACAGCCCTACAAACAAGAAAGCTCAGCATTGCCTGGCAGCTGAGCGAGTCTCCAAGGTTAATACTCAAGAGCAATCCTGACCCAACGTTGGCTACAGAGGACAGAACTTTTAACCTCCTTAGCGTTACATTACTTTCCGGAATAACTGTTACAAAAACGTTACATTTATTTACGACTAGCTGAATAACCCGGCGTTGCCCGGGAAATATAAGTTTTTGTCCCCAGCCACGCCTGACCCCGTTCCGACTTCACCATTCTGACCCCGCCTTCCATCGACCCCCGCGTTAAGGAGAAGTAACGAACCTCTCCGCTAGGTGTACAGGTCTGGTCGATAATCGAAGAGCAAAACCCGTTAAGTCCATTCGACACGTAACTGAGAAAAACGACTTTTTCTGAAAAGATACTACCATTCAGCGCAACGTGCTTTTTTCATAAATTGTTCTTTGCCACTTAGATAAAGGAAGTTTTTTAAATCTACGCTTTTTTATTCCGATTATTTGCAGTTATATTCGCATTATTTACGTCCACAACATTTTTGCTACGCGGTTTGGCGAGATGTGACGTTAAGATTTGAGCTCAAAATAATGACGTCATGAGTTTAGTGAACATAATTATGCCATGTCTAATATATCGTTTTTATAACAGCGAAATTTAAAATATGGAAAGATTTTTGGATGGCGATCTTTATGATTTTCTCGTGTGGATCAGAAGAAAAAAGCCGAGAATAATCCTCGCAAATATTGTCGATAGAAGTAAATATCACGTGACCTCAAACCGTCATGCCATTGGCTGTAGTTCTCTGGTAGTCAATGGAGGCCTTGTGGAGGCGATCAACGTGAATGGATTTTGAATCGCTTATCGCGTGCAAGTTTAAATGTTGACATCTCGGGACTTATAAAGTGAATTGGCAGCCGAAAATAGTGGCGTTTAACTCCAAATGTGGGTAAGAATCGATTGCAAAAATTTTTTTTAAACGAATCGCTGTAATTTCCGAGTAGGCCTCCGGGCAAAATTGGTGCATCCCACACACAGAAGGACAAACTTTGAGTTTTATACTTTAAGATTATACTATGTATGACGTATGTATGACGTATGCATGTATGCATGTATGTATATATTCATGTATGCCTGTATGTATGAATGTATATATGTATGTATGCATTTTTATATACATGTATACATGTATGTATGTATATATGTATGTATATATATATATGTATGTAATATTGTCCTGGGCACGACGTTAAACTGCATCCATCCTCCACCACAGGGAACCAACAACGTCCCTGTGCCGGTCCTAAGCCCGGACAAAAGGAGGAAGGTTTGCCAGATGGGTGGCGATACGCTGGCAGTAAAAGACCAAGACGATTGTAATCCGCAAAAACCACGGCACAAGTGACATAGCGACCCAGATGCTTCAAGTTGTCATGATGTGGAGCTGACTTGCACAGGCCGGTCAGGACAGACCGGTGGAGAGAGTCGGAGGAGAGAGCGTGGGACACATACGGGCATTGACCCAAGTTGTCCTTCATGCCTCTCTCCCAATATTCTCTTCATTCAGGCAAGGTGGTCTATAGCTGCTCCAAGATGTTAATGGTGTGGAGCAGACCTGCTGACCGGACCTGTTGAAGCTGGGCAATATGACACGAGACAGACTCAGACAGAGAGTGGCGTCGGACTCCTACGGGCGCTGAGCCTAAGGATGTTGATGATGATGATGTAATATGTATGTACACATGTATGCATGTATATATGTGTGTATGTATGCATACATGTATGTATGCATATATACATGTATGTATGTATGTATATTTGCATGTATATATATACATGTATGTATGTATATATGTATGCATATGTATGTATATGTATGTATATGTATGTATACATGTATGTTTATGTCTGTATGCATGCATACATGTATGTATGTATATATATACATGTATGTATGTATATGTATATATATATATGTATGTATGTATGTACATATGTATGTATATATATATGTATACATGTATGTATGTATGCATATATGTATGTATGTATGCCTACATGTATGTATGTATGTATGTATGTATGTATGTATGTATGTATGTATGCATATATACATGTATGTATATATATATATATTTGTATATATATGATGTATGTATATATGTTTGTATATGTATGTATGTATACATGTTTTTATGTATGTATATATGTATGTATATATGTATGTATGCATGCATACATGTATGTATGTATGTATACATGTATGTATGTATGTATATATGTATATATATATTTATGTATATGTATGTATATAGCCCGAGTGTGGCTCGGGATTAACCGTTTTTGCATAAAATTCCGGACCCGAGTGCTACTCGGGATTAACGCTAAGGAGGTTAAATATTGCAACAGAATGTTGTCAGAGAGACTCTTGGCAGCAGGCGCATGTATGAGGTAACCCATTCCAGACTTCAGAGCTAGCAACAAAGAAAGCACGTCACTGTCTGGTAGAAGTCTGCGCTAGGAGACAAGAAGTTTGCCCTCTGCGAAGAGAACAGCGGGTCTGGATCAGATCCTGTGTGGAGTGGCAAAACTCCCTGAGATAGGCAGGGGCCACACCAACCAGTGCCCAAGCTTTATACCGTAATTCAACTTGACTATCGCACACTTTAACTTGACTATCGCACAATTCAACCAACTACCTATCAGCAAAATACTCCGTGGCACTTATTAAGTACTGAAGATTAAATTCAAAGCATAAAAGTTACTCAATCTGACGGCCACTTATCAGTTTTAAAGCACAAAATAAATATACCCAATAAAATCCACAGATAACCTTGTCAATGTCAATCAGATGTCAAATTAATCAGTTCTGCTCGAATTAGGGGAGGGTTTATCACCGGGAAGGGTTGGTGCAATGCCAATAAAAAGTAATCAGTGGAGAAAATTGTTGGATCTCTCCTCTCCCAACCCTACTACCCCCCCACCCCCACCCATTCATCACGTTTTAGTACAGCATGAGTGGATTGAAGGCAGCCTGGAGCCATGCTGTGCAGAATCAAAATAACCCAGATATACCAACTTGGAGCAAGGCAACCAACTGCGATGTGACCCAAATAAAAAGCAAATAAAAAGCAAATAAATCCATAAATGCTTCCGAAATATCCTCAACAGGTTTCCGCGCTGGTTCGAAGTAGATTAAGCAGAAGCGCTAAAATTGATGTACCAGTGAATATAATAATTTTGTTGTACGTGGACGTATACCAGCTTTGAAGAACCAAAATGACCTTTTGTTGAAATGCTAAAAGAGGAACTGTCATAATCTGAAATGCCTTTGTGTATTTATTCTATAAACAGTTTCAATAAAATCTGGCAGGCAGAGCCAGGCAACACTTCTGTAATACGATTTAATGTGATTACTAATTTCTATAGTGCCACGAACAGCCATGGCAATTCACTATCTGACCCTCCTGACCCGTTACCGCTTTAGAGAAGCCCAAGAAAAAAGTTTTAAGAAGAGAGGGAGAGAAGTAGACCAGAAGGATGAAGAGAGGAGAGTCTAACTCAGAGTGCAGGAAAGGATATTGCCCAAGGATGGTCCAATAATTATAGCTCAAAGGATCAAGCTGGAGTTAAATTAAGACACAAATGCTATTATGTGCAGGATAATGCGCATAAAACAAGAAGAGCCACTAATGGAGTGCACACACGCATACACACCACACACACGCACACCACACACACACACATACAGCCATACACGTATACACACACCACAGACACACACACTCACACATGTACTTGGAGAGCATCCATTGTATTCGCACCTGCATCTTATTTCTATGAAAGTCCTTGTTTATTGAATCAACGCAACAGAGACAAATCAAGTTATGACAGTTTCACCCAAAGTATCCCAAGTGTCAGAAGAGCAATCCCAAAGGGTGAGATGGGTGATCCGAAATGGCCAAAGGGTTATCCGAAAGGGTAAAAGGGTAATCCAACAGGTCAAAGGAATGATCCGAAAGGGTAAAGGAGTAGTCTAAAATGGTAAAAGGGGTGCTCCAAAGGGCAAAATGGGTAATCCAAAGGGTCAAAGGGATCATTTGAAAGGGTCAAAGAGTATTCCAAATGGTCAAATTGGTAATCCAAAGGATCAAATGGGTAATCCAAAAGGGTCAAATGTGTAATCCAAAAGGGTCAAATGTGTAATCCAAAAGGGTCAAAGGCCATACAGACAGAGTCCATCCTGCTTGAAGGAGTAGACTCTGGAACAGTGGAATCAATAGTGGGGAGTCAAGATAAAAGTAAATTACCTCGTTCATTGGATCGCAGAGTTTGCCCCCGACCTCCAGGTGACCTCTGCAGAGCCTCAGAGCATCGAGACTTCCAAACGCCTTCGACGTTCGGCCAATCAAAGAAGAAGACGAAGGCGACGGTGTTTTAGACGACACCGCAGCGACAATCGCACAGCTTCCGTCTGAATGGCGACGTGGTGACGATTGCCTTCGCGGGTCAGTTGTTGTCTCTCTCAGTTCCGCAAGAACATCTTCACTTTTGTCTGACTCGGGAATAACACAAGACACTGGTTCACTGCTAACACACTGGTTCCCCTCTTCAAGAGTCTCGTCGACAGATGGAACGCTTGCCGCGTTTAAGGTCGACGCGTGACCTTCAACACCCGGAGAGGTGTCCTTGATGCGAAGGAGTCCATGCGGTGGCGGCGATGAAAGGCTTCCCTCATCCTTCGGTGCCTTGGAAGTAATCGATGCGACAATGGGAGATGAGGAACCTTTTGCGTCTGATTCCGACGCGGAAGACAGAGGTGTGGAAGGAGGAGGCGAGGTTGGTGACATAAGGGTTAGACCCGTGTCTCGGAAGGGAAACCTTCTCTGCGGAGACGCGACCAGTTCGCTGAAGATCTGGTTGAATTCGTACATTTCGTCGTGCAGGAACGACTTCGGACGAGCATCGTTGGACGACGACGACAGGGAACCAGTGCGCTCCAGGTCGACGGAGGAAAGCAGGGGGTCAGCAGTCAATGACATCATTTCTAAACCTGTGTAGCAAAAAAGAAGAAGACGACAAAGAAAGGAATTATTCACAGTATCTTCGTGAACATTGCTAAAGTGCTTGTGTCATATCTTATCTTTTTTGCTGTGGCTGGGTCGGATGCATCTCTGAATAGTATCTCTGAATAGATCTCTTGAAAGGGTGCTATACAAATTCTTGGAATGGATGAATTAATGAAGGATTCCAGTAGCCAAAAAATTACCGTAATTTATAAATAACAGAAAAATAGTCAGAGGTGCACTGCATTACTTAAATGCAAAAATATAATCAGTGTTTTAAGTAAAATTTCATTTCCTGACTGACGTAGAAAGCAACATATATCCTCGTCATCAGATCCATCACCATCCTAATCACCAATTTCCATCATCGCTCTCATCTGCTATTCCTTAAAGTTACCCATATGACAAAATAAACTTTGAGATTGAATCTACAGCAAGATAAGGCAACACGCAGTCGGACGCAACAGACGCAGTCGGCAATGACAGAAGAAAAGATGGGAGGACGTGATACAACAAGACCTGAAGCTGCTGAAATCGAAGAAAGAAGACACCGGAAGCAGAAACAAGTGGAGGAGAAGGATCCGAATATCTGACCCCTCGCCAGAGGGAATAATTCTAGCCTGAAGGGAAAGAAGAAGCAGAAGAAAGAAGGCAACACCCAATGGTGGAGGGGAGTGTTGTAATAGGAAGCATTGGTCCACCAGCTGTGCCTATGTGAAAAACGACCTCAAAAGGGTGTATAGCCAAAACCAACAGACATTCATTCTTCTGTTTCACTTGGCTTGTACGGCCATCCCATCCCACCCCCATAGTACTCACAGCCTCAATGGCCAAATCACATGTGATAAGAAATTCAAGACTAGTTAATAAATGCATAATTAGCATCATATGGCTGATCTGTATTCAAATCTACCATTAGACTGCCGATAAAATTGCCAGTTTTCATTTTTCTTTCCACCGTCGTCGTTGTCATCATCAATGTCATCATCATCATCACCACCACCACCACCACCACCACCACCATCGTTCATCATCATCATCATCATCGCCGTCACCACCACCACCACCATCGTTCATCGTCGTCATCGTCATCATCATCGTCATCATCATCATCATCATCATCATCATCGTCACCACCACCACCACCCATCATCCATCATCACCACCACCACCATCACCATCATCATTCATCATCGTCGTCATCATTCATCGTCGTCGTCATCATCATCATCAATCATCATCGTCATAGTCACCGCCACCACCATCACCATCGTCGTTCGTCGTCGTGTTCAATTCCTAACAAAATCCATTTCATGGCGACGGGTACAAACAAATGATCTCCACTGCCCTCCGTCATTCATCAACTGTCCATTGCTTTCCATCTGCTTAAGCCAACAACAAAACACTTCCAGCTAATAATTAATCCGCTGGAAATCATTGGAAGTGAACTCACGGTGATCGTGCGGATGGAGAATGGAATCTATGAGTCCAAGCGTCTGCTCCAGCGCCTGGATATGTTCACTTCCATTCAACGACGACAAAGAAGCGAACTTCAGAGAGGTCAAGAACGGAAATGGAGCGACATCACCGGCCAACAACAGTGCTCCAGTTTTTTCGCCAAGGTCGCACGGAAGACGACGTCCACAGACGGAGTAAGAGGATGAAGATTCGGAGGATGATTCGGTGCTTTCGTCGGTAGTTGTGCTGCATTCCGCAACCGCGTCCTTAGGGTCCATCGTGCTGGTGGAACGGAAACGTGTCGTCAGGCGTTGGCACCATTTCCAGATTTGAGTTTAGAACCTGACAAACATCACGAACACACGATACATGCATCAATCGTCGATTTGGACGTTCATCAATAATTTCTACACATGTGGCAGAATACATCAGACAAGTACTTGCTACCTTAGGGTGGACAGTTTTTTTAATATTGATCGATGGCAAAATTATTTCCTGGAATTAAGCAGGTAAGTATTTTCTTTATTAATGCATTTGGAGAAGCACAGACACGATGGGACATAAAACATCATTATAATGCATCGAAGTAATAATAGGTGATAAAAACGTGTAAATTAAATAGTTGAATGAAATGACTAAAATATTAGCGTCAAACAAGTCGTCTATACAGCATCGTGGTGATAAATCTCTCTCCAAACAACGAATCACGGCTTGGTATCTTTAGAGCATATATATATATATATATATATAAATTACATATTTCTGTATATATTTAAAGTGCACATTTCCAGAGAATATAACTATAAAGCATATATCTCTGGAGTATAATTTTATATTTACAATATATTATACCACTATATGGTCTATCACCATAAAGTGAGACGTATAAGTAGGTATTTAAGTAAGTATTTTCCTTATTACTCCAATAATATATTAGTATCAAACAAGCCATCTGTTCAGCATTCTCGTGATAAATCCCTTGATAGATGCACCAATTTCTAAATAGCAGAATACATCCGACAAGTATAAGCTGCCTAGCAGAGCAATTGCGCATCAGAAATGCTAATTTTATGAACCAATCACGTACGAGGATAGACTTGCTGTACATGATGAAGCCGACCAATCAAACGAATGGAGTCAATTCCAATAAGAGGTCAAAATGACACATTTACATACAAATGAGTTAGTTCTCCATTACTCCCAGCGGTTCACAGCAGATTCCAGGCAAGAATAGTAGTTACCGATATTTGCCAAGGATTTAAAAATTCAACAAGTCACCTTTAGCCAGCTCACCATACATAAAATATGTCAAAACAACAGGGGTTACCCGAGTTTCCCAATGCGTGTAATTAATGCTTTTCTCCTGTATTTATAAACTGAACCTGAATTTGCACTGCCTCTTATAATTGTAATTGCAAATTTATATATAGCAGTAATTCAAAGCAGAATTCAATTACAGAAGCTGTCGACCTAACAATGCAAAACCACAATGGAACAATGGTTCCAGGAGGTAAACTAGGACCAAAGAATTCATGTCTCAGATTGCATTGTCTTGTAGACCTTTAACAATTCATTTCACTTCTGTTGTTGTCTCTTTCAGTATCAATAGAACAATAATTTATCCAACTGGGAAACAACTTTATGTGTGAAATCTTGAGCTCTCATAATCCATTTTCCAGACAGTGTTCCATCTTCTACAGCACCTAAGCAAAATATGAAACCATCCTTCTCTTTAATCAATCTGAGTATGGACTCTTTCCAGTGTGAATTCAACTCACATGTCTTCCGCAAAATCTATGACAACCGACAAATCTGGCACAGTTACCCCAATATGTCTCGTTTTCACGGCGACTCATTCCAAAAAAATGGCTTAATTACAGCAAAGGTTTGCGGCCTGGACTGATGGGTTGGGACAAGCAGCAGCAGACATGCACAACAGACATCTGTGACTAGAAATCGATGATCAATTGAAACGTTGTACAGATCCTCCTCTTCATCAAAGCAAGTTGGGGCACGTCCTGCAAGACAGTTATTAATATGCAATAAAACGAACAACCAGCTGCCGCCAATGCTCATACCCTGGCAGTGCCAGTCCCAAGGTTGAATGGATGAGGAGGGCATCGTTAACGATCTTTGTTATCACGCGTAGTGTCATTAAACTGAGACTGCAAGTAACCAGTTCCACATGTGAAGGATTATTTTCTTTGTTGGGTATATCTTCAATCAATTAATCTATCAATCAATTGTAATTTATATAACGCCCCTTCAAGGTACCTACTCAGAGCCGCTCCCGACCGGGATCACGCGAAAAAAACAGTCTTCAACTATCTTGGTGTGACATTGCCTTGCACGTATAGTCGTATAATTATGACACTGGAGTATTTGCTCCGACCTTAGCGTTCATCACTGTGGCATTCTCCACTCATCCAAGCAGGGTAAACTCCTTGATTCCCTCACCAGCGGACTTCTAATCTAGACAGCTCCGTGCCTTCTCTGATGCCGGCCATGCAATCTGCGATGGCTTTTCAATGTCCCTCGGCTTGCAAGTCCAGTGTCCTAGTCACCATTTTTTATTCCCAATGTGGCCGTGCTTGAATCAGGAGTGCTAGAGAGTAGATAGCATTGAATGGGCGCAATATTAAGTCTAATGAATGCACAAACAAAAATCTTAAATTCCCTGGGCCGATACGTACGCAACTACACACACCCAGTGCAGAAGCAGCAGAACCTCCCACATGAAGATCTCGAAGTATGCCACAATCAACGTATACCACTTAAGAGCATGGGCAACAGTATTTAAAACATACTGTAGCAGCACTGACTAATGCAGGAAAGGGTTAGGCCTGCATTTATGACACTGCCATAGTGGAACTGCCATAGTCGATCCTGCTAATTAATAAAGCCCAGGCTATCAATGTGGGAATTAAATGGCGGCTGGCGTTGTAAACAAGAGGCCAATGTTGTTGCGACTCTTACCCAGCTAATAGGAAGCCTGTTCACGTGCGTGCTTATAGAAGGTCAATTCCTGGTCCAAGGTAACGTCCACAGGAAATAACACATGGGGAATTGGTGCTACGGGGAGAAGGACCAATTGAGTTTAGGCAACCAGAGAAAATTGCACATGTACATCAAGGTGTGAATCAACTCCAATACATGTGAGAACCAATCTTGCCAGGGTTTCTTTTAAGGAATTTTTAGATCTGCACAACCACTTCATTCTCTCCATTCCCATCCTCCATGGTAAATTAGTTATTCCCAATGGGATGATAATGAACATTTTAGACTAAAAATTTATAACTGCACAAAACTGATTTTCCAGCTGCACTCATTTTATTTCGAACTACCGTTTCTGTGCAGATGTGCACATTAAAAAGTTCTCAATCTCGCCTAGAACTACACATGGATCAGCAACGCCTGCTGTGCCTATGTGAAAAACGACCTCAAAAAGGATGTATAGCCAAAACCAACAGACATTCATTCTTCTATTTCACTTGTACTCACCAAAATTTGGCATCGTGTATGTAGATCCGAAAATGAGGGTTTAATATGCGAGACACAGGATTTGACTTGCCATGTCATGCGAAGTTTAATCCCGAGTCGAATCGATGACTATTTTCACTGCAATGTTGCCTTTGCTGACTTGCCACAGCGCAGCACTATCAGTTTTTTATCACTCAGCCTCAGGCAGTCATTAGCCTAACACAATTCTCTGTCTCGTATAATCGTATTATGACTAAAAATATCGATCACATCACAACTGCGACACATGACCAGTCTCAGTGGCCCGGAATTATGTATACATGAGCGCATGAAATACAAACTTTGCATCCTGTAATATTAATCTCTAAACGACTGGTCACCACGCAAAAACACAGTACACATTAGGCTGTCACTGGATTATCCTAACAGGTTGCAGCTGTGGTCTATCCATGTCAATAACCAAAACTGCTGATCGGGCCTTTCAGGAAGACACTATACAGGAATATAAACGTATTTACATTAAAGAATCTGTTTAAAATGCACTTGCTATGCAACTCTGGGCATCTGGGTTGACAGTTGACTCTGTGTGTAAAGCATCCTAGAAGTAGCTTGCTGTATGATGACAATGTCATAGAAATCATTCCCAATACAAATACAAAGAGAAGATGACCTAACATCACCCACGATGGAACCCTATAGGAGATGAGATGATACATGTACCAGTCAGACCTTGTGGTAGCAAAAGTAATTGCCCGAGTGATGCCACATAGGGAAACAGGAAAATTGCTTGCATTTTCGACTCACTCCCCAATTCGGATGCAACTCGTACATTTTTCGGACCATCCTTGCATACATACAAATAAGCTCTACCCCACACCTTCAATAAAGTAAATTCATTAAAGTCATATATAAAACATTTTTTACCGTAGGCTACTATGTATTTTTGCTAAACATCATATTTGCTATATGAAGTTTTTTAAAGTTCTGCATTATGATTCACTGTTTACTGTAGAATAGAATTTAATCAGCATGTAATGAAAACCAGTGGACAACTATTTTGATACAGAGTTAGGCCATAAATAGGCAAATGTGAACATTGCAAATTTTAGACATTTGTTTTGCATATACGGTATACATTTTGTCAAGATCCCTCTCCCTCCCCCTACACGCAAATCGCCTAAATCCGGTATTCTCCCCTCCGTGCATACGTAATCTATAGACAGGCCCTAAACTCTAAAGACAGACATCCATCCACCACTGGAAGCCAACTCCTACCCAGAGCGCTGCTCATCATATGTATACATCAACAGCAAAACTGGTAGAGGGTTGCACAACTCTATTGGGTCACTCCAGAGACAAGTATGGAATGAAACCATGCAGTCGTTAAACAACAAATCTCCATGCACGGTATACAATATGGCATGATTCATACCAAACAATATGAAGCCCACGGGTAACTAAAACATCTGATAATGATTGTCAATCTGAACCGCAATCTGATTTCAGAGAAGATCTCAATGATAAGAGGAACATTGTTCTTCCTCTGCTTTGACCAGAGGGCTGGTCCAGTTTATAATCGCAAACAGAAATCTCGTCTATTTATAACCGCAATGAATCGCATAATATCAACAAACCATGAAACAGTTTAACGTAGAAATGAAAATAACACTATATAGCCATCTAAGAAACCAAATCTGCCACCTTATTAAGCACTCTCCCTCCTTCCATCTAACCACCCATCCATTCCCCATTCCATCTATCCAACCATCCATCTAACCACCCATTCATCGCTTACCCATCATCCTCTCCAGCGCGTTCATCGTCTATAAATACCTCCACTCAATAATCCGCAAAGCAGACGAACATTCCGCGGCGGCCAATCCATACAACAACAAACGCACCTCTCTCGCGTCCGCGTTCTATATTAGCCGACATCATGCGTTGCATTGCGTCTATATAAACTCCATATAAAATCACCAGCGTATATCCGAAGACCATGCATGATAGACTGCGGCAAGAGGCATCCATACGGTATATTACGTGTACGTAAAAACAATCGTATTTTCGATCCCACCTCCTCGTACGCATCTGTACATTTTTGTTGACCCCGTCCCATGTACAAACAAGCGTTTATACCAGCACCCCTTACAAAGAATAATACCACAGTATAACTAACAAATACTTTGATAATACTTAGCTGAAGTCATCTATGAAACATATATTTTAGGCCTACCGTAGGCTACTGTTTATTTTTGCTAACATCATTATTTAGACAAGGCTTGAAATTCTAAAAGGGCTCTAGAAATCACTGTTAGAAGCAAATCATGTAACAATTTGCTAACCGGTGTTTCTAGACTAATTTGACCCTGCTGAAAACGAAAATCGCTGTTAGCAAGCTGGATTTTTGGCCGTTCAATGGGAAAACAAGATGGCGGACAAAATGGCGGTCAGTTGCTTCAAATGGCTATAAGTAAAGTATTGTATGTGACAGGAACACGATTTTAGACTCTAAATTAAGATTATAGGGTGCAAGGAATACAATGGAACCAAATACACATATGTAGCACTGCAAGAAAATCAAAATGGCGGACAAACTGGTGGCCAGAATCTTAAAATGGCTGTAAGTGAAGTTATGTATGCAGTGGAATCATGATTTCAGGGTCTAAATCAACATTTTCGGGGTCAAGGAATGCAATGGAAGCAAGGTAACATATGTGGTAGTGCATGGAAACCAATATGGCGGACAAATTGGCGGACAAAATCTTAAAATGGCTATAAGTGAATCTATGTATGCAATGGAATCATGATTTCAGGGTCTAAATCAACATTCTCTGGGTCAAGGAATGCAATGGAAGCAAGGTAACATATGTGGCATTGCACGGAAACCAAGATGGCGGACAAAATGGCGGACAAAATCTTAAAATGGCTATAAGTGAAGTTATGTTTGCAATGGAATCATGTTTTCAGGGTCTAAATCAACATTTTCGGAGTCAAGGAATGCAATGGAAGCAAGGTAACATATGTAGCATTTTAAGAAAACCAAGATGGCGGACAAAATGGCGGACAAAATCTTAAAATGGCTATAAGTGAAGTTATGTATGCAATGGAATCATGATTTCAGGCTCTAAATCAACATTTTCAAGGTCAAGGCATCTGTTGAAACCAATGTGACATATATAGCACTGCCTGGACACCAAAATGGCGGCCAAAATGGCGGCCAGATTCTTGAATTGGCTGTTAGTGAATTTCTGTATCTCATGAATACATCAATTCACAATGTAAATGAGAATTTTCGGAATTAAGGAAAGTGATGAAATTAAAAGCATGGAATATATTATGTGACACTGCCAGAAAACCAAAAACCAAAATGGTGGACAAAAACTTCAATTGGCTATGAGTGATGTCTTGAACATATGCGATGGAGACTTGATTTCAGTCTGGACTAGTAATTTCCAGGTCATGTGCTTCCAACAAAATCACATGCAATGTTATGCAGTGAAATTGTCATACCTATAGTGAAAATGTTTATTAGCACTAGCCTATGACTGCACTGCAGTTTAACTATTGCTGGATTTATGTATATACAGGATGCATGCTTCAATGTTTCATAACTTGACCTATCAATAGTTTCAACTTTTCATGACTTGACGGATATAGCGTATACCGTAGAGTCAATTCAGGCCTTGTGGCTGTCAATGCAATTGCACCTGAGTGCACATAACAAGATCGCACTTCGATAGCAGCAGGGCCTGATGCTACGTTTGTCAACTTCACATGATTTGCTGTAGACAAACTCTATAATGTGGCTTTGGCGCACACTGGTAAAGATTACTTTCTTCCATCACACTCCATCTGATGAAGGTGAAGATGATATCTGAGCATCAATATCTAGAAAAATGGGCATTTCCAAACTTAAAGCTTGGTAGTGAGCTCATAATGGAATGTTCCAAATGTAGAAAGTAAGTGGCAACATTCAAGTAGTTTATTCATGCATTCTTTCAGCTGATTGCTGCTAAATATGTCATATCACATCCAGTTGTAGCATGAAGGACACTCAATTCTTCATAGTTACGTGATTTGGATGAGCTTCCGTTCCGCTGATGTTCCTGCCATCACCAAAACACCGTTAAATATTATAAAGCAAACACATATGACCCGGCAGTGGACAACACCTTATCTTTTTTCACGTAACCACCAGCAACCGCTCTAGTCCATATCTCCAAATGTGGCTGTTGAGAGCATAGGCGCAAACACCCTATGGGACCCACGGGATGCGTCCCCCCAACCTTTGAGTGGTCCCCTAGCTTTATTATTATGGTCCCCCAACTTTTAGGACGTGATTCATTATGGTCCCCCAACTTTTAGGACGTGATAGCACCTATGGTTGAGAGCTGATTATATAGACAGGAATGTTCAAAGCTAGATCAGTCTTTCTTTAAAGCATAGAGCCTACCAAGAACATTCACCCAATTTTCTGACAACGAAGTATTTCAGGACTCCACACAGTGACAGAGTTGTGGTGGTAATTTACTGTATGATTTCACTTTTTAAAAGCAATGTCCACTATATCTTTCGAAGGCAATAATTACACTGGACAACAAATTTTAACTTTTTTTCTGCTTCCGAAAAATCTTTGACTGTTTACTATAGAATTTGACGTGCTGAACACGATGGTGTGCTCAGAATTGTTGTATCACGTAAGGTTTTTGAGAAAAACAACATTTAAGATTTTAATTTAAATGCTCATATTTTGCATATATTTACAATATACTATAAATTAATTTTTTTACTTCCGAAAAATCTTTGACTGTTTTCTATAGAATTTGACGTGCTGAACACGATGGTGTGCTCAGAGTTGTTGTATCACGTAAGGTTTTTGAGAAAAACAACATTTAAGATTTTAATTCAAATGCTCATATATTGCATATATTTACAATATACTATAAATTAAAAAAAATTTACTTCCGAAAAATCTTTGACCGTTTTCTATAGAATTTGACGTGCTGAACACGATGGTGTGCTCAGAATTGTTGTATCACGTAAGGTTTTTGAGAAAAACAACATTTAAGATTTAATTTAACAACATTTAATTTAAATGCTCATATATTGCATATATTTACAATATACTAAAAATTAATTTTTTTTACTTCTAACCGTCTCAAAATATATTATAGTTTAAAGCTTATCAGAAAATAAGCTGGCTAATTTGTTATGCATTTACAAGCATATAAACAAAACTAAACTTTGGACCTGAGACATCAAACTACAGACAAGCTGATGTCAATTTCCTTAGTGGGATATGCATGTAGAGACCTATGCTGATAATCGGCTTTAATTGTGCTTAAAACTTTTGCAGGCAGATTCAACCCAGTATTAATGCATATGCAGACCCAAGTTTATTTATTAAGCAAAGATGAACATTTATGTAAACTGTCCTAAGTGCAGGTCTGGATATACCTCAGTTACACGAAGCATATTATAACGTTATAACTGAAAAATATGGAAATATATAGAGAATTTGAAGATTTCTCAAAAACGTTACGTGATGGGACAATTTCAAGGTGATTTTCGTGATCAGCAGCAGAAACTGCATAAGAAACACCTGATAAAGTTCAGGAAGCAAAATCACTGTTGTCCAGTGTTATTAACCCTCTTGTAGTCAATCGAAAGTAGGCTACCTGTACACAGGTATCCACTGTATCTGTCAGGTCACCAAATGTCTTTGCGTTTGGAGGTTCCCTATAATTGCTTGAACCATTGCTTGTCCATCAATAATTTGTCTGCAACAGGTTGGATGAACTGCGTCGCGACTTATGGGCATATCACAATATTTGGTCATGTCCCATACAATATGCGAGATGTCTTGCATTGGCCCCCTTTACCGCAGCGGATTGCCTGCAGGGTCTGTGGGTTGCTTAGGTAGTGCCTTGATGGACTAGCCCCATAGCCCCCATTATGTCTGAAAGAACTCTTTTTTTCAACCTCGGATGTCCAGCGTCGATCTACTCTTCGGTTGGCGGACCAAGATGAGCTGGTTCACTCACGGTCTGCCATTCGACATCACCTTTCATTCTCTGTAGTGGGTTCTAAAATCTGGAACGGGAATGGCCAACCCCTCTTCACAGCGCTTATTGCTTGCCCATGGGTCACTCCACTCTGTTCCTTAAGAATCTAAGAACTGTCCTATTTAGTTGTAGTTAAGTCGGGAGCGATTCCGGACAGCCCACCTTGAAGAGACACTACGTAAAATATTCTAAATAAACAAATGCTATGACTCTGCTATAGAAATGCCGACTGGACAAGTTACTTTTGCAGAGAGAATCCAATCCCATTGGTTTTGAGAAAAGTCCATGGCACAATCGTGTTTCCAGATCCATGGGACAGTCAGCTTGATACGATCTAATAAGGCACTGCATGATATACCAAACTTCCTTTGTAATTTTTTCAGTGTTCTTTTGAAGAACACTCCTTGGTTTAAGACTTGCTGAAGGCATTTCGATAATTTGAATGATCATATCTGGTCAAATAAGGGAACATTGTAGATAAATTCAACTGTGCAGGTTTCAGATACCATCTTGCAAGGACCTGGCAACAAATTTGAATCAAGTTCCCATTGCATGCATGACTTCACTAACATCCATTTTGAAATTCTTGCTGCCATTTTGTTCGCCATTTTGGTTTCCAGGCAGTGCTATATATGTCACATTGGTTTCATCACATGCCTTAGCCTCGAAAATGTTGATTTAAACCCTGAAATCATGATTTAGTTGCATATATGTCTTCACTTACGACCATTTTAAGATTTTGTCCGCCATCTTGGTTTCCGCGCAATGCCACATATGTTACCTTGCTTCCATTGCATTCCTTGACCCCGAAAATGTTGATTTAGACCCTGAAATCATGATTCCACTGCATACATAACTTCACTTACAGCCATTTTAAGATTCTGGCCACCAGTTTGTCCACCATTTTGATTTTCTTGCAGTGCTACATATGTGTATTTGGTTCCATTGTATTCCTTGCACCCTATAATCTTAATTTAGAGTCTAAAATCGTGTTCCTGTCACATACAATACTTTACTTATAGCCATTTGAAGCCATTTGTCCGCCATCTTGTTTTCCCATTGAACGGCCAAAAATCCAGCTTGCTAACAGCGATTTTCGTTTTCAGCAGGGTCAAATTAGTCTAGAAACACCGGTTAGCAAATTGTTACATGATTTGCTTCTAGCAGTGCCATTTTGAGATTCCAAGCCTGGTCTATATTTGCTAGCTAAAATTTTCAAACTGTTATGGTTTACTGTTTAAATTTGAACAGAATTTAACTATAATGTAGTCAAATGCCATTGGATGACTATATACAATGTTATACATGTAAGATAATACAGAGTTATAAATATTTTAATGCGTAAGACTTACATCATAATAATTATTACACATTTATTTTGCGTAGGTACATTTTGCTGATACCCCTCCCCTCTCCCCGGACACACCCTATGCAAGTCGCCTAAATCCCGTGACCCTCCCCACCGTACATACGTAACATAATGAACAGCCCAACATATTCGCCCTCTTCATGCGATATATCTTGGCAATAATTCACGCTGTAGTGGCGGCAGAAAGTCAACTGATAAGCCGACCGAGTCGGACCGACGACCAGATGGCTTTTAACGTCCAATCAATAATATTGGAGAATAATTGTCCTGCGCGGCACAGAATGCGTTGTAGACGGGGTCCACATAAATTTAGCTAAAAGGAAAAGGTTTCAGCCAGTTAGATACGCACAAGGAATGTACACGGAAACATGAAGAAGGTTTACAAGATGCTTCTTAAAAACGCTTCAAAATAAATAGGTGTAGGTGTTCAATGCAGAATTTATGAAACAATATAATGTATTAAGACAATCATTAGTTATCAAAACAACTCTGTCAGACCGAGTCATTCAAGGAAGACTCCAATGGTTTGGACAAGAATTCCACACAAATATTCCTTTCACTCGATCTGCAACAATGCAGAGCCGTTCGTTCTCTGTGGTTGGTCTAACAAACTGGAATGGTCTTCCCTTGACTATGCGACACCTCCCAAGCCGTTCTCAATTTCACAAACTGTTGAAGACTGTTTTTTTTCGCTTGATCTCGGCCGGGAGTGCCTGTGAGTAGGTACCTTGAAGGGGTGCTATATAAATTATTGATTGATTGAAGTAATGCACTACGTATGAAAAAAGAAGCAAAGCCAGACCAAGACTATACACCGGATAGAGTAGACAATATAGATGAAGACCTAACATCAGTTGGACTATCAGAGAGGGAAGGGGAGTGAGAGGTGGAATGCCATCTTATCTAGAAGATCCTCACAGAGCGATCCAATTAATAAAGATAACACATCAATGGATCCGTTGCATTCCGGAATCATAATCAACGGATTAAACAGGGAGTGCATTGGGAGTGTCAGCCAGTGCCATGACGTGAATGGGAAGGAGGTGGGTGGACACACACGCACACACGCACACAAACAGCATCTGTAAAGCGAGAAGAAGACAAAGATACACAGAGAGACAAAGAGAGACAGACAGATAAAGAGAGACAGACAGAGACATTGAGAGAGAGACAGAGACAGAGGGAGATACAGACAGAGACATGGAGAGATAGATAGAGAGACACTGATACAGACAGAGAATGAGACAGAGAGAGAAAGAGGGAGACAGAGAGAGAAATCTTGAGAAAGATAGGGGAAGATGGACAGAAACACACAGACAGACAGAGACAGAGAGAGAAAGCGAGAGACAGGAAAGACAGTGAAGGAGGGAAAAATATCGCGAAAGATGGAGAGACAAACAGACAGACAGACAAACAGACAGAAGGAAGGACTGCTGGTCTGTCCTATCCAGATCTTATCAAGATCCATTTTCCACCTGGATCGCATTGCTTTCCAAAGGGATAAATGCTCTAACTGAGTCACGCTGAAGGGCTGCCCAGGAGAGCTGGAAGTGGAAAAAATAATGCAGAGATAAAAATATGGAAAGGAGTAGAATATGGTGGAGGAGAAGGAAGAAGAAGAGGAGGAAGAGGAGAAGCAGTGGAAAAGAAGTAGCTACATGTATTTAGCTTTTTTATTTTCTTACCAGCTGAAAGAATGGAAACCACTGGCGTCTGTTTGTCTGTCTCTCTCCCTCTCTCTGTCTGCCTGTCTTTCTCTCTCCCTCTCTCTGTCTGTCTTTCTCTCTCCCTCTCTCTGTCTGTGTCTCTCCCTCTCTCTATCTGTCTGTGTCTCTCCCTCTGCATCTCTCTGTTTATATATATATATATATACACACACATATGTATATTCCTGTTTTATCATTTTTATGATGATTAAATACAGATGCTGTGAAACTAACGAAAAACATCTGTATTAAACGACCCTCACTTTGCCTGTATATGCACAACTACAAATAGATTATACACAAATATACATACATGCACAAATATTTATATATACATATAAATATAGGTATAAGTATAACATACAGAAACTATTTAAGTAGAATCTGCAAATGGAAAAAACTTTACATGTGACAAAGTGTGAGAAGAGTTGGCTGTTTTCTGATAAAATAATCAAAAAGTTGCTCAGATCTGTTGAATGGATTGAGGGACAGATGAATATAGATGAAAGCCATAGGATGGATAGATGGAAAGATGATTGGATGGATTGGGTGATAAGGTCATCACAGCAAAGTTAAAGTTTGATTCCATGTCAGAGAAAATCTCCATACATGCAGCTGTAGATGTATTGCTCCTAGAGATAGTTCCAACCATGGTTGTGGTCATGGACTTCGTGGAAACGGTGGTGGATGGTGGATAGGGGATACAGAAACTGAGGTAGAAGTTTTAAAAAGAGGGGAAAGGTCGTAGGGGTCGTAGCCATTTAAGTCCCTCCCCTACTGCAGAAAGTGATGCATAATCAGCCACAGACAGAGAGGACATTGTTATAGGAGGAGAAAGTGGAGGAGGAGGAGAAGGAGGCAGGGCTTTACACATCAGCTGCAGCCAGCTGCTGTCTGGTCTTCAGGCGGATGAGTTCAGCCTACATCACTCACTCTGCTGTAGAGAGACTGAGAGACAGACAGAAAGAGACAGCAGACAGCCAGAGACAGACAAACAGAGACAGACAGAGAGACATAGAGATAGACATATAGAGACAGGCAGATAAACAGACAAATAGAGAGACATAGAGACAAACAGAGAGACAGCCATATAGACACAGAGAAACAGAGAGACAGACAAAGAGACAGACAAACAGATAGACAGACAAAGACAAACAGAGAGACAGACAAAGACAAACAGAGAGACAGACAAAGACAAACAGAGAGACAGACAAAGACAGTGAGAGATGGACAGAGAGGCAGAGACACTAAAGAAGCCTTCAAATGAGGGGTGGGGTGGGTATAAATGGAAGAGAAGGCAAATGCATCAATCCCTTCAGCTGTTCTTGGCATAAGCCACATGGATGCATCATACAAACAGAGAGACGGACACACAGACACGGACAAAGACAGACAGGCAGACGGATGAACAGACACACAGACAACAGGTGCTATATTTAGACTTATGACTTGTAGCTAAGTCTCCTCCAGACAAAGTCACTCCCTCCACAGACCCCCTCCCCCTCTCTGTTTCCCATTCATCTTGGTCTCTCTCTCTCTCTCCTCTCTCTTATCACTCTGTCTGTCTGTCCCTCTCTTTCTCTGTCTCTCTCTCTCTTTCTCTCCTATCTCTTATCACTCTGTCTGTCTGTCCCTCTCTTTCTCTGTCTCTCCCCACTCCCTTTGGACTCTCAGATAAACAACCTTCCCCATATACAAGGGCGTTCCTATAGGAGAGGCAATGAAATGCCACATGAGGAAGAAGAAGAGAGATAGAGGCTGATGATAACTGATATCTAAGCACACATATTCCCCACAGTCCCTCAAGCTACAACTGCATTCATCCATTGAAAGCACCCATCCATTCAATAAACTCACTCATCCATGTTAAGTACTTAACCATATAGTACTGCACACTTATCCATCCAATTCACTGATTTACAATTAAACAACTTATCTCTCTCTTCTACCCATTTCCAGCTAAAATGCATCTCCACTGCAATTAACCTTCCAGCATATTGGACATTGCATATACTGGATAGACAATAAACATAATATACATAAGTACATAACAATTCTTTCACTGACATAAAGGGAACAATGGACTTGACTTGGATCAAAGACAATGGAGACTAATTTTATTGGCACCACTGAAGACAAGTAGGATCTAGGCATCCACACACACAAACAGAGATGGATATAAAGAAAGATACAAACACAAAACGCAACAAGACGGTGCATAATCTCTACAATGGAAAGTCTACTCTGGTGCATAGCTACAACGGTGTTTGGCAGTGATGCCAAACACTGTCTAAGGTCACTCACTGTCTAAGGTCACTCACTGTCTGACCCTACCCATTGTCTGAGCATACACATTGTCTGAGGACATCTACTGTATGATGCCACCCACTATTTTAGGACACACATAGTTTCAGGCCACCCACTATTTTAGGACACACACAGCTTCAGGCCACCCACTATTTTAGGACACACATAATTTCAGGCCACCCACTATTTTTGGACACACGTAGTTTCAGGCCACCAACTATTATAGGGCACACATAATTTAAGGCCACCCACTATTTTAGAACACACATAGTTTCAGGCTACCCACTAGTTCAGGATACACATAGTTTCAGGCCACCAACTATTATAGGACCCACATAATTTCAGGTCACACACTATTTTAGGACACACATAGTTTCAGGCCACCCACTATTTTAGGACACACATAATTTCAGGCCACCCACTATTTTAGGACACACATAATTTCAGGCCACCCACTATTTTAGGACACACATAGTTTCAGGTCACCCACTGTCTGAGGCTATTCAATTCAACTCACCTGTCTATAAATAATAGAGCTCCTGGGTAACTATAGGACAACACACAACACATACTAAACTCAAATGACCATTAACCATTCAGTTTCTACACTCATCCAAAGGCTACCGGCGGCCAACGTAAAATTCTTGCGGCATTATGTCATTCAATTCTTCGTAAAGCCCTTGCCTTCGTCCAGTGAATTAGAAGGTGACTAAAGCGATTAGGCCAACAAATAGTCAACAAATAAGCCAACAAAACGTGGCATTTATTTCTGACATACTAAACACACAACTGTCGAGTAGAGATCACCTCCCACCGACCCCCTGTTGCTAAAAGCTGTCAATCAAATACTCCAGCTGAGTTATAAGTTCTCATCACAATTATCACATGGACCATACATGAGTATGAGTAAGTTGATCATTGCATGATAACACTAATAATATAATCATCATTCTCATCAGTTCCAAGTCCTAGCCAATTGGCCGGATTTCGGCGGCGTTGGGTAAGAATAAACGATCCTCATTGACTTTGGTGATGTGTTTAGTTGTGTTAAGTGAACACTGTTATTCGTAGTGTGAGTCCAAGTGACGTAAATAATTGTCCTAATTTATGTTGCCTGTCCAACGTAGTCTTTGTCTGCCTTTGCTTTGTTTTCCTTTGAATCTGGTATGTAATGTATGATGTGGAATTCTTCGGTCAACTCGCATTCTCTGTCTCTGTCTCTCTCTCTCTCTAAACCATCGGAGTCTTTGTTGAACAACTTAGAAAGCAGGGTTGTTAGAACTTGTTTTGGTTTTTTGCTTCTATGTGCACTTGCTACAGAACCCCTTCCAGATTCCTACTCAGGAGCGCTCCCGACTACAGCGCAGACACTGAATTGGAGTTTTGTTCGAGCAAGTGCGAGTGAAGAACATGCCCAAGGTCCCTACATGGTGGCTTGAGGTGGATTCGAACCTGCAACCCTCCGACTGCAAGGCAACAAACATACCCACTACACCACCGCGCCCCACTGATCATTGTGGAACATTTAAACTGAATTTGTGAGAGCGCCAAGTCAATTGAATCAAATACACCAAAGCAGAATCTGACCAGAGGCAAGAAGCATTAGCTTCCGAATGGTTCGAACCCACCCACATATTACGCAGGCAAAAAAATTGCATCTTCATCTCCCCCTCTCCCCTGTTGCAACTCAGTGGAACCCTCATGTGTACTTAAAAATAAACTTCTCTGCTGCCGTACAAAGTTAATCATATGCAAGCCAACATTTGCTAACTGTTATAATATGGCTTACTGTTTATACATTTATAAACAGAATCATATTATTTTATTTGATAATTATGCATTCAGATGTCATCGGACGACTATAGATAATATGGAGTCATAAATAGGCACAAATAGTCATAAATAGTCAAATTAATGCGGATGTCATAATCAGAAATTTATCTATTCTGCCTATGTACATTCGGTGGAGACCCCTCCCGCCGTACGCACGTCTCACTCATATGCAAGTCGCCCAAATCCAGTGTGACCCTCCCCTCAATGCGTTCGTGACATGGACTGCCCCTTCTTCTACATGAAGTGTTGCATAACATCGATAATGACACAACAGTGCAACCATTCCACGACAACAGTGCAGGCTACGTGCCAAGTGCGCAAGAACTGTACGTGTTCTACATCACGTACAGCACTTGAGGTGGCAGCAGATAAAACGTGATGCCGCTAAAAAACACAAAGGGACCTCACTGAAACGGGGCTTAAAACACAAACGCAGGTTCCACTGGCAGATGCTCATGAGTAATGGACTCAAGAGGTGCTATATAAATCTCAGCAGTGAATTGAATAAGTCACTGAGTGAGTATTCATTCATTCATTCAAGAATTTATATAGCTCCTCTTCAAGGCGACTACTCAGAAGCGCTCCCGACTCTATCAAGGCAAATATCACAGTTTTCGAGTTGAATGGAAAAAATGCTTAAGTAATAACTGGGCCAGGAAGCAGACATAGCTCTTGTGGGAGCCCATTCCCGACAACTGGACCACTATGGAAAAGGCTCAATTCTGCATAGTTGCAGTTTGTGCACATGGAACCAAGAGCGCCCCTTCTGTGCAGAACGCATGGGCTTGTATACCCATGGAGTAACAGAGCACTCACAGGCAGTGTGGCAACACCAAGCTGACATTGCTGATCCTAAACTCAATTGATGCGCTGTCGAGTAGGAAGCCAGTGTAATGTATCCAGCATCTAGCTTGAGACAACGTCCAAATTTAGGGATAAATTTGTCCAATTGGATGTGCTGCAGAGCATTTCACACTCAGTCCAGGTACACTATTTGATTGGGTCGCAGGCCAGAGAAGAGTGACAAGCAACAGTCAAGGTGGGCTGTAATGAAAGAATGGAATAGATCTATTATATACTGACTATGTGAACATAGAAGTACCACTGATCATGCATTCCAACAGTTAACAGCCTGCGTCAGAGAGAACAGCACGCAATAATACGCCCAAGCATCCATGCACACACACACACTGAACACACCCAGACATAAAATGCCTTCCTCCCAGCTCTAATCAAGATTCCTTCATTCCCATTAACGACCCACAATTATTATCAGCACTTAATTGTCAATTAGGTTATGAATATAAATATTAATAATCTTGAGTCAATTATGCCATATACTATTAATAGCCTTTTGGAGATCTTGGTCCACACAAGACCATCCTCAAATGGTTTTATCAGAACCAAGGTGGTTAGGGTGGTGATGGGAATGATGATGATATGATGGTTGTGATGGTGATAATGGTGATGGAATTGTGGTGGTGATCCAGCATAGTCTTGGTCTGCCTTTGTTTCCAGCACAATAACATATGGTGTACAAACCAAATCACTACTTTGGCAATGCCTTATTCATAATTAACAGCACAACATAAGTCAGTTCTTAAGGTACAAAAATAGAACTCCAAGGTCCATTATAACCATCCAGGGGCTATTAAGCAGTATTAAGGTATTAGGTCTGCATCAAGGGTTCTGCCAAGGGGACTGGCAGCTGCCAGTTGACCTTAAACAATGGAAACTATTATCTTGGGTCCACAGAACAATACATCACTGTGACTCAGCACCAACCCCCAACCCTAGCTGAGAATAAAGAACCCAACAGGATTGATTTTCATAATTAAAAGAGACCCCACACACGGCCCACAGCAGGAAACACAATTGAGACAGATGTGCAAACAACTTCAAAGGGAGACAAACAACTAATTGCTGGCGGTGTTTTTACTCCATAATATGGAATATCTCTTAGAATTAATTATATCTTTATTATAAATCTTCTTTCCTAAGCTGTCTCAAGCCCAACTCACTTCAAAAACAATCTGAAATGACTACTCACTGTCTGTCATCAACTAAACATGCTACTCAACTGAAATTTTATTCTTCAGATTGCACAGCACTGACTGATTTGATACAATGTGATGTATCTACTCATCTATTACAAACACAGGCTGGCAAACTGCAACCTGGTAAATTAAGACAGACAAAATAAAACTACTGGTACAAGAAAGTAAGAGCGAGAAATCAGAGGCCATCCATACAATCACATACACAAAAAATCGTATTTTCGACCATCCCCCCATACATTTTGTTGACCCTATGCATAGGCTACACACAAAATAAGCATCTCTACCCCTCCCCATTACAAATGCTATTTAGCAAAACAAAACATGTTCTTTACCATCCATAGTCTACTATTGAATCTTGTTAAACAACTGCTAGCCAAACAGTTAACTGTTGTGGCTTACTGCTTAGATATGAACAGAATCTAATTTTAATGTAGTCAAATCCATTCATTCATTCGGACATTTATATGGCGTTAAAAAAATTACACAAATGCCATCGGATGACTGTAGGATAATACAAAGTTATAAATATTACGTCAATGCGGACGTCATAATTAGACATTCATTTTGCAATCCTGTGACCCCTCCCATCCGCACGTATGTAATATATGGACAGCCCGTCTGTTATTGAGCTAAAGATAAAGACCGTATTAAAGCAACTCGGCCAAATTTAGGCGAGGTCAACGACTTAATAAGACGAGGTCAGAAGATTCATCTTTGCCCTAAGTTGGCAAATTGCTAAATTGTTGAAAGTGGTCACATGAACTATGACGATGATGATAATGATGATGACTAAGCTTCATTGGCAGTTGACAGAGTAATTTACTGCATAAATTAGTCCCTGGTGAATTGGTGACGATGTCACCTACCTACTGTCCTCACAGATTTCTATATTTTAACAATGTCTGTTAATGTTCACCTTGCTCTTCACTGCGTGGAATCTTTCCTCAAGATTATAAATGATTTTTTAAAATTATGTTTGAAAATGATCGTGAAGAAGTGCATTTTATGCTGTGTTGAACTGGCTGCCTGTAAAGTTCTGTTAGTGTTCACGTGATAGGGTAATACAGGATGTGTAGGGGACTCTTGACCCCTTTCGATTGCCCTATTGACGCTAGCACTTGAAATACCATAAATAGACAGAACTGTCATTTTTTATTTGCCTCTGTTGTGTTGCGAATTAATAACAGTTTCAATCAATCAATCAATCAATCAATCAATCATAATGATGATGATGATGATGATGATGATGATGATGATGATGATGATGATGATGATGATGATGATGATGATGGTGATGATGGTGATAACAATGATGATAACAATGATGATGATGTGCTCATGTGAGATGGCACATCAACCCTTTGACTTCAACATTTAGGGCCCTTAGGGCAGAAAGGAATTAACTGTGTCAATGCACAAATATTCTAAATATATGCAATGCAGACTCTCATAAATTTGTGGTCCCTGCATGCTAATGAAACATTGGCAGCATGCCCCACAATGGTTCGTCCTATTCTACTGGCAATCCATGAAGTGGTTATAGGGCTGCCAACTTTTGATTTTGCCATTCCGGGACACCTTCAGCCACTCGATGTGCCATTACCAATTTACACAATCCATAGAAGCGCATAATGTAACAACAGTTGTGTCAGCCCAGTATAGAATCTACATTCTACAATCTACTAAAAAAGTCCTTAATAATTTAAGACAAATCATCAAAAGACAATAGCCTAAACTTAAGACAAGAATCAACCTCAAGAAGACAGCATTTCAAACACCAGTCACCTAGGCTCATCAGAGTATGACTAAGTCTTACATGACATTGTATGAGCCCAAATTGAGGGAAGTTCGTAGGTATCGTAGGCTCATTGGTCTGCGACTGGAGAGCAGACTTTATGTTAAACTTGAGCCTATACTTAATATAATTATTATACTTATGTGCGTTAAGCAATTCCAGAACACTGGACACAAAGTCACAGAAATCAGCGCGTCATGCTAAAATGTATATTAACCAACAGTTGTGCTTCAACAGTGCTTTAATAAGGTCGATGAACTCTCGGTGCCTTCAGGTAGATTATTTGCGATTGTTAGACAACAGATCGTTCATAATGCTGAACGCTCTCTTGCAAAAAAAAGCGAAAACCTAGTGTTAGTGGTTTGTAACGTTTTGAAGACTTTAACCCCGATGTTCAGCCAACAATGTAATGTGTAGGTATGATAGAGAGCAGCACGCAAAAATCATCGTACAAATGGCTGAGTTTAGTAATCAAAAATTAATAGGAACAAAAATTGTGCTAAGTGGATCTTTGGACTAAATTCCGGGACAATTTGAGATCAATCCGGGACACGGGACGCACAGGGTCGATTCCGGGACTGTCCCGGCGAATCCGGGACGGTTGGCAGCCCTAAGTGGTTAACCATACCACATGGTGTGCCAGCTTTATACCAGTCATGTCAAGGATCTAGTGTTGAACTGATGATAGTAGGGACAGCAGTGGTGCAGATTTAATGATTACTGCAAGTAACGATTTGAATAGTTTATGTACAGTAAGTGATGGCTTGTTATACTCTCTGCAGCAATGGATAAGTCTGTTTCAAATAACGGCTACCCTTACGTCAGACTTAGACCTTCTTACGACCTTCCCTTCTGACTCAGCGCATCCCCTCGCAGAGGGTCACTTCCCGAGTTAATCCATCCCATCCAAAACACTTTTCCAGCTCAGCTTCTACACAACACACATCCAAGGGAATAATACTAACCGTTCAGAACAAAAGTCGGATTAGCAGAAGACTCCAACTTCCAAAAGAAACAATCTTCCTTTTTGAAGATTGTTACAAGGTTTGCAATCGTCGTAAATTAAATCCTTCCGAGATATTTGTTACCCAGATTGAAATAAACGAATTCTTTTATCTACAGAACAGAAATCCAGAAGCAAAAACCACACAAAGCAACACTCATGGACCGGCCAAGTCATGTTTTGATTGGCACGCCGTGACCTACTTTTTTTATCTGGGTCAAGTTAGCACAGACTATATGTTTCATTAGAGTCTGTCATTGGCCATGTCTTTTATGTATGCGCCACCTTTTGAAGTTATTTGGCTATCCAGCAAAATTCTCTAAAACTTTAAAACCGTATCAATTTTTGAGAATTTTAAATTTATGGACAGTCGGTAAACGATAAGGAAAGCACATAATATATGTAAAGAATTTAAAACGTTAGCACGCGTGAATACCTTAATTTTATTACGGAACTGTTGTAATCACAATCAGTTAGATTCTCAATTCCTACGTTAATTTCAGTGCTGGACAAGGAATGGATCTATCGAGTTCTCAAGGCAGCCCGTTCTCTGCTGCAATTTGGTCATTGGTTTATTCAGTGCATTCACTGAATATCCGAACTGTACAGGGGCGGATACAGAGGGCGCTAATCCTGCCATGGCCCATTTAAAAAGTGCATGGACGTGGCCCCCCTTCCCCATTGGGTTTCAACAGCCCATGAAGCCAGAAAAGCAGGATGACTGATGACTAAAAAAGGCATCAGGTTTTTCGGCGACAAGACGAAATTTTGTCCTGGCCCAACGAAGACCCTAAATTTTGGTGCCCCCCCCATCGAAAATTTCTCTATCCGCCTTTGGAACTGTATGAAGGCAAGCAGAAAGGCAATAATATGGTAAGCTTCACTATCATCATGAGTAAATAACGTGTAATTTGGTGAAGCAACCAAAAAATTATTCACTCTTTTGTTTGTATGTGCACTTGTTATAGCGCCCCTTCAAGCTCTCTCTACTCAGAGGCGCTCCCGAATGCAGAGCGGACACTGCATCGGAGTTTCAAGCCGAAGCGCTGAGCAATTGTGAGTGAAGGACTTGCTCAAGGTCCTTACGCGGCGAGGTGGATTCGAACCTCGAACCTTCCGGCTTCAAGGCAATGACGCCACCACCGCGCCCCACTCTTGATGCACATCAGCAGGCTTTAAACTTTTTTATCAAGCAACCTGCTGACTCCCTTGCTATTTACGAAAGTCATTTTTAATCATCAGGTCTAAACTTCTAAAGCATCACTCGAATGTCAAGTGCAGGGCACCAGCTTATTCACAAGCACAGCGTCGCATCAGAAAAAGGTCATCCAGACGAGGTTGTCCAGTTGCCAGAGTAGCTAATGCCAATAATGCCATTGGCATGGATGCCCACGGTGTGAGGTTTTGCCAAGGGTTGTGAGGCTTCAAACCCATCTTTCTTAGGTGTAGCAAGGACCTCATTGCACATCCCCAAGTTCACATAAATCGACGTCTTACCCCACCCACCCCCAATGTTTTTTCTACAATTCTCACACTGTGGACGCTCATCAGGTTCTCAAGGCCGGACTTTCTTTGCTAGAATGAAATAATTTATAGCTATTAAAAAAATTCTTGAAGCATTAATTCAGTTTAATACTCTTCCTGTCGTTCATTGTACAAAATGACATTGCGAAAATGAAAACACTGCTTGCAACCAATTTTCTTCAAGATACAAAACACAGGACAGGACAAGTGATGGCCTAATCGCAGAGATAAACGTACTCTTGGCTCTCAAGTTAAATCAACTGCACATTCTGAAGTACATTTTTTTTATTTCTCCATTTCTATAGTGCCCCTTCAAGCTCTCTGCTCAGAGGCGCTCCCAACTACACTGTGGACACTGCATAGGAATTTCATGCCGAAGTGCTCGAATAATTGAGAGTGAAGAACTTGCTCTATGCGGCGGCTTGAGGTGGATTCGAACCTGCAACCCTCAGGCTGCAAGGCAACGAACATACTCACTACACCATGCCACACAAGTCTACAACTCCTCAACAGAAGAAGCCACATATTGAAGGGATCTTACAGGATCGTCCAATTACAGGCATGCTAGAAATATAACAGTTTACTGGACAAATTCTCATTACAGTACAACCTGCCATGACAAAAAGTTGGTCGAAAGACAAGAGCAATTCAAAAGCTCAACAACCTACTGCAATAAATTCTCATTACAGTACAACCAGGATTCAAAGTGGATGACACAGCTGAAGGTCAATGACGCAGCTAAAGGTGAATGCACGTAGGATGCTGACCCTGTTTCGCGAGGCATAGAATGGAACGACAGTTGGTTAAATCTCAATGATGCAAAAGAAGAGTTCTCATTTTAAAAAGAAAAGATCATCAGTCCACGTGGCAATTAAATCAGGTAATTGAGATCTGAAAAAGGTGCACAATAAAGTGCAAGAGAGAGTACATCCGACTGCAAACGGATAACCCTTCCCTGTTTCTAACGCTGCTACCATGCCCAGTTTGCCCTCGTGGACATGTGGGCAGACTAAACCAGAATGAAGAAAAGAATTTCTGCCTCATTCCCAAGTAGCAAATCCACAACTCTGAAAAACCTTTCCAATGAAAACAAGACGAATTCTGCAGCTGTGTGGTATTCTTATAACAGGACCAAAGCAGTTGTTCCACATGAAACTACAAACAGCATTTTGACGAGATTCTTAGAAAGACACGAATCAAGATGTTCAGGTATTAATAAGAAACTGAAAACCACGGCATTATTTTTAGACAGAAAAACACACATGGAAGAGGATAAACAAATGCAGAATTGTGTTTAACTAACAGCATTCAAGGCCAGCTGAAAGTTTATTTGCAAGTGAAGACGAAAGTTGAATTGAATGAACTATCAAAGACAGATTGAAATGGATCGCAGTACATACTAGGCAACTGTTAAATATAGCAGTTAAAGAAACAATTAATCCTAATAATAATAACAATAGTAATAATAATAATAATGACAATAGTAATAATAATAATGACAATAGCAATAATAATAATAATAATAACAATAGTAATAATAATGACAATTTAGTAATAATAACAATAGTAATAATAATAACAATAGTAATAATAATAATGACAATTTATATGGCTCCGTATAATAGCCATGCCGTCAAAATGGCGCCCAAGATGCAAACCGGGTTGGTCACGTTAGCACACCACAGCATCCGAATAAATCTAGCATTAAGAACTGCAGAAAGAATATGAACAAATGCAAAAGGTTTTAACAGCAGCAGCAGCAGTAGCAGCAGATTTCCATACAAAAACAGAACAGACATTTTATGTAAACCCAAAAAATTCCTAGACAAAGAACCAGTCCGTAACTCCAGAAACATTGCGAAGACACCCAAGCATCCACCACAGTTGCAAACACCATCGTAAACTCATATTTCACCCACCCCAAAACCCTCGCACATGACCACCGACGCTCCACAAAATCAAGAAAAACGTCTTCTCAACTGATTGTCATCAACGATTTTGCCAGCTTGAAGCGCTAGTAGACCCGACCCAGTAACAAAAAAAGATGGCTCCAGTGATCGTCGCTCAGTTTAAACCCTACGCTTCGTCTATTAAATGCCGCTACTACACACACGCACGCAGTCATTGTCAATGGAAAGATCGTAAATTATCTGCCTCAAGCAGCCATCAGTCACATCCCCCTCAGACTTCTCCTCCAACTCCTCCGACTTCTCCTCCTCCTAACTGTCACTGACGTCCGACTCTTCGTCCTCCTCTCCGTGTCCTTCGTCGTCTGAACGCTGAGCGGCTTTGTCGGCCAGCTTCACTTTCAGCGACTCAAGGCGAGCGAGAATCGAAGCGTAGTCGTAGAAACCTCGTCGATCACCAAACGGATCCTACAAACACACAAATGACGACTAAAACTTAGGTGCAAGACAAAGTCTTGTCTACTACTAGCTGGGGTACCCGGCGTTGCCTGGGAAATTTCAACCAAATAGTTATAAAAAAAAACACCCGAAATTTTTTCTCACAATAGAAAATGTCCGCCGAAAATGTCGCACCTTAGCGATTGTCCTTCCGGACGCTCGTTCATCACACCCAACTTCTAGACCAAAACTCTGCCTATGAGATGAAATGAATGCCTGTTCTGCCACCTACCACCATTTGCTGGCCATTCAAATGCAGGTTGTTTCTGCAGGTCGACTCATAATGACTGTAGCACTCGTGGAACGATCTCTCCATCACGTCGCTACAAGAACAGACAACAGATATCAACACTACAGAATTGTCACAAATACGGTACAATACAATACAATGCAATACAATCACGCTCTAAGTAGCAGACGTAACATGAAACGAGATCTTAAGCAAAAATGGTTTGACAATTATTTAATCCATAAAGCAAATTTATACAACTTCACAAAACGTGAACTTTGCAAAAACAACTTATCCACATCGTATTGGTTATTCGTTTGAACACTCAGGCACTACTGACTGGACTACTCAGATGCGCTCCCGACCCTAGCATGACAAAAAAGCAGTTTGAGTTGAAAAACAAATGCTTCCATAATAGTTGCTATAATTCACTAAAACCAGGATGCGAAATGTGTCTAGGAAATGCCTGACCAATTAATTCCTGAGCACTGTAAAGAAGGAATGTTGTTTCAAGAAATTACATACGCAATTGTGGACTAAGATGGTAGATAATGCAGCAGATAGTTTATATAGATATGATATAAATATTATGATAGTGTGATAAATCGAAAAACAGAACAATAGATAGATTCAATATAGATAGCTAGAAAGACAAAACAACAAATAGATCTATGTAATACAGAAAGATAGAAAGAGATAGAACAATAGATAGATATAATAGATAGATAAATACAAAAATAAAACAATATTTTGATAGACAGATTCAATATATGCAGACAGATAGAACAACAACAGATAGATGTCATATGACTGATGTCATGCAGCTAGATAGATATAACAATAGATAGATCTATAATAGAGATAATAGATAGACAGAAAGTTAGAACAAAGTTAGAAAGTTAGATAGAAAGATGGAACAATACATAGATAAAATATCAGATATAATATAGATAGAGACATAGAAAGAAAGATAGATATAATATAGATAAATAGATAGATAGAACAATAGATAAATAAATAAATAGACAGACAGAGACATAGTTAGATCTATACAGAGTCAATGCCATACAGATAAGGTTGACGAACAAAACGCTGATACTGGTACTGGTACTGACCGTAGGCTGTCTGGACATGGCGTCGTTCCCTCCAGCATGTCGCAGACGGCGACTCGTAACGTCTCGTGTCGTATGATGTCATTGTAACGCTGTGCATCACCTCCTACACGCTCCTATTCGACGACAAACATCATCCACACAATCATCATCGATATCATCATCACCATTTTAAGAAAAATACGCATCATCATAATCATCATTATGAGACATTCGGCGTATTTAGGGTTTTATGTGTTCAAACCCTGTGCAAGACAAATCACTTTCGAATTTAAACAAATTTATTGGGTGTAATCTCCGTCCATTCGTTGGGGAGGCCCCCGAAATGTAGACCCTCTATAGGGTTTCTTATGGCTATGCCCAGCCTGCAGAGGTGTCAAATGTTTGGCAAATACAGCTCAAGCGTCAAAAGATGTAACCCAACTGGATCATCCCTTGATAACAAACAAACAAATGAATACATCAATAGACATCCATATTATATACATGTATACAGCACAGGCATCATCACTTTGGTGACCCTTTGCAAACTGAAATTTGTCAGCCTGTGATCCCCATGAACCACGATCATTGTCGATCGTAGCTGAATGTTACGTGAGCACCTCGTCCACTTCCCATCATCCAACAGATACAACGGAATATGGCGGTACTTTCAAAGTTCGTCCTCAATCCGCCAGTAACTGCAGCAAGGGACATCATGGGGCATGGTGGAGTCCCTACAGGATCCCCCCTTTCTGTTCTTTTAGGGTTGCTCCTGGCAGCTCTCCTCCACCTGGACCGGGTCGGGAGCACCTCTGAGTAGCAATCTTGAAGGGGTACTGCATAAAAATTCCGATTGAATAACTGACTGAGCAAGGTATGTGCTGCCACTTTTTTGAGTGGCGCTATATAAATGTATATGAATGCTGCAATGAAGAGAGGAGCATGGCACCAGTGGATGATGGGTGGTCACCTGTTCGAAGCCCGGTTCGTTATGGTAGGGTTTCTCGTTAAGCAGGGACTGAATGGACATAAGGAGACTGGAAAGGCTTAACGCTGGACTCCACGCCGGACCAGACCATGTTCTGGAAAACAACAACAAATACAAATTACGGATAATGTCAGATGTCTGCTTTCATTCACAATTTCCTTCCACAACTTTTACGTAAAAGTTTATCCATGTATTGATTTCAATGGTTTTTCTTGGAAACTGTAATAATTCATCATTTTAATCTTCTGTGAAAAAATCTGGATGATTTGGATCAACAAAAGAGTCATTATTAATGTTGCAAAAAACAATGCATTCTGCCTAAAAGAAAGTAGCAGAAACTTTATAAAGCAAGAAAAAAGTATCAGCACCAATTATAACCTGTTTAAGGGCCAAAAACAGTCACCAATATACAAGCAACAACGCCAAAATAAAGCTGCAAAAATCCTTGCTACAATAGTGACAACATTGTCGGCAATACCAAGCAACTGTTATACTGTTTTACAAAATCAACAGCTCTAACACTGATGGAGTATTACCAGGTGATTGGTGATGATTGATGTGGTGGTTTTTCCAGGCTTTGATTTAAGACGTCTCAGAGTCATTCGTCGCTCTGTCTCCTCATCCATCTTCACTGCCTCAATTCTCGCTTTTATATGTTCTCGAATTGACTATTGCAATTCTCTCCTCATTGGTCTTCATAAAGTTCGTCTATCATCGCTTTAGTCAGTGCTCAACTCAACTGCTAGACTGATTATTGCCCGCGTTCCCAAGTATTCTCGCATCTCTATGTTTCATGAACTTCATTGGCTTCCTCTCCGTGCTTGCACACAATTTAAGATCCTCATCCTCAAGGCGCAGTGGGTGTTGCCCCAAATATCTGGCCGATGCAATACTTCATCTTCACTCAGCATCCTCCCACTATCCAACACCGTCCTCTTGGTTCCTCGGTCTAGAACTGCTATGGCTCAGGCTCGATTATTTGCCTCAATTGGTCTTTCTCCTTATTTTCGCTCTACACTTCTGTTTTGCAGCCTATCTTCTGCATTATCTCTTTTCAAAATCTGATGCAGAGCCTTGCACACTGGGAGCGCTTCTGAACGGTTTACCCTACTAGAGACTCTCCACAAATAATATGATTAATAATAATAATTTGTCGCCAATTCACCGTGCCACAGCATCCCACAACAAATGATCAAATACAATACAATACAATATACAATACAATACGCTGCAATGAAAAATCGAGCCCCTCACCCTAGTATACTAAGGCAGACTTTGCCGTTTCTGTAGAGGTTGGGGTTGAATCGAACGCGTCCATTTCCGGTCGACATTAGTTTGATGCGCGGCGGACGAATCGGGTAATCTGGAGGACAGCGGATGAAGAAGTAGAAGAAGCCACCTTCGTACGGAGTGTCAAATGGACCGGTCACAAGTGCGTGAAGCTGACAAAATAAAATTAACATTTCGATTGTCATATTTATATGTTTAGATTATGGGATTGACCAAATAGTTTACATGAGCCAATCAGCAGCTGCCTTTCGCTCTGCTCTCAGGTTCACCCACAATCCCACATGCTTAATTCAGTTCATAAGCTTTATTGATCAACAAGTACAAGTTCATGTTCATTTGCTGCAGTAGTTCATGGGTGTCATTAATCAATCAATCAATCAATCAGTTAAATCTTTATTGAATCCTTCGTCATATATAAAAAAAATATACACAGCAAGGTATCGTTGCAAAGAAACTGATCTGGTTTGACTGACTGTGCTCCGATAAAGCCAGTATCTAGCGAAGTCTTTTTCCTCATTCGTTCTTCGTTCCTGATTCAACGATGGACAATTTTTCCGACAATGCAATTTTCATCTGCTTCTTCTCCTTTATGTTTCTTTCAACAAGTCAAATGATCTTATCTTATCTGACCATTTATAAAGCGCTTCTCGCAGCAAGAGCCTTTCAGAAGTAATGATGTTTCAGTCCAAAACTTTATATCAGCAATCCATCACATTTTAGGTTTTCATTGAGCTCCTGATCCAGGAACAGTGCCCTGGATGACCTTCTACTTTTCCAGACAAACTCCACATGTCCAAAATATGAAGCTTCCTTCGTAGTAGACTCATTTCTACTCCAGCAAGAATCTGCAACTTCCATTCATTTGCCTTTCTCAAAGTCCACAATATTCTGATGACAGTCTGCAGTGGTAAACAGTTCAGACACTCTCACTGCTGTACTCTGTTCAATTTCAACTGTAATCATAAACTGCCCAACAGTTAAGACACCAAGTCTTTAATAACCACCGCCCCAAAACCTTTCTTACCGTCGTCAGATTTTCCTTGTCGGGGACGATGAACATTCCGGGTGGCGGGTCATTGTAGATGCTCATGATGTCCCTGCAATCAAAACAGCAATCAATCAATCACTGACCTTATCAATCAATATCAATCATCAAGTCTTTAAAAGTAATCCAAAGGCCGAAGAAGACTGCAGAGTTCTTCATCAACTGTCATAACAATAAACCTTCAACAGTTTTCTTAGATCTATTTTGAACGATTCCAATTCTGTGTCATTTACCTATTTCTCGCATTCCTGCCAATTTTTTCCTCAGCTGGCATATTCTACATGAAAATTGTGCTTGGAGTACACATATTATTACTAACATTATCAGTATCTCATCTTGATGATAATTAGTATTTTATTGCATATTTTTGGCCCTGATGTACTTCATTCCCAGGTCTTAGAAGTACCTTCGATAGCAACTAGGTTGTATCTGCAACAGAGATGATAAGCTAATGCCTAGCATCTTCATATCTTCATATACTTCTCCCCCTTTCTGCCACTTCGCTGGTCCTCTTAGGTCGTCTGATCAGCTTGACCTCTTTGTCCCCAGAGTCAGGACCACCATGGCTCAATCCAGATCATTTGCCTTCACTGATCCCTTCCTATGGAATGGCTTCCCATCAGTTCGCTCTGACATCCTCTCTTGTAGTCTTTCCTCGTCTTTTTCTTGTCTAAAAACTTGCTTGTTTTCTCGGGGATGAACGCACGGGGAGCGCTTCTGAAAGGCTCTTGCTGCAAGAAGCGCTTTAAAAATGGTCAGAAACAATACAATCTTCTACACTAATTACCCTTTGCCTAGCATAGTAAATTTCTTACTCCTCATTAAATAAAGTTGGTGCATCTGGGGTGAAAGATTCTTTGGTGGCAGAAGGTCCTTTAGCATGTTCTTAAATAACGACACTAACCCAACCTAAACTTAACGAAGCCAACTGACAGGAAGAAATGAATTCTTGACTTTCAAACCCATTTTCAGCAATACACAGTCATGTGCTTAACCGTTGCGTAAGCGCAGCTCTCTCTGATACAAGTGAAGATATTGTCATTTTTACTTTCGCAATGTTTTAAGGCGTCAACACAATTATGTCGTTTGCACACTTTCACTATTTGAACTGGTTGAACTTTCCTAGACAGTCCGTTGTCAGACGGAATTACAGATTATATTTCTTCGCTTCTTTCCAGCAATAATAAAAATAAAGAGTTCGTGTTAAAAAGATAGTAAACGTAATGTTTACTTTCAAACATTAGTCGTCAGTCCATTCCTTCACCTTTTAATTCGTAGAAAACACTGTTCGGTCGGTTTTTCCTGATCCCAGTCGGGGCTGAAGAGAGGGTCCCACGAAGCGCCCATTCCATTCGTTACCAAGTCGAGTCCAGCGGCGAAAAGATTTTGTGGCGACGACGACATCTCGACGACACTTCCTTCTGTTTCCACTCCAACTCCAGCTCCAGCTCCAGCAGCCAAACCTTCCGAAGTCGCCATTTATCCAACACAGATTACATATCATCAACGCTGCAGTCTTTATTACACATGTCCACACACGCTACTTCCACCTAGTGATTGATTGAATTACCGGCATTAATATTTTTTATCAAAAAACACTTTTAATTATTGGATGCTAAATTCTAAAGTGATTTAGACCTTCTTTACAGTCTCTTCGGTGTTGACAAATATTAAATGATTATGTTGCAGCGTGACGTGTGATGATCCTGCGTCATAATAAAATGAAATTTTTTAAAATATCGATACTGGTCCCAGCTTTAATTTATAGTACATATCAATGCTTGGACCATCGATATTAATAGACCTGGATTGCGCTTAGTCTATGTTCGCTGCACAAAAATGTGCGGTCGGCGGACAGAAGCCGAGATCTATTTTTAGATCATGCCGCCATCTTAAAGCTACAAGTGTCCAGATGTGCGCTTGATATCCTGGTGTCTCGATTAAAACCTTCGGTTACAGAACATTTCCAAATTCATTGCAAACTGACCAACTCTTAGTTGTTGCTTAGTTATCATACTACGACTTGAACAAATTATTATAATGTGTTGTCTTCCAGTAGGCTTTTTGCAAGGCTCCAAAAACAGCGACCTGGCCATTGCCGACTTCATTTAAGCACCGATATTTCAGCTGGTCTCTTTGGCACAATTTCTGTGGACGTTGAGAATTTTCTGAATATGCATTCATTCACTCCAGAATTTATATAACGCTTCTTCGAGGGACTGCTCAGAAGTTTGTATGCGTACTTGTTATAGCGCCCCTTCAAGCTCACTACTCAGAGGCGCTCCCGAGTCCCGACTACAGCGCGGACACTGCATGGGAGTTTCACGCCAAAGCGCTGAGCAATTACGAGTGAAGGAATTTCCCAAGATCCCTAAGCGGCGACTTGAGGCGGATTCGAACCTGCAGCCCGTGCTCTAGCATAGTGTTGGGCTCAGTAAAAAGTCTCAGTAAGAGCCCCTGGAAACAGACGTGGCTCCTGTGGAGCCCATTCCAGACAACGGCCCACCACGGAAAAGGCTAAATTCTGCATGGTTGCAGTTGGCCTAATTATGGAAGTGGGGTACAAATCTCCATCATGGTAGAAATTTGGTATGGAGGCTATTTGTATGGACTGCAAAAATTTGGTATGGAGGCTATTTGTATGGACTGCAAGGCCAGGCTATATTGTATCGAAGGCCTTATTGTATCGAAGCCCTTCTAAAAACTTAGACATCAAGTGTTATCGTCATGGTATTCCTAATATAGCAAAGCATCGGCTATAGTTCTTCCTACCCCAAAGTCCTAACCTGCATCTCACAGTTATGGGTGGGGTGAACAGCTGAGCAGCAGATGATTGCCCAGTGGGGCTGTCAGTGGCAAAAACCTCTGACTGAAGTGATTCACGGGGTAGACAGGCTGAACCCTGAAAAACAGCTGGCCAACGCAAAAGGCAGGTGCTGAAAGGATACCAAAGGCCGTAGCTGGGGTTGTTTTAACATTAAGAGAGAGAGAGATCTCGAGAGGAATGGTCAACACCTGGAAAAAGATCAAGAAACCTCAACACGACTATGCACCTAAATCCAAAAGTGGGCTCCAAGTCAGCTTCTCCCTTGGAAAGTCAAAGTCCTCACCACTACTCCTCAGCTGCACCAGAGTGTAAGGTGACAAGACATAGATCCATGGACTTATGGGGGAAATTAACCCGCATACCTTGTGAATCCCGGTTCTTTTCCATTGTAGGGGATATAATCTGCTGAGGAGTGCCAGGATCACCCAGGCGACTGTTTCCTATATCAGTTATCTGGTTAACAGGCATGTAGTAACACACACATTGAATCGGCTTAGCCAATAACTCGTGAATTTATTACAGGAAATAATTAACATACAAAAACATTGCTTACAATTGATTAAAATTGCTCTCCTTGCATGTAAAACAAAGTGCTCTTTAATTAAATCAACAAATTGCAAATTAAAAACGTGAAATATTACAATGGTCACTTAAAGACACATAAATATCAACATCAACTAATGTCATTGCAATAACATTCCAGTTAATTTTACGACCCTGTTGATCTTTAAGAATTCCATAATATGCAAAGCAATAGGCAGCATATTCCTACCAATTCCAAATGACAAACACAAAAACAACAAAATAACCTTAGAATGCAACTAATTTCATGTAACTCATAATCACAGTTTCTTCTCAGCTGAAATATTCTTCAGCATTTTATAAAGATGGCGCCAGAAATAACTCAGAAGAAAATTAATGCCATCTCAGGCAAATTTGCAAATCATGCTCCAGTTCATTACCGCTACAAGACAACAAACGTGTTACAGAATCACAGCAATGTAGGCAAGTACTCAAAAGTCCATCGAGCACCGATTCAGAGTTTGACGTAACCAATCACGTTCCATGCGTTGAATGGAGTAAACAAGAACCTAGGAGCCAGACCGGCAGAAAAAAACAACAAAGCAACCATTAACGGCAATCATCACAGCTTTTCATAATCGAAATTCCATTTCGAATGGAACTACAAAGCGCACTCATCAGTGAACTGAAAATCTGTGCCGTGCTTTGATGACGTAGACACAGAGGTTTAACAACAAACCCCTGTTGTTGACCCGTGGCATCGAACTTAGAAACCACTTCAAAGTTCAAACAGATGATGAAAGAAATCTGGACCATTCATTGTCAAAGAATGCTTCAGCAAATTCATCTCACCGGATCCTTGTGAATAAATTCAGAGCAGAATTCATGTCCTGAAAAAACCCAGAACAGATTATACTTTAATAAAATCTAATGAAACTCAACAGCTCTGTTAGCACTAATAAACTTGGATGAAGGCTGTGTTTACAGACAATACAGAATAACTATAGAGTAGAAGATTGAACCTCACAATCAAAATCTAATCCTAAATATGACAAAACATTAATGGCGCAGAACAATTGTGCATGAAGGACATGCTCAAGGTCCCTGCACATTAATTGCCTCACGCAAGGCTCAAAGCCACACCATCTGCATTACACTCTAATCAATCGACCACTGCGCCACTTCTGAAAGATGTCTGGTTGCATTTTGTCATAAAAGAGTTTCCTTACTAGAATGTTTTATACACTTACTAACATTCATCTTACATTACTTTTCATTTATATTAATTACTATACTTTATTATTACATCTATAGTTTTATACGTTATACTGCCTTAACCCGTTGGAGGTAAGGTGGGGTGTGACACACCCCAGAGGCATTCTACTTTAAATTTTTAGCGGAAAACATGGAGCCAGTTCTAATTATTTTTTTCTACCTTTGTGAATATGAAATACGGACACTTTACCACAATTTCAGGTAATTTGAACGAACAGTTTTTTTTATTTTGTTGCATATTTAAAGGAAATTGCATTTTTTCGTAGAAAAAATTATACATGTTGATTTTATGAGCCATGATTTGGCATGAGAGTGTGCCTTGAACACGTCAATTCTGTGTTGGCATTGAGAAAGCTGACGACAATGATGGCTAAAACATTTTATGTTGTATTAAAAATATATATAATTTATACTATGGTTATTTGTGCATTTGATAAGGTTGCACACGAGGACCCAAACTTGTATGGGTTAAGTACACATTGGATGGGTTCCCCTTATGGCCATCTAATAAAGATTGAAAGCAGATATTTGTTCGTGGTAATCGTCTGTTTAGTTGATTATTGATCATAGAAGAATAGTTTAACTCAACTTAGTATTTTCCATTTGATATCGCGGCTTGAAAATAAAAATATGTATTGGGGTTTGTCAAACCCCACCTCACCTCTGGCGTTACAAATGGTCACCTCACCTCCAAAGGGTTAATTTATCGATGTCCGATTGTGTGTTTGCAAATGGAATAATAAAGACTATACCTACTTACTTACTTAACATGACTAGAATTTGGTGATACAAACCAGTTCACCGGAGTGCTTCGACCAAGCCAGATTGCACACTTGTGATCCGGTGTCAATGCACTGAAGTGGTCGACCGGTGATCGTGTTCCAGAATCGGATTCGTTTGTCCGCTGTTCCGCCTCTGCTTGCCAGAAGTCCGTGTTGATGCGGCGACCAGGCGATTGCCTTAACAGCGGCCATGTGCTCCGAATAGATCTGAACGGGATTGATACTACGCGTGTTCGAGATGTACAGTTTGTTGTCGTTGCCACTGGACGCTAAGTGCTGGTGATCAGGCGACCATTTCAAACCGCAGACCTACGCAATATAAATATCAACATAAATATGTTGAAATAATGCCATAGCATTGTGCCTCATCACCAATTCACCATACAACCTAGAAAAGATATTTAAAGTCAAACATTTTGAATTAAATTGCAGCAGGCAAACCTGGTGTAGATGGGATAAGGTCTCCAACTTTTATTTTGCTACTCCACAATGCCCGCAGTCACTCATCTATTTATGCTGACTTCGTGCGTAGCGTCAATTCACCAAAATGCTCTTGCCCGACCTCTCACAAGCGCACTCAAGCAACACCATCCATGCATGCAGATTTCTCATCTCTTTTACGTGATGTCTGCTATCTGATAACAGAACCTTACTTAAACATGTATTGACCAACTCCTGCCGAGTTGATGTCGTTCACATAAAATAATATCGGATAGCATTCGGCCAAAGTCTTCAAAACTTTACAAACCACTGCACAAAATTCCGGGACAATCTGGAATCCATTTGGAACACGAGACGAACAAGGCCGATCCGGGACGAACAAGGCCAATCCGGGACGGTTGGGTTGGCAGCTCTAGTTTTGGATGGCTTGGGCCGTTTCAGGGGCAATATGAGTACTCACAAGTGCGTATTCAAGTTCTTTCATTCACATTAAGTCTCCTATACGCAACAATTACAAATCACGCAAGCGAATTGTTAGCAGCAGAGCGGGGTAGTTTTGTGTTAGTTAACATGCAAAAAATGTTCCCGCTATCAGTAGTTTAGCAGGGGTAAGCTTGCGTCCTCGAACACAAGTCGTATTAATTTACATTTTAATAACGATCACGTTCACTAGACAATAAAATAATCAGTGAACATGTTACTCACCGATAAACGACTGCGTTGCTCCTTTAATTTGTTGCTTACAACAATTTATTGTCGCGCAATAAGGCATTTTGATAAGTTTATCGATATCGACACACTTGTAGTTCCAAGATGGCAGGTCGCCGACCTCACTTTCGAGTTTATTAGCGCAATCCAGGTCTAAATATAGATATCGATGGCTTGGACCCATCGTTTGGACCCATGAAGGTAATCATAAAAACGGAATTTCTATAGCGCCCACACATCCAAGTTGCGGGAACCAGCTTAGTCACAGAAGCTCAATCAAAACAAAGCGGACAGGCAGGGTCAAAATCCGCAAAGCCAGGCGAAGAGCTAGACAGACGTCTAGGTTGGTGTTCATGTTTTTGTTTTTGTATATGGGCTTATAAACCAGAGTGCGTTTTGCAGCTGGTACTTTAAAGAATATACTTACTTATTATTACTAAGCTTTATTATTACTTCTGTGTATAATTTTACATCTCTGACCTGTAACTTGGTGCGGTATGTCACCCTGATTGTCTTTGAAATTATAACGAACATAGGCTACTACTGGTGGTGGATATGTTTAGAGCTGGAACGGCGTACGTGGGAGATAGGTTGAAGTGGAAGAATCAGGATGGCATGGTCCACGGACCGAGGTCATGCGGTTGCTATTATAAAGCGTTTACATTTGTATTTAACGGAATCTAAAATGTAAATGCACTCGGATTTTACGTATGCCGACCGTATAATTATGGTCTCGACCCTGCACATTTTCAATGAAATGATCGGCTGGCATCTTTCATCACCGCTGCCCGCTTGAATATACGCCACGCCATAAAGATTCCCGACAAGGACTCTATTATAAACGGCCCTTTGGTTCCCGTATACGAACCGATCGTGGCAGCGGTTCGTGGCATTGCCATAAATGCGCTATATAATTTTGCTGAAGGAGAAACGCTGACCTAGAAAGAGCATCGCTGATTGGCTGCCTTGAAAATGAGGCTGACCGACAGTGATGCCACAGCTGGGTTTTTTCCACTAGATCTGGTTTTTTTGGCCTTCGTCTGGGTTTCTGGGTTTTTTTTGGCAAGATCTGGGTTTATTTTGGTGAGTTGATATTTTGTACTTAAAACACATGAATATTCTGTGAAATTCAATGTAAAATGGTTGTTATACATAATTTTTCCACTAATTTTAATTTAAAACTCCACAATCAAGATATCATGTTGTCAATTCACAAATAGTTTATAACCTGAAGAATAGTTGTGCACAGAAATAAACCATTTTGACATTTCAACATAGGTCAGGTCACTCGTCTCTTTCTTTGTAAAGCCGTATTACATCTATAACATGCATATACAGTTATACACTGTAGGTCAGGTTCCATCCTCTAGTGGTATAATAGTCAAGTTGTTGCAGAGTATTAGGCTAATATTCTAGGTGGTAAAAAGTTGGATTGTTGATGTATTAAGAAAATTTGGCTGGAATCCTTGGACAACTTTAAAACTTTGTAAACTTAAGCCACGTGTGTTATGTGCTTAGGCTACTCGATCAACCCGCTGCGCATGGGCAACACGAATATATCGATTAAGCTTATTGTCAGTATGGATTCCGAGTCTCTGAGAACTTTGACAATTGATACTTTTAAAGTTGTAATTACATTTTATTTGACTCTTTTGACGAATATTTTGTTAATACTCATGTGAACAAGCGAAAAACCAACTTAATTTGAACAAAAGGGGTCTAAAATAGCTTAAATGAATAGTCTGGGTTTTTCTGGGGTTTTTTTGGAAGAAAATCTGGGTTTATTTCAGAAACCTCAGTGGCAACACTGCTGACAGACAATCAGCGTAGAAAGGCGCGGAAAAAATGGCGTGGAAACGAGAAGATTGAGTTTCAGAAAATCTTTGAGTTTGAGATAGTGGAAAAAAGCAGCTGTGCCGCGGTGTTTCGAAGTTCGGAAAGACTAGAGACACGCCGAAGTACGACGCTCTAACGTAAGTAGAAAATCATTAGGCCTAATGTTAAGAAACTTCCTAAGTTGGAGAAAATAGCGAAGGTTCTAGTCTGGACTCTCTGGAGGTGGCAGCTATTAAGAAGTCCTGACTGGGGAATAATATTATTGAATAGCATTTTATTTTTGTCAGTAGTCGTCGTAAGCATCAGCATTTTGTTAATTCTATTTTAATTCGCCTAGATAACCGACCTTTGTAATTCTGCCGGCTTGCATGCTCACTCCGACCTTGGCACTGTGTAGACTGTAGAAGTTTCTAAACAATTCGCAATGGACATCATAGTACTCCTCTCGCCAACAGTTTCTCGAATATCATCAGCTCAAAGCCTCAAAACTACATGGAACTATAATAGTATACGACTGCACCATGTGCTCAATTTCCGTGGCCGGTGTAAAGGTTTCAGATTACCCCCTCCTAAACATTACCCCCTGCAAACTGTAAATTGCATCAATCTTCGCATCAATATTTTCATCTGTAACTAAAATACTATTCGCCGCTGAAGTTTACATGGAGAAAATGGCTTCGAGGCTATTATTTTTTTTCGGATCAAAATATTGATAACAAACCACGAAGTGGGATGACGGATGAAAATCTTCAGACCAAAACAAGAAGCGGGATGATTTTTCTGATTTTTTTAGTGCAATAAATGCGATGATTGATGCAAATCTAGTTTCCGGGGGGTAATCTGAATCCGGTTTCCAGTTACCGGGGGGGAGTAATGTTTAGGAGGGGGTAATTTGAAACCTTTACACCGGTCCTCAGTCGCAAATAACCCTGACTGCACTATGTGTACACCATTTCACCCAGGCTTTAGGCTACTCCCACTACTTGTCATGGCTCTATCAAACCATATAATTTTATAGGCCTAGATTTCTCTGTGATTGTAACAATAGTTAAATTCAAAAATTTCAGATGGATTCGATCATTCAACCTCCACTTACGGACAACTTAATTGCATCTGGTCTTTTATAGAGAATGATTTTGTCAAATTTATATATTATTTGTTGGCCAGGAATGACACAAGTTGCAAAATGGGACATAATTATAAAAGGCCTAACCTGGCCTATTCTAAATTCACCAAATTATGTATATATATATATATATATGTATATGTATATATATACCTATAGGCAGTGGTTAAAGTGGTTTGGGTGAGCAGTGGGAACGCTGAATGTGAGCAGTGGGAACGCTGATGAAGAATTGCTTTGAAATGCATGTGTTTTGGCGTTCCATCATGATGAGCAGTGGGAACGCAAGCCAAAAATTTCGAGAGCAGTGGGAACGCCGTTCCCACGCGTTCCCACCCACTTTAAACCCTGCCTATAGGTGTTCTGTGTAATAGTACCTCCGGGAGGTTGTAATAGTATAGATAATTATTGTGTCACCTAGGTTTATTATAAAGTCTACTTAAATTAAGTAATTAAAATGCATGAAATGACGGTTAATTTGATGAGCTTGTTGTTGGGCCTAATACTTTGTGTATGCATAAGAGGAACGAAGGCCCACCATCGATCATTATTTCGATCTTCTCTATATGTGGCATAATGTCCACTTTTGATCTTAATCAATAATTAACTAATTAATTGGTTAATGATTAACTCCCATGTGCCTTTTGCATATTAAGTGAAGACTGCTCTCCTTGTACAGAATATATACTAATTATGCCAGTTCTCTTTCCTGGAACTCTGGCTTCTTGTGATTCCTTTCTAGACTTCAACTAATGCACATAATTATTCAATCTAGATAGCAATATAAAATTAGAAAATAGATAGCAATTAAAAATCAGAAAATGGTTAGCGAATAAAAACTGGAAAATGGATAGCAAAATTTTTAAGAATTTGAATATAGATTATTTAAAAATTAGAAAATAGATGGCAATTAAACATTAGAAAATAGTCTGTAATTTAATGTCAACCTTATATAATGTTTTAGGTAAATTGTACATTGTGTGCAAGTTGACCTTGTATTGACCAAGAACAGGAGCCAGATCTTGTCTGATGTTGTTTAATATGACAGTTGTCCCATGTGTCATCTATACATGTGGCCAATAAATTCTGTAAAAATTTGAAGGAATCGTTGCTTTAAAAGACCAGATGAATGTTGTCCTTCGTTGGATTTGTCCGAATATAAAATTGTTATAATTGAATCAATTGAATAGAATGTTTGATGTTGTTTGTAGACGTCAAACTAAATTAATTCATTATAGAAAATGATTATGTGTTCTATATTATATCCTGTCCAAATTTTCAATTTTTTCATATATCTTTGTTAATTCTTTGAGAGATGAGGGCCTGTTTTTAGGCCTGGGCCACGTGTTGGGAATCACTGATCTAGGAACTGCTGGTACCCATGGGCGCCCGCACATAGGGGCAAGAGGGGGCACTTGCCCAACCCCCCTCCTGGAAAAGTGACACCTATTTCTCAAACTGCTACTTTTGAGCTTTTAACAAATTTCTTCAAGTTAGTGCATTAATTATATACTAATGACGGACAAAGTGAAACTAAGAAATCTACATTTAGAAACCTCTATAAAATAAAAATGCTTTGAATTTTCTGCCTTGCATTTTTCAAGCTCTTCCTAATAACTGTAACCCTAACCATTGGGTTCCACTTAAAACTGAAATCTCGTCTGTTCAAATGAATTCCTACCACCATTCATCAGATCATCGGAGCTCCCAGCTTCCAATCCTAAATGACAATCACTGTAGCAACTACTCTGCCCCCCCCATCCGCCCCTCTGACAACCGGACTCGGACCTCATTCTGACTACCATTTGACAGCTCTTTGGCTTGATAAATAAGCTGGTGCCTGCGATTGACTTTCGAGTTAAAAGTTTGGAATTACGATCAAAATATAGTTAGTCTAACTATATAACTATAGTCTATAGAGGGAGCACGAGTGAATAGCTGAATGAGAACTGGTGCCAATTTTCTGCTTTTTAACTACTAATTTCTTATTTTTTTAAAACAACTTTCTTCGCACTAAAGAATCTATTCATATTAAAAATTATAAGAACATGACACTGAGAAATATACACTAAAAGCGCTCTATGAAAAATACCCATGCATCTTCCTAATTTGCTGCTTTGCATTTTTCAACCTCTTGCAACAAAAATGTAACCGGGACCATCGTGCTTTGCCCCCTCCTGCAAAATTTATGCGGGCACCGATGCTGGTATCTATTGTCCATTGCACCGAGCGAACTCTTTAAATAGAGACAACTATTTGTGGACGAGACTATGCAGTGCCTAAAGTGTGGAAAAATAAGTGCCTGGACGCCCCCTAACCCTCTCCAAAAGAAGTGCCTGGACGCCCCTTACCTTTCCAGTCTGTGCTCACCAATAAGTGGCTGGACGGCGTTCAGATTTTAAAACAAGTGCATGGACGCCGTCCATGACCGTCCAGGCACACTTTAAGCCCTGAGACTATGATAGTTCTGCATTAGGACTTGTAACTGACTCCATGCCTTGACAAGGAAATGGCGAGATATTCACCTCTATAAGATGCAAAGATCAAGTATAAACACACTGCATAGTTCTAAAGAACTATGCAGTAGGTTATCTAGGGGAATAAAAATGTAGGTAGGAATATTTTAATGTAGGTAATTCATTGCTTTCTCTATTCCTTCTCTGTCCTATCTAAATATTTTTGTGCCCTTGTCAAGTTGGTGTTTCTTAAGCTGTTGTCATTCTAGTCCAGCTATAATAGAGATATCTTAAAACGGAAATTTAGTTCATAGCACATTAGTTATCACACATGAAATAAGGAGATTGTATACCCCAAGTTCTTGTTCTTGTGTCTTGGACAACAGTGGGTGATGTATCTCAAACCTCTTGTGATGACGATACGATTGGATAGCGACACTAACATACACCATGCTATTGTTCTTTCAGATTCTGTTCTAGTTATCCAGAGCCTGCAGTAAGAAAAGTCTGGAGCACAGCCGCAGGATGTTGAAGACCTGATGACGGACTGGGAGATGGTGGAAAACGTGTCGAGTCTCCGACAACGGATGTCTCTACATCCGCAGGTCGCGAGGTCGGATGGGTGATGTCATAGAAATGGTGGCCATACAGAGGTGAGAGGATTGGCCAGCAATGCTGATGCTTTGCATTCTTCTTCTTCTTTCTGTTGTAGTCATCCATGGCTTGGAGCAACAAAATTCTCAAGTAGGTTCTCTTCTTGTTCTTTCAAGCTCTTTTATTGTTAACGTAAACTATTCTGTTCTTGTTGTTTCAGGTTTGTCCCTTGTTGTTTCAGGTTTGTCCCTTCCTGTTTCAGGATTGTCCCTTGTTTCAGGTTTGTTCCTTCCTGTTTCAGGTTTGTCCCTTGTTGTTTCAGGTTTGTCCCTTCCTGTTTCAGGTTTGTTTGTTGTTTCAGGTTTGTCCCTTGTTGTTTCAGGTTTGTCCCTTCCTGTTTCAGGTTTGTTTGTTGTTTCAGGTTTGTCTCTTCCTGTTTCAGGTTTGTTTGTTGTTTCAGGTTTGTCCCTTGTTGTTTCAGGTTTGTCCCTTCCTGTTTCAGGTTTGTTTGTTGTTTCAGGTTTGTCCCTTCCTGTTTCAGGTTTGTTTGTTGTTTCAGGTTTGTCCCTTGTTGTTTCAGGTTTGTCCCTTCCTGTTTCAGGTTTGTTTGTTGTTTCAGGTTTGTCCCTTGTTGTTTCAGGTTTGTCCCTTCCTGTTTCAGGTTTGTTTGTTGTTTCAGGTTTGTCCCTTGTTGTTTCAGGTTTGTCCCTTCCTGTTTCAGGTTTGTTTGTTGTTTCAGGTTTGTCCCTTCCTGTTTCAGGTTTGTTTGTTGTTTCAGGTTTGTCCCTTGTTGTTTCAGGTTTGTCCCTTCCTGTTTCAGGTTTGTTTGTTGTTTCAGGTTTGTCCCTTCCTGTTTCAGGTTTGTCCCTTCCTGTTTCAGGTTTGTCCCTTGTTGTTTCAGGTTTGTCCCTTCCTGTTTCAGGTTTGTCCCTTCCTGTTTCAGGTTTGTTTGTTGTTTCAGGTTTGTCCCTTCCTGTTTCAGGTTTGTTTGTTGTTTCAGGTTTGTCCCTTGTTGTTTCAGGTTTGTCCCTTCCTGTTTCAGGTTTGTTTGTTGTTTCAGGTTTGTTTGTTGTTTCAGGTTTGTCCCTTCCTGTTTCAGGTTTGTTTGTTGTTTCAGGTTTGTCCCTTGTTGTTTCAGGTTTGTCCCTTCCTGTTTCAGGTTTGTTTGTTGTTTCAGGTTTGTCCCTTCCTGTTTCAGGTTTGTTGTTTCAGGTTTGTCCCTTCCTGTTTCAGGTTTGTTTGTTGTTTCAGGTTTGTTTGTTGTTTCAGGTTTGTCCCTTCCTGTTTCAGGTTTGTTTGTTGTTTCAGGTTTGTCCCTTGTTGTTTCAGGTTTGTCCCTTCCTGTTTCAGGTTTGTTTGTTGTTTCAGGTTTGTCCCTTGTTGTTTCAGGTTTGTTCCTTCCTGTTTCAGGTTTGTTTGTTGTTTCAGGTTTGTCCTTCCTGTTTCAGGTTTGTTTGTTGTTTCAGGTTTGTTTGTTGTTTCAGGTTTGTCCCTGTCTGTTTCAGGTTTGTTTGTTGTTTCAGGTTTGTCCCTTGTTGTTTCAGGTTTGTCCCTTCCTGTTTCAGGTTTGTTTGTTGTTTCAGGTTTGTCTCTTCCTGTTTCAGGTTTGTTTGTTGTTTCAGGTTTGTGCCTTGTTGTTTCAGGTTTGTCCCTTCCTGTTTCAGGTTTGTTTGTTGTTTCAGGTTTGTCCCTTGTTGTTTCAGGTTTGTCCCTTCCTGTTTCAGGTCTGTTTGTTGTTTCAGGTTTGTCCCTTGTTGTTTCAGGTTTGTCCCTTCCTGTTTCAGGTTTGTTGTTTCAGGTTTGTCCCTTGTTGTTTCAGGTTTGTCCCTTGTTGTTTCAGGTTTGTCCCTTGTTGTTTCAGGTTTGTCCCTTGTTGTTTCAGGTTTGTCCCTTCCTGTTTCAGGTTTGTTTGTTGTTTCAGGTTTGTCCCTTGTTGTTTCAGGTTTGTTCCTTCCTGTTTCAGGTTTGTTTGTTGTTTCAGGTTTGTCCCTTCCTGTTTCAGGTTTGTTTGTTGTTTCAGGTTTGTTTCTTGTTGTTTAAGGTTTGTCCCTTGTTGTTTCAGGTTCTTTTATTATTGATGTGAGCTGTTCTGTTCTTGTTGCTTCATGTTCTTTTATTTTATCGTAAACTATTCCTTTCTTGTTGTTTCAGGTTCATTTAGTGTTAATGTAAATTGCTCTCTACTCTACTTTTTGTTTCAGGTTCCTTTATTGTCAACGTGAATTGTTCACATTATTTCACGTTATTTCCTTGTTTAATTAGATTGTGTTTTGTCTGTTTCTTTTTAGTCGATGTAGTTAGATTGTGCTTTGTCTGTGGCTGTTTCTTTTTAGTCGATGTATTACCTTTTCTTATTGTGTTATGTGATTTTTTTGTCAAGATAGGTTGTATTCTTGTTGTTCTATTGCTGATTTCGAATGTGTTTTTCTTTTGTAGTTAACTCCGCCACAGGGAGCTGATAATGAGGAAACTGAAGTTGCTTGGGGAGGACATGCTTGCTCGCTCGCTCACCAACCACGATCTTCAGCCTGGTTCTTCTGGATCCTTGTCCTCCCAGCAAAATCACAGGTAACGAGGATCAGTATAATGACTTGACTTGCCAATCGATTAAAGTTAGAATTACACAACTTGCCAATCGATTAAAATTAGAATTGCACGACTTGCCAATCGATTAAAATTAGAATTGCATGACTTGCCAATGGATTAAAGTTAGAGTTACATGACTTGCCAATCGATTAAAAATTAGAATTACACGACTCGTCATTTGAGGCAATGTTCTGAGAAAAGTGGAACACAATGGCAAGCCAGCAATCGGATGAAAGCGTCTTGTCTTTCACGACTGCCTATTTTCAACATTATTCTATCATTGAACTCCTTGCCAGACAAACATAGATTCTACGAGTATTATCACTCGTGTATTCATTCTTCAGAAAACAGGGCATGGTTTTCAATAAAGGAAATTGCGCCGCTACATGTTCTCGAGTTCCATGCGTCGTGTAAACATTAATTTTGAAATTCATTTGAGCATTTCTTTGGCACTGCTGCATAGTTTGAAATGTCTCGATGCAATAACTAGCAGTCATCTTGAAAAATGTCCACTCTTTAAGTTGATTCTGTTGTTACCTGTTTTAATTGATGATAATTGCAGGTGAGATGAAAATATGAAGCACACGACTGCAAAAGAAGATGTCCGAAGTGCAGTGCAATCCTGAAGAACTTTTATTGACTGTGTAGAGAACATTTTAGTGAGACATTTCCCGTTCTGAATTAATAGACTGGGTAAAGGACATTATAAGAACATGCTGTAAATTACTCATTGGACAAATTCTAGTCGTGCAATGCACTTTGATTGACATTGACAAAATGTTTATACAAGAAAAGATACGAAAGTCTCAACATATATCTCTTGATGCAACAGAAACATTGACGAATAAGTTTCGAGCAGCAATCACTGTTCGCTTAAGAATGTTCCAGTCACCTAAAACGAGAGTTTTTAACTTTGGCAACACAAACACATTGAGATGAGACATCTCTGTGAGCAAATGTGCATCAGCCCTCTAATCTATATGTCATGCAACTGTTCTCAAATTGTACTAAACACGAAAGAAAATGCTGGCTAATTTCTGTGACTGATTTTACTAACTATCATGCAGGTTATAATTCATAATTGAAACTGAAAAAAGCAAACACAGCAACAGGCAATGAGGGGAATCTCATAGCAAGTGGAAAGTTAAGAAATGTAAATGCAGTAAAACTACGTTATAACTCAAACTTCAACAATGAGCTGTATTGGCTTTCCTGTTGCTTTTAGTACAGTCTTGTCGTTGCTAAAATGTCAAAAGAGCAAATTTCCAATAGTTCTAATGTGCATCAGCCATTCGCATAATAGTCTCTGACCAGCCTTAGCATGTCTTTCTCATAGCCAGAAAGTCCTCCAATAACCTAAAACTAAATGCATCCGACCAAGAAGGGTAACAATACAATTTTTAAAAATATAAATAAAGTTCTTGATTTGACCGAAGAATGCCTACTTCTCCATGCTCAAACTGAACGCACAGGTATCAATTTGAGCACTTGACCAACACACAAAAGTCAACATAATTCTAACCACAGCATGTATTGTTAACTTGAGAAACTTCATGGACACATCTAATAACTACCACCAGTAGAAATTCACGGGAAAAAGTTTAAGGGTCTAGAGTACTTGTAGGGTTTTGCAAAAAAGGGACATCATTCAATATCATAGAATGGTTGTTTTACCCGATTTCACCGTAATTTGCAATGTTGCAATACATATCAGTTCCTGTCTTGCTGCATTAATTCCACAAACTTTGCATAAAATAACAACTTGCAGTATTTGGGAAGATTCATGGTATTCAGCAAAAATCATGAAATTCAGTTTCCGTAACTTTTGTGAATTTCTATGGACCACATAAATGATGCATCATGTAAACCATGTGACATGTAAAAAAGTCAACGCTGTAAAGTCGATATTTAAGAGTTGCATCTCAGTTCTTGCATTGAAAGTAAAGTTCACAGCTTTCAGGAATAATCTTTCGGTGAAATCACTGTCAAATAAAACAACAAACTGTTCTTTATTGCTATAGTTGAGTAAGAGCAACTTTGATTATAGCATTTTATCTTGGAGGGGTACTCTGTCCATTGGGCAAATTCTTCAAATTCTCCAGTCTCTGCATGCACGCATGATGTGTTGCACAGGCTACCTGTAGCCCAACATATCTCCTATCGCTAAATATTATGATTTCACGCTGCATCCTTGGCTGCATTCCATCTTACATATACACGATCTCTGCTGCCCAGTCTCTGACATTGAAGTGCGTGGCGCTTTCGCTCTGCTATGAAGGGTCACGGGCTCGCTGCCAAGGCAATGCCGAACTTTCTTTGTTGTAGGGACGTCCACCTAGAATTAGAATGACTTCCTTCAAAGCCAAGTTTATTAATCTGGCAAATCACACGTTGTTTCATAAATATCTGGAGTCCTTTTCTTTTGTCATGGCCGGGTTGGGAGCGCTTCGGAGTGGATTTCTTGAAGGGGGCGCTATGCAATTCGATGAGATGAATGAACGAAAGTGCATGAAACAAGTCCATACCGTACTTCCTAAAACAACGACAATTGAGCCGGTTACATCCATAATCAAAGTCAACCACTTCACGAAGTTCGCTTGATCTCAGCAAGGACTTCAACTGACTGACTCAATGACTCTGCTACAGTTGACTCCATGACTCTGCCATGCCTGACTTCATGACTTGCTATGCCTGTCTGCCTGCAGAATATAGAAGCTCTCAACCTGATTCGAAATTGCAGATATTTACGCCTAATAAGTGAGAAGAGCTCCATTTCTGTCCAGACAGCATCCTTATAAGTTCCTTTCCTATTTTAGGCGATCATGATATAAAAGAGTCGATTTTATGGGCAACTGTTTTTTCTATTCGTCTTCCAGATCGTCAGTGAGCGCAAAGCGAGGCGATGGGTTTCTGTCGAATTCGAGATATTCGGATTCCTGTATGTGATCGATATCGGCGTCCACCCAATTCGCAAACCTAACCAAAAATAACAATAGAAATTAACAAGTGATTACGAATAAAATACTTGCTTTGGTCTGATTGATTCAATTCGTGTCAATTGTGCTCTGTCTCAACTTTGCTGTGTCAACTGCATGCAAAGTCAAGCAAGAACAGGTACACATCGTGGGACGTGGTGGTTCAGAGGGAATGTTCAGTGCCTTGCAGCCAAAGGGTTGCAGGTTCGAATCCACCTCAAGTCGCCGCATAGGGACCTTGGGCAAGTCCTTCACTCGCAATTGCTCGTGTGCTTCGGTGTGAAACTCCGATTCAGTGTTCATGCTCTAGTCGGGAGCACCTCTGAATAGATCTTGAGGGGCGCTATAAAAAGTGCTGTGTTCAGTATTGTATTCCTTCTGAAAGTCAGGTGTAAAAACCTACAGTCACACACAAACACCTACCGTCTCAAACACACACAAACCAACAGTCACACACACACACACACACACACATATATGACCAAACAATAGAACACAACAATGCTGCTGAATAATAATTGTGTGCGCAACAGACTTGCTCAAAGTCGCTACGCACAGAGGTCACGCCACCACTTAACTAATTACCAAGTCACATGTGCGTGGAAAGGCTCTTCCTTTCTTACTTCCATCAGGTATCAATGTATCAATGGTATATAAATTATATTTTATTAGGGCTGCTCAACGATTAAAATTTTTAATCGCGATTAATCGTGCGATTACAAATTTTAATCTCGATTAAACTTGCGATTAATCGCATGTTGAAAAAAATAGGAATTGAGCTTTGCAAATCCTCATCATTTACTGCATTCATAGGTCTACTATTCCTTGCTGTCCTCAAAGAAAGAGCATTACGGTCCATTACCAATGGAGTTGTGCCTCTCCTGAGTCACGGGTCCGCCCGTTTCGGTTAACATGCCATGACTTAGGCCAGAATATTTTTTCACAAACAAATGGATGTGGAATCAAAGTCCCAGATGATTATGACGATTTGCAACAAAGAAACGGGCGCGGCTGACAAAAAAAGCAAAGCATGCTTCGTGCGTGTATAATACGAGAGAGTTAGGTGTGCTATTTAAATTCCTGCTTAAATTGTTTGCACGCTAATGCACGCCTATCTGCCGTTTTAAACGTAAGCTGATAATAATCTGATAGTTTATTAGGCCTATATATCGCTTGAATTTTTCTCTGCTGTTATCGCCGATATTTTCATTCTCAGAATGCAATAATCCACAAGAAAATAATATTAGCCTATGATATGAATGGAAATCAAAGTAGGTCTACAGGAAGATAAACTTTCACAGAAGGGATAGGCTAAACATTTTTAAACCCATTCTAGCCGCCATTATAGGATAACAGGAAATGCTTCTTGTTGCCGTCAAATACGCCCAACCCACCTCCGTGAATTAGGCTAAGCCCAATCTCGACCAAAGATTTTAGGCTTTGACATTAACCGACGCGTTGTAGTAGTGCTCGGAAAATTTCTACCTAAAAGTGGTCTTTGCGATTAAAATTTAATCGCGATTAAAATTTTTAATCGCGTTAAACGTTAAAAAAATTAACGCGTTAATCGCGCGGGTTAACTGCGATTAATCATCAGCCCTATATTTTATATATTTTATATTCATTCATTCATAATATATATTAAATATATGTATTGTATTGATTCAATTTAGCATCACTGTATGCAGTGTATGGTAGCAAAGACCATTAGCGTCACCTCCTCTTTCATCTAGACTCTGGACTGGCACCACCAAAGTGCAAACAATGCTGGCATTTAGCTTAAAATATTACTTCATATATATATACACGTGGGTGGATCTGTACGCTATGCCTAAAAAGCAAGAGGTCCCTTGTCAAAACCATTTGAGACCGTCAGCGTAGAGAAAGAGAAATACCTTGCGGGAGAACTGAGGCGACTGATAGTCTTCCACGCATGGCAGTCGGGACTGCGACAGAATTCACGCAGTTCATCCAGCGCCTTCTTTGTCTCCACCACTCCCTGCTGCAGATATTCCTCTTCCGTCAGAAGGCGAATCTTTGGCGGAAACTTCCGCCGCCTTCAAACGCACCAACAGAACAATGCAACAATGGTAATTGACAATGGCAACTCAATCAGTCAATTATCGACTTAACAATAACAAAAATCTCGGGTAAACTTTAGATATGAAAAACAAATGGAAAGTTTGAGATTAATCTGCAGGACAATCTGAAGGATAAGAAAATCTGCTAATGCAGAGTTGTTGCTTTTCATTCAAGCACTTAAAGATTGACAAACAATTTACTGAATATTTATAATTATGGCTACACTTCATGAGGGACCAACCCGTCAGTCGCCCCTACCCAGCACAATGATAGAACAATCGAAAAAATGGCCTTCAAGAGTCTACTACGGTAAACGTGCAGAAAAGAAATGATACAATTCTAAATTTAAGGAACACACAATTTGATTGGCTAGAGCGATACTAAACATCTTCTGTCCAAGGTTAGACACAATGTACTTTTAAGTAGCTGCACTCTAAGTATTTATCAACGTTTTTCTATACTTCTTAGGTAAGTAAGTGTACAGTCAGTGTACCCGTTAAAGTCGAGCTGGCTAGAGGTCAAAAGTGGGCCAGGGGATCTCAAACCAAATAGCTGCCCTGGTACGGATATGAACCCCCACCTCTTGATTTGAAATCGACGCCAACAACAACTAACCTACACATCGAGTAAACATAAACACTAAATACATATACACATTATACACACGTACCAGTATCTCCGAAGTTTCTGACCGAGGCCGCAGCTGGGGACAAAATTGCTGATGACAATGCAGATGACAATTGTTCCTGAGACAATTGAAACCTGCGTTCCACTGTAGACGAGGATGCCCGCAACCAACTGAATGGACCACTTGATGAGGTTGAGCAGACGAGGGTTCGACACCGGACCTTTGTAGTAGCAGACGCCGAAGCTGACGAGTCCAGCAATGAGCAGATAAGCGGCAATGTACTCGATGTGCGAGTACGCGAGGTTCTGGAAGTCCTGCCACCAACGCTGGAACACGAAGGCGGTGGCCGAGAAGCTGGCCGCAAGAAATCCGATGGCAACACCCTTCTGAAATAAAAATAATCAAAAACATTCATGTCAACAGATCGTTCTATGCTAATCATCTGCTCTTCACCACCCTAAACCCCTTCTCTAGTTATTAATAACAATTGATGGCTCCTTCAAGCTTAATTCGAGCAGTTAATAGGCACATGTCCTCCGTTCTTCCACTAGAACAATAACTGGATACTCCCTTAGGTCTTTCTCTCATGATCTAAAGATACCACACCGTCAATCGTCGAGTGGAAATGGATTTATCACCAGAACGCTATATATAGATGACATGTCTGACTCTAATATTTTAGTCATTTCATTCAACGTGTGACTAAATCTTTACATTTTATTACCAATTATTACTTTGATGTTTCATAACAACGTTTTATGTCCCAATGTGCATATGTAGATCTGCAAGTGGAGTAATAAAGAAAATTCTAACTAACCTACTTTGATTATAACTTTTAAGACAAATTGAAACTAACTCTTGGTATGAATCGACTAACGATGAAGATGACGATGAGAAGGGAGGCGACGACACCGAACGTAATTCCAGTTCCATAGTAAAAAAGAACGTTTCTAAATGAAAACACAATTCACTTGTTCAATTAAAAGATCAAGACTTTAAACAGATTTGTTAAAAAGACTCCAAATGTTATTCAATTTGTACGCCAACTATAAATCCTGCTTTAGCGTTAGGGGTCATTGCATAATTACGTAACGCCGAAAATCACCGTTTTTGACTCACCCACCCACCCTGTAACGCTTCGTAACGTTTCCCCTCACCCACCCACCCACCCTCCCCAGCGTTACGTAACGATTGTTTGCGAAAAATCAGTTGAGATTTAGGTCTATTATTGGCTTATGTGCACGAGTAATTATTATTCAAATTTTCATAGTGAATTTAATATGGTCTAGTAGGCATATGTGAATTAAGCGTATAGGCTAATTTGACAGTATGCTAGGCCTACAATATACAGATTGTTTTATTTTGAAATGCATCAAGTGTAAAATTTTACACACTGCTGAAAAGTTTCACGGACTAAATTGCTCATTAATAATTAATAAAAATTAAGATGAACTAATTATTTGCTTAGTCTGGGCACTTCAATAATTATTAATAGAAATATTGCTGAGTTCTGTTGAGCATCAATTTTAGATGTTTGAGATACGCGTGTCCACTAAGTAAAAGATGCTTCAAAGTGGTTCTTCGATGTCAGGAATCCAAGTGGAATTAGGTCCACCACATGCGTTAATTGTTCCGTTGACAAAACTATCACAGATCCAAGCAATTCGAACAGTGGTTTCCGGTTTGCACAAACCGGAGAATAGATAATGTTGACCTGGCATGTAACTGGTGGGGAACGGACATTAGCCCCCCCGGACAAAAGCCCCCCCGGACATAAGCCCCCCGGACAAAAGCCCCCCCGAGGTAGGACATTAGCCCCCCCAGTCTATTATATCATGACCTAAAAATGATGCAAAAAATAAACACTAGGCCTAGTTAAGCGAATATCTATTATGTCTACATTGCACATTAGTTCAGCAATGTAAGAATATGCAAAGTTAATTGAAGGTTTATTATGCATATTATAAAACATTTAAAGGCATTAATTGCAGAACGACGCGAACAACTCATTGTGTAAAGTCTCTCATAAAAGTAATTTTTTTTATTAAGTCCAAAGTTGGTGAAATCTAGATAAATGTTTAATGCCTAACTGACGTTAACAAACCTATAGGACACTAAACAAATAGGCTTTACAGGCCCTATACGATTCCCATTCACTCACTTCAAATCTAAGTCTATAAGCTTAGGCCTACTGGCACAATTAGGACCTAAATGGCACTAAGAACTTTCGTTTGCATGTGAATGCCAGTGACAATTAATCAGTTACTGCACTATTCTATGATTTGCTCAAAGGGGGGCTTTTGTCCGGGGGGGCTAATGTCCTAGGTAAAATCGGGGGGGCTTTTGTCCGGGGGGCTAATGTCCGGGGGGGCTTTTGTCCGGGGGGGCTAATGTCCTACACCCGTAACTGGTGTCTGCTGCCGTATCTTCTTCAGATATAATTATGGACCTACTTCGGTTACGTTTTAAATCAATGTCACGATTTTTAAATTTCTATCGCATCATGTCTGAATTGTCAGTCGATGGTAATATCCCTAAAAATATTCTAGGCGTTACGTAACGTTCAGCTTCCCCCACCCACCCACGTAACGTTTCGTAACATTTTCAATTACCCACCCCACCCACCAGAGGCGTAGCGACCGCCCTCCGTACCCTCCGGCCGAAGGGGGCCCGCAAGGAAGGGGGGCCCAAAAAGTTGGAAAAAAGACTGTAAAGTTTGCCTATAATTAGGCCTATGTCAGTGACATTTATTGACGCTTTTGCACAATCCACAGTCGGTTTTACTGACAAAAGGTCTGTGAAGTAATTATGATAGGCTACATCATGCTATTGGCCTTGCATCAGTTCAAGCAAAGATATTTGTTTCAAGCCTGTCGGTCAAATTCGAATTTTAGTTTAACCCATTCAACGGCGGTCAAATTCGAATTTTAGTTGGGCCCATTCAAAGAACGTGTATTTACGTTAATACTGGCGTCCGTCGTTTGGCGAGAAATTGTTAATTTGCGTGTTTAATTTTTTTGCTGTTTAAACGTTTCGTTTCCAATGCAGAATTAAGCGCGCTTTGTGATGTCTAAAGGGACATACAAATACAAGAGTGGAGCTAGTAAACGAAAGGCATCAAAAGATGCCGAGAAAGAACTTGAGAAAATACCAAAGTTGTCAACATATTTTTACTGTGCACAATCGAACATACAGGTAGGCTTACAGACATAGCCTATGACACGGACAGCGCTAGCAGCGACGACTCGTATCCCGAAGCCTTTACAATTGCACAATTATCCAGAAGCATTTCAAGTGAGGTCGAAGGTGAAGCCAGTAGTTCTACCAGACACACTGTGACAGATATTCCAGCTGCTGCCGGGAAAGATGTAAGCTTATATGAATCTGAACCACTCACTGATGATCCAGGAATTTGGCCGTCTATAATATCGGACGGGCAAGTGTGTGACATTAATTTGTTGCACGGGGCCCACCACAGCAGAATGAAAGTTACGAATTTCCTTTTAACGAGGAAAGACGGAGGTTCACAAGTAGTAATTTCTATCGAACTATGGCAAATGGCGAGAAAATAAGACGTTCATGGTTAATGTACTCAGTTCAGAAAGATGCCTTTTTTTGTAAATTATTTGGCACTGGCGACATACAGCTACATCGTGGAACATCTGCTTGGAAAGCACTGTCAAAAAGACTCCAGCAGCACGAAACAGGCAAAGGGCATCAAGACTGTATGGTGAAGTGGTTTGACCTTCGCTCAGGCATAGTAAACCGCACATCTATTGACCAACTCGAAACGCAGGCTTTTCTGAAAGAAAGAGATTTCTGGAGAAATGTTGTCAAACGTATGGTTGATGTCGTTATTTTCTTGTCCGAAAGAAACTTGACATTTCGAGGAAGCAATGAATACTTGTACAGTACAATGTAGGCCTAACCGCCTATGTATGCATAATATGAACCTTCAACCCTGTATATTGTATGAAACAGATACTGCATTCCAGTCCCTGCATCTGTTCGGAGGGGGCCCCGTTCATTGTTGCTACGGCCCTGCCACCCACCCACCCTCGAGCGTTACGTAATTATGCAATGACCCCTTATCAAAGCAGCTTTCAGCATTGTGGTATTGATCCATGTTGAGCTGTGAAGTGTTGTCAAAGCTTGGCCACAAATGTAGAGAAGGCTGCTATTTTTAAAAAAATCTACTATTCCAAGGAAATCTACTATTCCAAGGGAACCTACTATTTCAAAGAAAACCTACAATTCAAAGGAAAACATACTATTCCAAGGGGAAAACCTACTATTCCAGGGGAACCAACTATTCCAAGGAAACCAAATACCGGTACTTCAATACATCAATAACATTTGCTATATTCAATATTTTTTAAAGAAAACAACTTAGACTGCACCAAATGTTTCTATACTTCAGGAATGACAACAAAATTTGTATGAAAAGCATGCTAGAGTTAGCATGTGACCTAAAATAATATATATCATGCAAGCAGTCATCATCGCCAGTCAAACATTCCTACAATGTTGTAGTGCAGTCCAGACTGACAGATTTCTGCTCTTTTAGAGTACTGATGCAACATACTTAGCACTTATACGTGACTACAAGTTGAGAACAGCTTTTAAGGACTTGTGCGTGAGGCCATATTACTTGTACAGGAGAAATCAGTACCTGTATTCATACTAAAGTACCTGAAACATGTCTGATCTATAGAATAACAAGCAGCATTGGGTACTTCTCACCTGCTGAGTGTGGCAGCCAGGTAGAAGAGAATCAGGCCACAGATGAGTCGAGCGAAGATCCAAACATCAAACCCTTCAACAGGAAAATCACAAACAACTCAAACATCACAAACATCTGCACAATCGTAGTCAATCTAACGCAAAGCAATTCAACGTTCGCTGATGCGAGTATTAAATCTCGGCTCAATTAAAACAAAGTTTTAAAACACAAGTACCCGCATCATTCTTACTGCCATCGTACATTAAAGCAGCAATACATTTTTATACATACATCAACAATGTTTAAGAAATAATGGGGAAAAGAGCACGGCAGTTCCTTATGAAAGCCGGAGACACAGCAACAAGAATGAAATATCTATAGTAGACTTCAGGGAGGGAACGGGGCGAATCTTAAAATTACCAGGCAACGCCAGGTACCTCAGCCAGTTATTTAATATTATTATTATTATCATCACAATTGTGTATAAGAAAGTGAAAATACCAACACTTGGCTTGCAGCCTGACGTGAACAGATTCGCTTTTAGCTTCGACCAGAACACACGTTTGATTGAAAGGCAAAGCGGGAATAGATTGGATTCGCCAGAGAAAGAACCACTTTATCCACCGGTGTCCATTCTCATACTGGAGCTGGACGTCGTCTATGCTTGCTCCGTGGTAGACCTTGTAACTGTCATCCGAAGAGTTGAAGGTGAACTGGAAATGGAAATGACATTTCAGAAGATACACGGGAAGAAAAAGTCTAATGCAAAGACATCACCAATATTAAACAAAAATATGTGATGAAGAAATACATCCCACATAAATCTAATCTAATATCAACATAAGTAAAGCGCTTCTCACAGCAGAGCTATTCAGCAGCATGTAGGAACGTATGAGGAACTGTTATAGTGTCCACTCGAGATTCTACTCAGTGGCGCTTCCGACTACAGGACGGACACTGAATCGGAGTTTCACGCCAAAGTGTATGAGCAATTGCGAGTGAAGGACTTGCTCAGAGTCCCGAGGCAGCGGCATGAGGGGGATTCGAATCCGCAAACTTCTGGCTCATGTACTAAACATACCCTTGCGCCACCGTGCCCCACAAGAAGCGCTTTTAGTGTAGCAGCAGGTCTTGAAAAGAGAAACACCATCAAGCAGCAAAGAGACACAGATGAATTTCCCCACCAGGATCTTGCTACGAATTTCAGAGGGAATGCAATTCCACTTTGAGGGACCCACAAAAGCAAAAGCCAATGCTGGGTTACTGAGGTTCATGACCAAGGCACAATTTAAAGATCAAGGCGGTCAGAGAACAAAGAGAAATGTCATCATGTATATTGTATAATAGTATATACAAACGTGAGCAGAACGCCAGAAATTCTGCAGCTGCTGTTTCACTGCGGTTGCATCGTAGCAAATCGCTCTGAAATCTTCCTTGGGTACAACCATGGAATGTTCGTCCCGAGTCCACCTTATAGAAGACCCTTTAATAAGAAAACACTCAACAATTGAATGCAAAAGAAAAGCAAACTGCTGCCTAAACATAATTCAATTTGGGTCAGACCTTTACAATATGAACCCAATGAATTGCGACTGAAACATTTACATGTACTGCCATTCCATGATGAAGACAAATAAGAGGTGCTCTCTGCACTAATCCTCTAGGATGCCATAATTACGAACTAGATGGTAACATACCAAGAGCAGACGGAATAAGATCAAATGTTGGCAGCCCCCGAGGTCTCGGCTGCAGGGCCCTTCATCTGGAATGACCTCCTTTCAGAGCTGTGAAACTGTGCATATAACTCCTGACCAATCAAACCTTGTATAATAAACCACTCAACTCTTTTTTCTTGACTGGGAAAGGATTGCTCCAGAGTAGCCCTCTTAAAAAGCACTTCGTCTCGCAAGGTAAGACAGCCATAGTTAAAACGCAAGCCATTACTTTCATTGGCCCTGCATTGTGGAACAAGCTTGATCCTCCCAACGACGCATTACTCCATATTAACTGGCGTGACAAGCAACTCTTTTTGTCGTCTCAAAACACTTTTTCTCTTGGTCTCGCAAACTGGGACTTTAAACTGTTACTTTAGAACCACTTCATAAGACCATAGACTCTGCACTTTAAACTGTTACTTTAGAACCACTTCATAAGACCATAGACTCTGCACTTTAAACTGTTACTTTAGAACCACTTCATAAGACCATAGACTTTGCATTTTAAACTGTTACTTTAGAACCACTTCATAAGACCATAGACTCTGCACTTTAAACTGTTACATTACTTTAGAACCACTTCATAAGACCATAGAATCTGCACTTTAAACTGTTACGTTAGAACCACTTCATAAGACCATAGACTCTGCACTTTAAACTGTTACGTTAGAACCACTTCATAAGACCATAGAATCTGCACTTTAAACTGTTACGTTAGAACCACTTCATAAGACCATAGAATCTGCACTTTAAACTGTTACGTTAGAACCACTTCATAAGACCATAGAATCTGCACTTTAAACTGTTACGTTAGAACCACTTCATAAGACCATAGACTCTGCACTTTAAACTGTTACATTACTTTAGAACCACTTCATAAGACCATAGAATCTGCACTTTAAACTGTTACGTTAGAACCACTTCATAAGACCATAGAATCTGCACTTTAAACTGTTACGTTACAACCACTTCATAAGACCATAGAATCTGCACTTTAAACTGTTACGTTAGAACCACTTCATAAGACCATAGAATCTGCACTTTAAACTGTTACGTTAGAACCACTTCATAAGACCATAGACTCTGCACTTTAAACTGTTACCTTAGGGCAGCGTTTCCCAAAGTGTGTTCCGCGGAACCCAAAGGTTAGGCGGGCGTACACAAGGTCCACAAAGAGTTGCAATTGAGATAAATTTATTGGAATAAAACATTTCAAGCAGTTTATAAAAATACTGAAAGGTTTTTAAAAAGCTTTGAACTGTTGTCAATCATATCCATGCATTGATAATCCTTGCACACCAGTAATATAGGCTCACAGTGCTCAGGATTCTAGGTAGGCCAGAGTTGTAAGTCTGAAGAGGGATGTGTAGGCCTGCGACTAGCCATCCTTGTGATTATCATCTCAAAGAAACTAGGTCGAACACAATTAGACACAAAACGTTTTATAATAGCCACCGAGGCAGATAATCGTACAGCAATTAACCGTTTTATTTTGTTAGCATAAAAATTGGCCAATATTGGGTTACTGGGTTCTTTTGGTGAAATGAACCCTTTTTGGTCATAGTAAAGCAGTAAAGTACTTGCGCCAGACAGGGTCATTGTTTTTTTCAATTTTCAATGTGTAGCTAAAAACTATCCATCAGACAACAAGTTCTTTCAATATCCTGGATCAGTACCATGTTGACTATGTATCCTGAAAATTTCATCTATTTATCTTCAATGATAGTCGACTTATGGCCTCCTAAACATGGCAGTAAATTAAGACGCAATTTTGGAATCGCGATAAACGGTGTCACCCCAAGTGTCTTTAAAATTCCGCATAAAAAACTATTGGGAGTATTGCTCTCAACTTTTGCACATGATCTAATACATTTATGCACATTCTGTGCAAATTTCATCAAAATCTGACATGATCGGGTGGGAAGCAATTGTTGAACTGAAAAGCAATGACCCTGCGTTGATTACTGAAATGGGGTCTTGGGCGGCCATAACTGTCTGCGGCGAAACTGCAGTATCGGGGACCGTGTGTGTAGGTTAGGGTCAGGTTATGCGTCGTGAGGGTCGGTTAGGATCAGGTGAAGCGTCATAAACAAGACCGTAAATACATGCACAAACGCATACACGCATACGAACATAGTGATATTCACAACAAATAAAAACATCAGCAACAAAACCTATTTGAGACACTAGCAACCACCGGCAGGGCCTCACATAACATGCATGTGAGCGGTAATACAAGCACACACGCAGCCGGTCTTCGAATGCTCGTAATTACCTAATCCGTGCGCTCCAGACGCTAAAACATATACAAAAATCGCGACGACTAGAAACAATAAAGTTGTCATCTTAGAGAATCGTAAAAAGTTTAGTAATTTGAAAATTGATGACACGATGAAAAGTTTGAACGCCTCCGCAGATTACATATCGTGCAAGAGGTGTCTAACGAAAAAAGCGCGATGGACTCCGACATCTAGCGATCCAGCACTAAGGCGCTCCCTGGTGATTCGTAGCAGATTTATTATAAAAAAATAAGTCATCAGTTAAAACCTGGGTCTATTAAATTCAGAGTAGACTCACACTCAGTAGGTCCTCGTTTAGCCTATTTTAAAGTGGAGTAGTTGGAAATTAATTTTATTATACTCGATCATTTAAAAATTAACAGTAGAAGTTGGGGAACTATAGGGGCGAGATGGACCCTTATGGCATGATGGATCCCGTCAATCATCATCATTCACCATGAGCCATATGCTCGTAGGTGTCCAATGTCAACTTCGTCTTCTTCTTCGAATCGCCTCTGTCCTGGGCCAGGTGAAACAGCTTTTGTAGTGAGTCATCACACCAGTCCTCTACGTCCTTCTTCCATTCCCGATGTGGTCTGCCTCTCCTATTAGTTCCGTCCATTATTCCGAAAACAAGAGTTTTAAGTTTTCTGTCGACCGTCATTCTGGCGATATGGCCGAAAAGCCCTAATTTGTGTCTCATGGCTTTTTGTAAGATTGTTTCTGACCTGTCCACTCGCTGAACTATCTCTTCGTTAGTTATTTTCTGTGTCCATTTTATTCTCAGGATCTTTCTGTAGCATTTGTTCTCAAATGCCAGGATCCTTCTTTTTACCGAGGCGGTGTAGGCCTACACCCATGTCTCGCAGCCATAAAGCGCTGTGCTGAAGATCGTGGTATTGAGGACCTTAATTCATCTTTGTTGTCATCTTGATGGTAGGCCTACTGCTCCTCCATATTTTGTCCAGCGATTTGAGGGCTGTGTATGCTCTTGCTAGGCGGGTCCTGACTTCTGTTTCGCCATCCAAATCGAATGTGAAGTTGCTGCCTAGGTAGGTGAAGCTTCCAACGTTTTCTATTTCAACGTCTTCTACTTTTAAAATAGGTTCGCTGGTCTTTAGTCCGAATATCAATGCAAGGGTATGATGTCGCCACCTTCCGAATGAACTTTAAATACTGTAATACTGTTGGCGCTTTGGTGGTTTGACCAAAATAAACCAGCGAAACGACATTTTCTCGTTTTTTATTAAGAAAAGTTGATTTTCGACCTGTCCGATCCTATTTTCAGGATCGGATAGGTCGAAAAATGAGTGGCATTTTTAGGGGGCTTAGCCCCCCCCTAGGCGCCCCTAGCGCCGCTACTGGATACCCAGTAGATTTAATCTGTAATTGGTAAAAAGTTTATAGGCCTACCCTAGGGGCCTAAGCATGGGGGCGAGTTGGATCAGTCACCGACGGGGCAAGACGAACCTTGTGATCCATTTTGCCCCATTTGTGTGAATTTTTCGTGTGGTTCGACTTTTTTTCATCCGATTTCACATGTTAGTTAATTATTTTTGTTATTATTAGCCTACTATAACAATAATTGTTGGATGTAATAATAATGACAATTAACGCGAAAGACATGATTGCAGTGGTCTATCTTGTTCAGGGCCGTAAATCTGTTTCTAGATGTGGGGAGGGAAAATTTCCCCCGGGCCTTTACCTCACTCACGCAGTACACCATTGAGTTCAGTGACACCTTATAGATTAAATTAATTAGTGTTACAATGGTTGGTTCGCACTACTGCATATAGCCTTTTATGTTCGAACTAGGCCTACAATTATTAACACAACCAGGGTCTCTTACCAAACCAAAACAGTTGAAAGCATTGGGCTTATTTAGTCACTTAGTTTTTCTTCATTTTTATTTTCTGCAGCGGAATAGATTAGTAGTTAACTTGGAAGGCCTATATATGTATCTACCTGTAGCAACTCATGAATTTGCAGGGTCTGCTGTAAATTTAGGTGTTGCAAGCTTCAAATGTTTAATCATCAACTCAGACAACAAGTCGGTTATATTCTTCTAAAATGTGTTGACAATGGTTTAAGACATGTCTAAAAGTTGAAACCTCAGTCAATTATATAGGCTTAGATATATAGCTTAAGGTGGATAAAACCAACTTTAATTGTACATTACTTCCTACATGTATAAAATATAGTCTACGATACTTTTTCATATCATTCTGTCATTTTTGCCTTCCCTTAATTGCTTGTCGATTTTGTTAATGGCTTAATTTCTTTTGACTTAAACCCCAAGACTTAATATCTGGGGCGCTGAAGAAATATCAAGATTGTGATTGCGATTACAAATGCAAACTGCGACCAAAACAGATTCTTTACGTGGGAGAAATAACATGACAGGAATGTGATCACAATGATAACTTTTATGATGCTGTTTGTCACTTTTCTGATGCACAGATTTAGGCAATGACTAATAATAATTTGCTTATAGGCCTATGTAGGCCATGTGAAAATTAAGCTGTTCTTACAGTGAAGGCAGTGTACATTTGCAAAATTTTCATCGCACTTACCTAGTTACCTGGACACAATCCTGCTTGAAGTGATTCGTTTGGAAAACGAAAAAGATTAGACTTTTTTAATTACTTAACGCACAGCACTTTATTCATGAATTTTATTTCTTTAAAATTATTTGCAATCCTTTGTAATCCTGTGTATAGGCCTACAGTCGAATATGCCGTATAGGCTAATGTGGTCTCGAGATGAACTGATATCAGTATTTCTCCTTTCAGATCTGAGAGCCCACACTCACTCCCAAGCCTCCGCCCCAGACCCCATGGGGGAGCCTACGACCCTCCTCCATACCTCCTAATCGTTAGGGGCTTCTTGCCTTCGGCAATCGCGGCTTTGCGCGTTTCATGCTCGCTACTAAGAATCCCCATTTGGTCCCCCCAACGTTTAGGACGTGGTTGCACCTATGCTCCAAATATGATTAGACTATGTACTTATGTAAGCTTGTATACAATATGCCTGTGCATGTTATATATGCATGAATCATGAATGCATATGTATGTATTGTGTTGCATTGCATATGAGAATTTATAAAATGCTTCTTACAGCATAGCCTACTATACTAGCTATTCAGAGACGCTTTGATCAGCGTGACAACCCTGAGGAAATAAGAAAGACTTAATTAAGCAGCGGTAGGTGTCACCTACGATAAGATCTTACTACGGATAGAGGAAAGAGAAGTCGTTCCACAAAGAGGTGTCTACACTGGCAATTGAAGGTTGGGTCATGGCAGTCTTTGCCGGAAGAACTAGGAGATCAAGGATATCAGCAGACAGGAGAAGGCGAAAAGAGATTGTGTAGAGGTTTGTGGGTTTGTGCATCAATTGATTCAAGTCACAAAGGTGACTTTGCCTAGAGTTTGCCCATTTTGAGTTTACATGTATGATATATATAGGCCTAATCGCCCTATATATATATAATTATATATATAGGGCGATAATATATATATATTATTGTAATTAGCTGTGTTCTCACTGAATGGCCGCCAACTCCTGCAGTTTTGCAGGGTGATTATATTGGGCGTGTGACGTGTCACATAATAAATTCCTCCCGCTTTGTATCGTTGAAGAGAAGATCCTATCTCGGCTTTTGATCCTACAGAGCAAGCTTTCAAGCAACAGCTTGCCTACGGTACCCTAACATTTGTGCTGCAGCTGAGAAAAAGTGGGGAGGGAATTCCTTCACGTTCCCTCCCCAGCTTTTAAAGTGGAGAGGGAATTCCCTCCCTTCCCTCCCCGGGATTTACGGCCCTGATCTTGTTCCACCATGGGGGCAAGATGGACCACTAAAATCGCCTAAAATAGAAAAAATCTAGTCCCATGTAAGTTCTGCGTTATTCTAACTGATTTTACATTATAGACGATCACATTTGTGCATAAAATAGTATTCTACATGTGATCAGAAGATGCCAGGATTAAAGACTAATGCGTGGGGCATGATATTTTAGAACAAAAAACTGTGATTAAATATTATTTCCTAATAGCCTATGACGCAGGCCTAAGTGAAATACGTAGGCCTACATGTACATGTATACGCAGTGTCTAAAGTGTGGAAAAATAAGTGCCTGGACGCCCCTTACCTCTCCAAAATAAGTGCCTGGACGCCCCTTACCTTTCTAGTCTGTGCTCGCCAATAAGTGGCTGGACGGTGTTCAGATTTTAAAACAAGTGCATGGACGCCGTCCATGACCGTCCAGGCACACTTTAAGCCCTGCATGTAGGACTATGCTAATAGCAAATAAAAAAAATCAATGTTAGGCCTATTCAGTGCTGATTTTCAATGCTAGGCTATAGCCTATTTTTTATTAGACGGTTATTTAGACCAATATAGTAAGCTTTGTTATTCGTTACATAGAAACAAATAATTTTTATTCTAATTGACTATGTATACTATTATAGTAGGCTTTGACTCGTTTAGTAAACTCGTAACTTCTACAGCGCCCACAAAGGCTAGCCTATAAGTCGCGGAAACCAGCTCCCATTCAAGACAAGGTCGATAGGCAGGAGTGAAGATCCGGAGACACGACCAGGCGAGAGGTCCTTTGTCATTTTCTTGTCGTTAGCCTATAGCCTACCTTGAGAAGAGTGGCCCATCTTAGGCAATATGCCATCAAGGTTTCTTCTTTCCTGGGCTACCCTGTCTTTCGTAGTTCGCAACTTCGCAAGTGTAGGCCTACATACAACCTCACGATGGAACATAAGTAGGCCTAGATGCCTAAGCCTAACACGGATCAATTCAATCGATCGGAATTTATATATAGCGTCCCTTCATCATCAATACTCTGCAGAGGCGCTCTTGGATCGAGGTCCAGCGTAAAAAGCGTCTTCAACAGTTGTTGAAAACAATCGAGAATAGCAAGTGAAAGACTGCTCATTGCTCAAGGTCCCTACACAATACACATGACTGTCTCTTGGAGTTGGGGGGAAGAGGCTTGGGTAGAGGATGATCGAACCCCTATCGTAATGTGCTACAGACGAAACGCCTCATTGCCATTGGTTCGGCTACCTTATCCGACGCGTGCCTCCACGCAAACATAAAAATTGCGTCCATCATTGCGAGGGTTTCGATGGCAGGTCATGTATGAGCGCAGTTGATTAGAGGACGTCGAGGCGTTTTTAAAACAAATTCTGTTTATTTTGTGACCATGTTCCTTAAAATTGAAGCCCTCCGCCATGTAAACCCCCACCATTCTTCTGGCTAAGCCATGGCTGCGCTGCGTAAAATTAATGTAACCATTGTGTAGGCCTATAGATGTTTCTATGTAGCAAACGCTGTCTAGATTCGACCCTGTTCACTTTCCAAGGAATCACTGATTGGCTACATGAGTTCCTTCTTCATCACCGATTCCGTACTGGATATATGTTGTAGTCGTCAGGATAGATGTCGAGGATTCTGTTCTTTGGCAGAGAAGAACTAGAACGAAGTGTCTGATTCGTATCAGACAACAACGACGTCCTCCTCGTGACTCATCGTCATTGTAATAGGCATTGCCAACGTCATCATCACCATCATCATCATCATCGCCAACTGCTATTGTCTACAACAAGGCAGAATAAGATGGCATCATAATGATCAGACCTAAGCCTATGCTGCCTATTGCATTTTGAACCAAAATTCAGATTGATTGATTGATTGATTGATTGATTGATTGATTGATTGGATTGATTGATTCGACCGCCATTGAAGAAACAGGTAAGTGAATCGGATCAAAAGTGGATAATGGATGACTATAGAATATTTTGTCTATGGTTTAAATCAATCGGTTTATAAATAACATTTTACCATCGATTTTTCATTACAACGACGACAATGTCAGTCACAGAAACGTATAGAAGTAATAAGCTAGGCCTATATATATAGGCCTATACTGTTTCCATATGCCATTTAGTGTTCAATAATCGGTGTCGTATTTAACCTACATGGTGAAATCAATTCTCGGCAGGGTGAGAATAATACTATTGTCGTGTGGGTTCAACCCCACCTCCCAGTTTTTCTTACAGGACTCCTTGCATAAATAGCAAAATCTTCAGTGCACATCCTAGCTGCATATAAATCAACAGCTGGCACATCATCATCGTCATCATCATCATCATCATCATCATCATCATCCTCATCATCGTCGTCATCATCGTCGTCGTCATCATCATCGTCGTCATCATCGTCATCGTCGTCGTCATCGTCGTCGTCGTCGTCGTCATCATCATCGTCATCGTCATCATCGTCATCATCATCATCATCATCATCATCATCATCATCATCATCATCATCATCATCATCATTACTTTTATACATTTCTCAAATTGCTCCTCAGATCGAAGATTGTTGAAGACAGAACAAGACAGTATAGTCAGACCTATTTTGAAGCTAGGCCTATGGCACGTTTTCGTGTAGGAAATCGAAATTGCCTCTGGCCTACATCTGTTGCAAGTTGAACAACGGTTACTAGGCTTATAGTCTGGTGTGTCATGCTGCCATGGCGTGTATATTATAAGTGGCTGTGTGAGTAGAGATGAACAAAGTCCCACCAAAGTTATCTGTTGTTTACCGCATATAATTATCTGGACTATATTATGAAGTTCATTTTCGGACCCGTCAAAAGTGCTGATAACATATGGCTGTCCAAGAAATCTGAACAGATGCGTCTTAACATAACTGGGGAAAATAGGCTAAGTTGAGCAGGGTTAAAGTAGCATAGTTTATCTGACCTATAGCTAAATGACTGTATGTAGGGTGGCTAAAATATCTATGTAGTGATTATACTCACTGGATCGCGATATAAGTAGGTGACCGGGTAGCGAACGAAGAGAAAGGCAATCCATGGAAGGAAATACTTCAGAACCTAAACAATCATCAACACAGAATTGCGATTATTTAAGAAAAGAACAGATCATAACTACAAATAACAAACTGTCAATGTAGGCATTCCTGTACATTATTACGGCGACCGAATATTTACATGTATGACCCTGCACGTCTTAGAAGAAATTGATCGTGCATGTGAGATCCTTTACGCTATATAGGCCTACTGCCCGTTTCAATGGCTATCGCGCCATGCATTCAATGCATCTGCTAAAATAATATACCTCAAGATAAACATGAAGACTGCCCTCAGTGTACTCAGATAATATAATCGACATCATTCCAATCGTCATAACCATCATCATTGTATACCCTCATGCCATCACCACACTCATCACCATCACGCATCACCATCGTCATATCGACGTCACCGTCATCACCGTCATCACCATGACCATCGTCGTCATCAACGTTGTCGTCATCATCATCATCGTTGTCGTCATCATCATCATCATCAAACATACAAAACTGCAGCGTATACGCTTGAAGTGGCGCGCAGTTTGTTTATTTCTGACCCAATAAATTGCTATATATACGTGAGTTGTTGATGTGCTAACTGAACACTTACCGTTGCGGCCAAGAAGACAAGCGAATACTTTGTTAAACCGTCATGGCTCACTGACGTCGTCGGATTCGCCTAAGAAGATAATAATAATAATCACTCAAGTGTATACCATACATTCAGTTTAATGCGCGCAAATGAATATAAAGTTTTTTTGAAGAAATACAAGATTGTTGATCAGACGTATAGTCAGCTTGCATCAATGAGGCAACCCAGGCAAGTGCTGCATCGTATTGGTCGAATAATGATAATTAAGTATAATTAACTATGACCAAGATCTATGTAGCCGAACACTATGTCCAGAAAGATTCCAACCTTTACGAAACGGATGAAGAAACTGTAGAGCAGATAATAATCAGCTTAAGAAATGCTAAACCAATTTGATCCTTAAATTCTGCTTAGTAAAAATTAATTCGAGGAGCAATTTGCAGGAGAACTCCGAGAAAGTAAGCTTATACATAAACATTGACGAACTGAGCCGTGAACGAATAATTATCGTCAATGTTGGCATGTATAGGCCTACGTCTACGTCCATAGGTCTCGATCGAAGCTCGTGTTGAAGACAATGGCAAACATTTTGAACACGGATCATTCAGTTCTTTTAATCTGTGACTAATAACTGAATGATCCGTATTCAAAATGTTTGCCATTGTCTTCAACGCGAGCTTCGAGACCTTTTATAGACGTAAATGCCAATGACTAAGCAAATAGCAGCAGCTGATTAAATCCGTCCCATGCATAATGTATTGACGATAATTATTCGTTGTATTATTGTATTCGCTCGTTATTGTTCTTGGAATTTTAAAAATTGATCACTGTTTACAATTTGTTTATCAATCTGAGTCTATCAGACAGAAAGACGGACGGGCGGACGGACGGACGGATGATTTTCAGTGAAACTTACAAAAAATCCGACGCATCCTTCACTTCTTCCGCCGACTGAAACAATCAACAGACAACAAAGACTTCAATCAATCAATCAATCAATTGCCAGGGGCGGATCCAGGGGGGGCCAATCCGGCCATGGCTCCCCCCCATTTAAAAATTGCATGGAACGTGACCCCCCCATTTGGTTTGAAGAAGCCATTAAACACATGTAGTGACAGAGAAAAACAGGACATCTGCCCCCCCATTACAAAATCGTACGGGACGTGGCCCCCTCCGTTCGAAAATGGTATCTTGTTTTCGCCCGAAATATTGGTCGATGACTAAAAAAAAAAAGGTCATCAACTTTTTTGGCGGATGAGTTGGTATATTTTCCCGGAAAATTGATAAACTTTTTCCACCGGCGAAAATCGCAAAAATTTTTCCCCTGTGTTCCACCCACAAGACCAAAAATTTTGGCCCCCCCTTCGAAACGTTCTGGATCCGCCACTGTCAATCGCATAAATTTATGTAGCGCCCCTTTAAGATCGCTACTCAGAGGCGCTCCCAACCCAGACCTGGTCCTTGAGTTGCATTAATTGTTTGGTGCTAATTCAAAAAACCTTTCCAATTTAGTCATTTCTTTCTAATTGGTGGAAAGATATTCGCGCAACTCTGTATACAGAGACCTTGCAGTAGCCTTATATGTTCGTGCCTGGCCGGGACCCAAGTTACTAAGTACAGCTGTACAACAGAGTAGGCCTAGTCAAGAGGAGGAGGAAAATACGGAGTCAGACCGACAGACAGGCATCGACTGTTAAAAGGCGCTATACGAATATCCGTAATGAACGATAATGAATCAAAAGTTTTAAATAGAAACGGTTTAGTGAACTAATTCTAATCGAACGAGTATACAGACTAAGCTACCTGTGAGTGCAAGATGGATGATTCCGTCGGATATCGCAGCCAGCAGGTAGCAGGAAGACAGACTACAATTACAGACAGAGGAGGCAAGATAACAGACAATAAGAGAGACAAAAGAAGTTACAGACAATTCAACGGATCACTTTGTGCTGTCAGTTCGTAGAGCTCTGGCGATCATCCTGACACACATTCTCCATTGTTCTCTATTCGCAGACAAGTCCCTCAGTTCTTCCAAATTCATGCCAGTTAGGCCTATGTCCTGTATCTCGTCCATCCATTTCATCCTTGGTCTGCCGAGTCTTCTCCTTCCCTCACCGCAAGCCAGCATCATTTCCTTCTCCAAACCATCAGATCGCATTACATGCCCGAAGAATCTTAGCTTCAATCTGTCGCGAGTTCTTTTAACGACTCTTCGTTTTCCAATCCTATATATTCAACGGATAGGATAATGAATATCAGTAGCCTACAGTCGTTTGATCTCAAGAATAACAGTACACTTGACTTTCAATTGTCTTTAACCATATCCTCGGACCGATCGGTTGGACACGCCCCGCGGACAAGTTTTCTCCATCTCTCTCTCTGTCTTTTGCCTCCCTCTTCAATTTCAATTACTGACTGAGAAATTCTCTGCCTTTATTTTACATATTATTCGATTCTCTGTATTACATATAACCTGGACGTCACACTTGACTCCTCCTTCACGTTTAAGAAGCACATAGGCCTACATCTAACCTGCATGATCAACCCGCTTCTGCTTCTTTCAATTGGTCAACGCTGAATCGTTTTAGAACTGGGCAGGGACGCTGTGCTGCTAATATGGTTCGATGGAGGCAGGCTTCCGACCCACTGTGTGGCTGTGGTGAAATCCAGACAATGTCACACATCGTAAATGATTGCAAAACAACTCGCTTTCCGGGTGGCTTAACCGCCTTGCATGTGGCTGATGAGGCTGCTGTTCAGTGGCTGGACGCGCTCTGCAAAAGCTAAATAAATAATTGAAATGACTCAAAGACACGAGACTACCATTATAGTTTATGCATTTGTCTGTTCCCGCCTAGACTACTGCAACGCCCTTCTAATGGGCCTCCCAAAGCAGCGACTTTCTCCTTCATTCAGTCTTCAAGATATTGTGTCTGGTCTCCAAATTACCATCTGGGAAATGCCCCTAAATATGTCACCAAGGATTAAATGGATTTTTAGTTGTCACTGCCAGAGGACATCGCAATGGCATTTTGTTTCTTATCTGACTTTCCTGGGGGTACGCCATCATTCGATTTTTTACTTGGGGTACAATAAAAGAAAGTTTGAGAACCCCTGCTCTAGAGCTCTCAGTCAGCTGCAAAGGAAAAACTTACGCGACGATGCAGCGCGCATTTTGCTGGAAGCGGTGCGCTCTGCAGTGAACTCGAACGCAGAGGACGAGCAGAATGAAGGAGACGGTTACATCGATTCCAGACACACTCAGCCAAACATCGTCTACAACAACAGTGACCAAGAAACGAAGAGTCGAGTATCATGCATATCGAATCTCTTTAGTGACGTATACATTTCTCACGTGACAATTACATCACGTTTAATGATAATTATCTGCTGAAACTACATTGTATATTATGCGAATCGGATCATAATAACCATAGATGTAAAAAACAATGAAAATAAAATAAAAACGGAAAAAACGTGGGTTTTTTCGAAATAATAAAATACGACAAAAAAAACGATAAAAAACGGAAACGGAAAATAATTTGCCTTTGCTGCATCTGAAATTTAATTTTTTCAGCTTACAAACCTTGCTTATGCAATTTTATCAAGAAACTGCAAATAACACAACTTTATTATTTGGCCCAAATAATTGGTAGCCTATAAGTAACATTAATCTACACAGTTATGTTTTTCTTATAACTTTGGTTTAATAAGAAATTCGGACAAATTAAAGGTATTGAAATCTTTTCAAATTTACATTGTAGACATAATTAAGTCCACATTATAAGTTTATGCTGATTGACATAACACAATTAAAATCTAACCAGAAGCAAAAAACCACAGATGTTTAGGCCTACTAAATTATACATTGTAGCCTACATTTGTACTTAAAATTGTTACTTATAAATATTAATTGTAAGCCCAAGAATTTTATATCAAAATAGCTCTTACAAATTTCATTTCTTGTAGACCTATAATAGGGGTTTACTACATGTATTTCTCAAAATTATAACTTAAACAATTACACAAAGACCCTATAGTTAGCTGAATCCTTAAGAGCACGGTGAAAACGTATGGAATATCAGAAGAAAAAAATGAAGGAAAATAATATTAGACAGTAAATAATTAAATAAAGTTACATAAAAATCGGAAAAAAACATAAAAAACGATGGGAAAAATAAAAAAATAAAAAACGACGTTTTTTTGGGAGAATAAAAAACGAAGAAAGTTTTTTACAACTATGATAATAACCATATTAATATGCAAATCAAATCATATTGAATTACAGACATAATAATCAGTCAGCCATCGCAATGAGTGAGTGATTTAGTGAGTAAGTGAGTGAGTGAGTGAGTTAGTGAGTGAGTAAGTGAGTAAGTGAGTGAGTGATTGAGTGAGTGAGTGATTGAGTGAGCGAGTGAGTGATTTAGAGAGTGAGTGAGTGAATGAGTGAGTGAGTGAGTCAATATTTACCGAAGCACAGTCTCCAAACAGTGTTCGCAGTTGCCATTACAAACGTGAGAATGATCAAGTAGGATATCATCGAAAGAGCGAAGACGACTTTTGTAGCTCTACAACCACATACAAAACCTTACAAGCTTAACCACACAGAGCACAGTTTTGCAATAATAAAAATGACAAAATAAAATTATCCGATATTATTTGTTCATGAGACAAACAAACTCTGATTGTTTAAAACAGTCCTCTCTATTCTATAACCATGCGTCCATCAGTAGTTATCGAAGCGAGGGATCTGGATCATTCGAGTATGCGAGGCCAATTCTGATTTAAAAAAATCACTGACATTGTTCAACGAAATTATTTCGAGACAGGACTTTATTTAACGCGCAGTTCTTGAAAAAATGTGCAGTTCTAAATGGATTCGTGAAGTTGTATTAGCTCTTAATCTGTGCAGTTAAGAATAGTGAGAGACAGATCAATGTCGTCCGATGGTGAGTAATTAATGTGGATGGGAAGGGAAAGAAGGGGTTGTGCAGTTCTAAGAAATCCTATAAAAAGTCCTGCTTTGGAAGGTTGGATGTTTACTGTTTAGTCGGAAGATGAATTATTTAAATTCCACATTGCATAAGGTATATAACATTTAGTTCGAACAGAAGAGACAGAGACAGAAATGGGAGACAGAGAGAGACAGGCAGATAGACATTCAGGCAAACAGGCATACAGACATACAGACAGACAAACAGAGACAGAGAGACAGAGGCAGACTGAGAGAGACAGAGACAGAGAGACAGAGACAGACAGACAAACCGAGACATAAACAGAGAGACAATGGTACTTACACGTAGAATCTGTTTGCTCTTTCGTGCCAGATGCTATCCGTTGTGTCCTTGAACTCCAGGGCGATGAAGAAGATAACAATGAGTTGCAGAAGATGGAGAAGATGAACAACAAACCAAGCGAATCTCTCGCCATCCGGTTTCGGCCAGATGTACATGCTATCACAGTATAGATAACAGATGTACATGCTATCACAGTATCAATAACAGATGTACATGCTATCACAGTATAGATAACAGATGTACATGCTCTCACAGTATAGATAACAGATGTACATGCTATCACAGTATCAATAACAGATGTACATGCTATCACAGTATCAATAACAGATGTACATGCTATCACAGTATCAATAACAGATGTACATGCTATCACAGTATCAATAACAGATGTACATGCTATCACAGTATCAATAACAGATGTACATGCTATCACAGTATCAATAACAGATGTACATGCTATCACAGTATCAATAACAGATGTACATGCTATCACAGTATCAATAACAGATGTACATGCTATCACAGTATCAATAACAGATGTACATGCTACCAACAACAACCACTTACCGATTATTGTTAAATCTTAATTAACATTATAAGTAAATTCAACGGTTTTAATTACGACCTACTTCTGAAAAGAACTCTTCAATTTGTACTGCAATAGGTCATTCATAACTCCGTAAGTACATGTAAAATAGAATCGAGTTGAAAGAATAATGTAGTATTTTACGACCGTACGATCAAAGCACCTGCAGGTTTATGATAACGACTCTTTGAGAACTCACATGGACGCGTTTAATATATTCATAGCTGGCGAAATTCAATGTTTAGACAAAGCAGTGGTTCCCAACCTTTTTGACTTTTTCTAAGTTCGAGGACACGATGGCCACTTTTTCGTATTTGAAGGACATTAGGGGGCCACAAGGTTGATATTTAATTAAGTAAAAGCATACCGAACTATTATTATTGATTCAAAGTGGAATGTTTGATGTTATTTATTAGATGTCAAATTAAAATTATATGTAGGCCTAGTAGAAAATAATTATGTGGTCTGTCCTATCCAAATGTTCAATTTTTTCATATATATATTTTTTTATTTTTTGAAAGATGATGGCCATTTTTTTAGGCCTGGCGGGGTCACTTTTGGCCCGCGGACCACGGGTTGGGAACCACTGAGATACAGGGACTTTCCGCTCATCTTCCTCTTATTCCACTTCTCCCTTTTCTTCTTCTTCTTCCTCCTTGTAGTCTCATCTAATTTGTGCCTGAGAAAATAACTTTGTCAATCATGACTTTACCAGGCGATGCATTGGACGAACATGAGAGCGCTGAGCAGTCGAACGAGGTAGATGGTTCTTCTGTGTTCCGAAGCCAAAGGATTCGCGAGGAATCGATAGACAGAGACGGACGAGAGGAGGAAGAGATAGACGGCACTCATAGACATCAACAGAGTTATCCTATATTCAGAAAAATTAATAACATTAATTTACACCAAATCTACTATTTTTTCACAACCAATAATTATAGGCTATGAGTTTTCATTGCGATCTCAATAGAAATGATAATCAAATCACAATTCGATGAGAATTTCATTTTGTGACTTAGACTTTTTGATAGCGGCGCTATAGAATGCACACCTAGTGGTTGGGCCATAAAGAAGAAACTTCGTAAGGCAGAGCTGTCCAACCTTTGTATACTCTCAGACGCAATAATTCGTCTAAATTATGACTTAGGCAGAAATTACAAAGATTGGACGGCCATACGTATACACGCATCTACATGTACATACACATGTACACATATACACACACAGCAGAAATTTCATAGGAATTTCTAGAACTGCAAACCTTTTCCCCTTCCCATCCCCAATGGTGAATAACCCGTTTTCCCCAATCGGATAACAATGAACTTTTTTTACTATTTCGAACTGCACAGAATTGTTTCTATACAAATGCACAAATCCATTTAGAACCATTGCACATTTTGATTTCTTTTCTCTGGGTCTTTAGTACTGGGAGCGCCTCTGATTGGTATGCATTGTGAGAGGCGCTATACAAATTTATTGATAAAATACGCACAATACGAACAGAATGGGGCAACAGAAATTATAGGCTGGCTGATTGACTGGTTGATTGATTGGTTGATTGACTGGTTGATTGACTGGCTGATTGACTGGTTGATTGACTGGTTGATGGACTGGTTAATTGACTCGTTGATTGACTGGTTAATAGACTGGTTGATTGACTGGTTGATTGACTGGTTGATTGACAGGTTGAATGACTGGTTGATTGACTGGTTGATTGACTGACTGATTGACTGGTTGATTGACTGGTTAATAGACTGGTTGATTGACTGGTTGATTGACTGATTGACTGGTTGATTGACTGGTTGATTGACTGGTTGATTGACTGCATGGTTGATTGACTGGTTAATAGACTGGTTGATTGACTGATTGATTTACTGGTTGATTGACTGATTGATTGACTGGTTGATTGACTGGTTGATTGACTGATTGATTGACTGGTTGATTGACTGGTTGATTGACTGGTTGATTGACTGCATGGTTGATTGACTGGTTGATTGACTGGTTAATAGACTGGTTGATTGACTGATTGATTGACTGGTTGATGGACTGGTTAATTGACTCGTTGATTGACTGGTTAATAGACTGGTTGATTGACTGGTTGATTGACTGGTTGATTGACAGGTTGAATGACTGGTTGATTGACTGGTTGATTGACTGGTTGATTGACTGGTTGATTGACTGGTTGATTGACTGGTTGATTGACTGGTTGATTGACTGGTTGATTGACTGATTGATTGACTGGTTGATTGACTGGTTGATTGACTGGTTGATTGACTGGTTGATTGACTGCATGGTTGATTGACTGGTTGATTGACTGGTTGATTGACTTATTGATTGACTGGTTGATTGACTGGTTAATTGACTGGTTGATTGACTGCATGGTTGATTGACTGGTTAATAGACTGGTTGATTGACTGATTGACTGGTTGATTGATTGACTGGTTGATTGACTGGTTGATTGACTGGTTGATTGACAGGTTGAATGACTGGTTGATTGACTGGTTGATTGACTGGTTGATTGACTGCATGGTTGATTGACTGGTTGATTGACTGGTTGATTGACTGGTTGATTGACTGGTTGATTGACTGCATGGTTGATTGACTGGTTGATTGACTGGTTGATTGACTGGTTAATAGACTGGTTGATTGACTGATTGATTGACTGGTTGATTGACTGGTTGATTGACTGGTTGATTGACTGGTTGATTGACAGGTTGAATGACTGGTTGATTGACTGGTTGATTGACTGGTTGATTGACTGACCTGGCGCATGCGAATGCAGAATCGTCGGAATCTCGATCATAGGAGCAAGTGAGATTCTTGAAGAAGGAGATCTTCCATGACATCTCCGGATCAGTTCCATTTTCCAATGACTCCATTGTTTCTTCGATGACACTCCCCACTCTAACATTCCTCGTTCACTAGGTCGCGCCTCCTCCCTGCCAAGGTCGATCCTCCTCTCTCGGAAGCAAACCTATAGGCCCTACCACCAGTGCATATGTATTTATAAATATATACACTGTGATAAAAAAAATTAAGCCAAATTGCTTTTCATGCATCTCTAAATTCTAATGCCTGACAACATATAACGCTAACATTTTCCAAATATTTAGAGAATTGAACCAAGAATATGAGATAAAGTTGAACGGATAAAAAGATATGAATCTTTCTACTTCATATACCGAAATTTCAGTTCACAAGCAATTTTCTAAACATTTGAAATTTTTTAGCGTGATATATTATCAGGCATTAGAGGTACATGAAAAACAATTTGGCTTACTTTTTTAATCACGGTGTATATTTGTTAAATTCTAGACCATCTCAAAGTGTTTGTTAGTTTGGTAAGCAGTAATGAACGCAGGAGCAAAAGATGTTGACATTATGACATAAAAAGTTGCGCGAGTGAGGGAAGGACGGAAGAAGGAACGAGAGCCGATTCAGTCAACAATCACCTCTCTAAGAAAGGTATACGCGATCAGGTTTCGAAAGTTCAAAGGATTCGCATGTAAACCTATGATCAGTCAACAACAAAATCTAAAAGCCATCTAAGCTTATAATAACAGTAATATAATAATAATATTAAACTAATGTTTAGTTTTTCCTTATCTGTCTTTCGTTCTTTAAAAACATTTATTTTCCCCCGGCGGAGTTTTTCGTGCTGAGAGCGCCTCTCAATGGTCAGTCTTCGAGAGGCGCTATGTAGATGCTTAGATACAATACAGTATTATAAAGAAGTTCCGTAAGTTCAAGGATTCGCATGTAACTCAATTGGTGACTTACTTACGCTAAACATAGTCCGCGTTAGTTACATCGGTAAGAGAGCTGGCGTCCGCGCGTCTGTGGAATAGAGCATGCGGGTCGAGGTTCGATTCCCCAAGGTGACTATTTCATAGATTCAAATCTCGGGATAGCACCGTCCTTCCACGGAGACCTAAATGGCGTGGCGTCCATTCAAACGGGCGAGCGGTGCACGGTGAAGGATTCAAGGATCTCACCCTCAGGGTCGAGGCCATAAGACAGCCGCTATTTAAAAATCCAATTACATTTACATTTATACAGGGTTGTAACTTACATGTATGTGTTCGGTGGCTATAATTAAAGAGACTCGATCTTGTCTCAACGTTTCCATTCGTTAAATGAATCAGACATCAACTGAGATTTTAATTCATGAAACTTTAACACCCAGAAGTTTGACACATAATCATAATCATCTAGACCTCTTTACATACCTTCGCCTATTTCTTCTCTAGAAGTATTGACATCGGAACAAGATGGAACAAGACGTATACCGTACGCTGAAATTCGTTGCGTTGAGTAGAAACAGAGAAGATATTAAGTCCTATCGACGATCCATTAAACCTCCGCTGTTCTATAAAGTGTTCTTGACAATCCTCCGCTGTTCTATATTATTTGTTCTTGACTTCTTGCAGCTCTGACTTCGAAGCTTAATTCACCTTTCGCTCAAACTGTTCAACAGCCACCATGAGGAATGACTCACTCACCTATAGGCCTACGACCAATCATCACTGAGGGTATTGTTAAACTTTGTCTTCTTCTTCTCAAAGCGAGGCTCTTTGAATGTGGATTGATCTTGTTGTCAAAGGTAGTAATTAGGCCTCTCACATCTAACCCTCCCACTAAACCATGCAGGTCGTTTAATGTGATAGGTAAGCAACTGCACGCGTTTGTCACCTTTCAAGAGTACATAGATGAGGTGACCTATTAAAGTCATAAACAAAATAATATCGGACTTAAAGGTAGGCCTACATTTGAGGGCCTGTCAATGAACATGGTCCAGAAACTGTGAGTCCTCTAGTAGCGAGATCTGAAACATGAAGCTATAGGCAAAGACTTTGTATACCGTGCACGCTCATCAATATACGAGAGTTATTTATTCTCGACAACAACAGTAATGCTTCAGCAGACGCGCTCACCTTATTTCACCGGATAAGTTGTGAAGTGGGGGCGGGCGAAGTAAATGATTCTCCTTCATTGGTAGGCATCCAAGGTGGATTGATCTTGATAGGCCTCTAACCAAAACCCTGTGTGGTACCAAGGTGTGTGTAACTGTGTATTGCTCTTAGTGTGCTAGGGTGGCCGGTTAGTTTGACGGCTTAACCTGCAACGACAAAGGTATGCGGTTCGAGCCTCGTCCGAAGCACAGTAGCTGAGAGTCAAGTCCTTCACTCAAAATTTATTTGGTTCTGTATGTCGTAACTGAATCCGAGCAGCTAAATAATCGGTATTCAATTCAGAATTGTCTTGAATGTAGGCCTATTTGAATGTATTGTCTTTCAAATCATTGTAGTTGGTGATGAAGAAATCTGACACCTAGGATGATGATTTCCACCTCCTTCAAAATATTGCCTACAAGTCTGGGATAACGACTGCTTGGTACAAATGGCCCTCTATTGTTCAGTGATAGATAATGACTTGCTGGTACTTGACACCATGGCCCAGATAATACATGAGGACAAGTTGACCCTTGGATTTTTCTTTGATGAGAACGATCCATATATATTGACAAGTGTACGTGTACAACAACTGTACACTGCACAGGTATGCGGTAGGTAAGCAGGCCTTTGGATGGATCAATGAATGAACTAAATAAATGAATAAATGAATGAGTGAATGAATGAGTGAACGTGAGTGAATGAATGAGTGAATTAGTTGAATTAGTGCGTGAATGAATGGATGGATGAATGAATGAACGAAACTGAGCTATGAAGATTAATTAAGTCGGTGACACTTCTTCCTATTTATAGCTATGGTTGCTCCTCGGGAATAGAACCTCTGTGAGATCCATGCAGTGTCTTCCTCCTTCGCCTAGTAAGTAGTAACTCTTGCTCAAGTTGCTCTTTGGTCTTCTTGTTCCCTCTCCTGCAGCTCTACTTAAGCTATCACTTCCTCTTCAGTTTCGCTGCTCCGATCAGCATCAGCATTTCTTCATATACAATGGAACACTACGAGTTGACGCAAACTGGTCAACGTATTAAATTTTCCACACATTCCATTTGCACGATTTGCAACCATGCAGAGTATAGAGCACCGTTCATCCATGGTGGGCCTAGTGGTCTGGAATTGACTCCCGCAAGACCCACGTCTGCTCCCTGTGGCTCTTTGAATGTTGCTCTTTGGTCTTCTTGTTCCCTCTCCTGCAGCTCTACTTAAGCTATCACTTCCTCTTCAGTTTCGCTGCTCCGATCAGCATCAGCATTTCTTCATATACAATGGAACACTACGAGTTGACGCAAACTGGTCAACGTATTAAATTTTCCACACATTCCATTTGCACGATTTGCAACCATGCAGAGTATAGAGCACCGTTCATCCATGGTGGGCCTAGTGGTCTGGAATTGACTCCCGCAAGACCCACGTCTGCTCCCTGTGGCTCTTACTGAAGCATTAAAAAGATTCAACTTAAAACTATCGAGAGCGCTTCTGAGTAGTCCCAATGAAACGGCGCTATAGAAATTCTTGAATGAATGAACGAATGAATGAATGAATGAATTACTTTCTAAGTATGGTAATAATAATTATCAGTGTTGCATACTGTGTTGCAACATAGTCTCCTTTGAAGTCCTTTCCTTATACTATTCGGTTTCCACTCGCTATGCCTGTATATAGGCCTACTCGCCCTTTGTTATCTGTATGCCACGTGGCCATTTTAAGTCCGTATAAAGGCTTCATTCATTTGCATCCAACAAAAACATGTAATTAGTTCTCAGGTAGATAACCATCGTTATGTATGCAGACTTAATCGCCAGAGGGCTTTAATTATTACTAACCAAGAAATCAGTTTTGTCTTTCTACGGAGCTCTTGTGTGTATGATGACCCAAGAACAGAGCCTGCAGTGTCGGAAATTGGATACTTCTGAAGTTCTGTTGTATATATAATTGTATGCAGACAATGTATATTTATACATACATACATACATACATACATACATACATACATACATACATACATACATACATACATACATACATACATACATACATACATACATATATACATACATACATACATACATACATACATACATACATACATACATACAAACATTCATACATACATACATACATACATACATACATACATACATACACACACACACATACATACATACATACATACATACATGCATTCATACAAATGCACATAAATACATAGATACGAAGATTCTTGCATAGATACATGCAACGGGTAGTTGTATAAATGTATATATTATATATAATATATATATATATGTATTTATGCATGCATGTATGTATGCATAACACAAAACAAACGAGGAAGTTCTGGAAAGGATTGGAGAAGAAAGAACAATGATAAAAACAATCAGAGAAAGACAAAAGAAATGGATAGGGCATACACTAAGAGGAGACAACCTGGTAAAATTGGTGATAGAATGAAAAATGAAGGGGAAAAGAACAAGAGGAAGACCACGACAGATGATGTTTGACACGATGATGACGAGGATTGGATAGGCCTACCAAAGACTAAAAGAGAAGGCCCAGCGGAGGGAAGAGTGGCGACATTGGACAGCCGAACCTGCCTAGCATACAGTTATTATGTATGTGTGTATGCATGTATGTATGTATTAGGGTGGTCGCATCTGTAATGGCAAATTTTCAACTTCATTTTTGTTCTTTCCCCAACCCCCCATTTGGTGCCACTTGGTAAAAGACTGATGCAGCCCAAAAATTATCCCGATAGAAAAATATTTAGGACTAGCACAACGTGTTTGAAGTTTTGTATGTTACGAAATTTCATCGTCTTTTTGAGTATAATGCTAATTTAGCTACATTTTTGGACCTATGACTTGTTTTAACAGAAATGCAACATTCTTTTACTCAAGCACGACTGACAAGTAGGCCTATGTCTGAATTCTACAATGATGATAATGGTTTGTTATATAATTTTATGAACAATTGACCATCACAATAGTATTTGACTCGTGAGTCCCTGAGATTGATGACCATAAACCTTTACTATAAATCTACTTTAAATTTCTGTTAGCTGCCATTGGCACTTTGCTGTTGAGTTGCTTGACTCGGGTTCTGCTAAAAATAAAGATAGCCCCTCCCGCTTCTGGCTTGGCCGACCAGAAGTGATACAGCACTTAGGCCATTAGTGTTAAGCTACCGAACCCACTGCTGTAAAACCGATCTGCGTGTCGTGCTATAGTGGGCCGTATTTCGTATAACATGTACTTGCAGTCATTCTGCGGTGTATCAGATTGGGTGATTAAATGAAGATTATTGTAGTAGAAAGTCAACACATTGCCATGTTCTTTTGATAGTCCTGATTTCTATCTACAGGGATTCTTTGTTACACTAAACTCCTAAAGGCTCTTTATTACATGCTTAACTTTAACACAAATTCTGATATAATACGGACAAGGACCTCAATAATAGTTGAACTAGAGAAAACTACTGATGACACATGTATTTTCGATTATTGTGGTAATCAGAGCAGAATGACACAGCGCATCACAGATAAGATTTATCAAGAGTTGCTGTAAAGAAATGAATTAAAATAGATGTTGAAATTATTGAGATCATAATTTTTATAGATCAAAGAAATTACTTATTACCACATAGGAGTCAAAAAGCAGCTTTTAAACAACTTCCAAAGAGAGCATCATAATTGAGTGCCTGATGAAGACTACTCACATTGTTGTCTATTTCATAATATAGAAGTTATTCAATTAAAAGTATAAGCTTACTTTTAGAGCTGAAAACATGAGTCAAACAATTGACACAGAAAGTGCTGTCAAGAGTGGACTCAAATTACACTGCCTTTATTAGCTATTGTAAATTAACTACCTATTATAAATTAGCATGAAAGGCGATGCATGGTGTCAAACACGTAAGCTATATGCGACTCATAATCTCTACATCATGCTCAGCAATGGATCCAGCTGAAATTACAGTGGCCGCATGGACATCTCAGACGACCAACCAATTCAAGGGTAAAAGTATAGCACTCTCAAGACAACACCCATTGGTACACCCTTGGAGGCAGATGAACACCTTCCTTGGGCAACATGCCAGAGATTTCACTTTGAAGGAAGTGAATCGTGAAAACTACAACATAGCTCAAACCCATGCAAAGACCAAATGCAATTTGAATTGTGAGACAGTGTAATAATGCCTCAGCTCGAAAACATTTTAGCCTAAATTTGAGATACAAATTCGCATCTAAAAATAATGGATTTCTACTTTTTAATATTACTACAGTTCCTTGTACCCAGTAACCCCATGAACAATGACGGTAGAAAAAGAAATATTTCTCTGAAATCAGACCTCATTAAGAATTTTGGTGATTTTGCAGTATAAATTAATTATATAGGACACAGATGAAACCGCACAATTTTTTTATTTTTCCCCAATATAATTTATACTATTACTGTTCCCTTACTGTAGCAGTCTAAGAACAATACGCTATTATAATCAATCAAGACAAGGTAAAACAGGTACTATTTGTAAAGAAATAAGATATGATAGATATTATCTGTGATGCGGTGTGTTATACAGGCTTTCTAGCCTTAGAGGAATTTTTCGTGAAGTGGCGCTATATAAATTGATGAGCATGATTGCGATGACAGTAGCATCATCATGTTTAAGTGTGGAGCAACTACAGGTAGTTGAATTGATTCCTGGTTTGAAGATTCCTGGTTGACTACAGCCATATAGCTACTTTTGAGCATTAGAAGTCTTGCTATTATAAGGGTAAAACTTTGATGGCGTTGTGCTTGTCCTAAATATTAATATTTTGTCTTACAACGTTTTGTGTGATGTTTCTGGGGAGAATGGAACCAAACGGCGCCTTGGGGAACAGTCAATTCCCACTTTCATTTTTAACGACCACCCTAGTATGTATGTATGTATATATGTATGTATGTATGTATGTATGTATGTATGTATGTATGTATGTATGTATGTATGTATGTATGTATGTATGTATGTATGTATGTATGTATGTATGTATGTATGTATGTATGTATGTATGTATGTATGTATGTATGTATGTATGTATGTATGTATGTATGTATGTATGTATGTATGTATGTATGTATGTATGTATGTATGTATGTATGTATGTATGTATGTATGTATGTATGTATGTATGTATGTATGCATGTATGTATGTCATACATGCATACATACATACATACATACATACATACATACATACATACATACATACATACATACATACATGCATACACACATACATGCATACACACTTACATAATGACTGTATGCATACATACATGTATGCATATATGCATACATACATGCATGCATAAATACATATATATTATATATATATATACAATTTTATACAACTACCCGTTGCATGTATCTATGCAAGAATCTTCGTATCTATGTATTTATGTGCGTTTGCATGTAAGCAACAGTATGCATCTATGCATGTATGCCCAGGTCACATGAATTGTATAAGTATTGACTACATAGGTGTCGCCCCTCCCTTCAGTATAGACGCCTAGGGCGGCGGTCGGTCTCTATGCTGGAGGGAGTGCAGAGCAGGAGACGTGTAAATTGGCTTTGATGTTGAAACAACCACACGTACTTAATTACTGTTGTTTGCGAACCTGACTTCACAGTAATAATTACTAATCACTGCAATGACCCGACTTTGAAAGACCGCGGACACACGGCTGCCAGGCCAAACGCAGCCGTGGGTACTGGTGGGGGGAGGGGTCGAAAGAAGAGAGGGAGACAGAGCGAGAGAAAAAGGGAGTGAGACAGAGACAGAGACAAATAGATATACATAGATAAATACAGAAAAAGATAGATACATGGTGAGATAGAGAGAGCACTCAGTCTGCCTGTCTGTCTGTCTGTCTCACTCTCTCACTCTGCATTTATCTCATTATAGGGGGCAAGAAAGACAGAGGCAGAGTGAAGGAGAGAAGGACACAGAGACGTAGAGAGAGACATAGACATAATCACCTACAGGTACAGAGAGATACACAGAGATAAATACAGAGAGAGACATAGAAATTGTAGACAGTGAGAGATAGAAGGACAGACGGACAGCCAGCTAGGAGCTGATGAGGGGGTCATCAGAGGAAGCAAAGGGTCGACTGCTGTCAACGCTAATGATGTGTTTCACAGACTGACACAGAATCGAGAATCGAGAGAGAGAGAGAGAGATTGTCCGGAAGGAAGCACGTCACTCGAAACCAAAGAAGATTGCTGCAATGGAACAGCAGCGAGTGTAATAAGGCATCGCAGTCAGATCACGTTTCTTTCTATACATCTGTTGAATGTGGAAGAATCTTTGTGTGCGTTTTGTTGACATCTTCCTCATACAAAGCACGCCAATTATTGGAAAGGACTGAAAAAGTGGACCATGCGGAATCAGCATATAGATATTAATTAAACTTATATTCAGCAGACAAGAAATCGGAAAACGTTTGGAATAAGCTTAGATATATTATGACAGAACAGCCGGTAAAAAGTACATGCCACAATCTGAATTTTATTTCTTTATTATTTACATTCAATAAATTATTGCATTTTATGACTAACTATTAAAAATAGTATAAGAAATGTTAACACTCGACATGTTATAACATAACGAAGAAAATTATTGAGATAATGATTGTGAACGTGAATAAATTGGTACCCTGTTTTTGACGTCCGAACGGCGCTTTAGAAGCTTGGAGTTTATGATTACGATTCGGATAATAATCGCAATCGGAGAAAGTCATTTTCAACGTTCAACCGTGAAGTCTAGCTTTTAGCACCCATGCACTCGTTCATCTTTAGACTTATGATTTCTGTACCGAACGTAGCACATCTTCTGAATAATTCAAAAGAAAGCTCTTCTGACTTTGTGAAAGGATTGGAACACTAGACATCAACCGCTTCATGATATGCATACGAACGATAGAACGATAGTTTCTATTATGTCAGTCAAAACGTCGTTCGCCTCTGAATCGAGATAAAGATGTCGGGTGGATGGCTGAGATGATGTTTTGTGGATGACGATTTGCTTTGCAATGCTAACAGTACGACTGAAGCAATTCAACCGAACAAGGTAATGTTTAATGCAAAAGTGCATGTGCGTGTGTGTGTGTGTGTGTGTGTGTGTGTGTGTGTGTGTGTGTGTGTGTGTGTGTGTGTGTGTGTGTGTGTAAGAAAGAAAGAGAAAGGCAGAGAGAGAGAGAGAGAAAGACAAATAGATGGATGATTGAATGGACGGACGGATGGATAGAGAGATTAATAGATGGATGGATGCTTAGATTGATTAATGGATGGATGGATAGATGGATGGATTGATGGATGGATGGATAGAAAAATGGATGGCTATTAGATAGACCATCGGCCGACCAGCCATCTACCCACCGACCGACCCACCACCGACCATTGACCCACCTATAGTCCGACCATCCTGAGTGACTCTCTAGTATAATAATATTCTGACTGCATCCAGCATCTGTGACAAATGAATTGTCGGTCAATTAGAGTTCAACGAACGCGACAATAATTATTGTGGCGTTGATCAGCGAAATTAGATTCATTACAAGCCATCACCCTCCATCCTCCACCCCTCCACTCCTCACACCCCTCCACCCTACTACCCACCATCTCTCCACTCCTCCACCCTACGACCCCTCCAACCCACCGCCCTCCCTGTCATCTCTCGCACCAGACGACCCCCCACGAGGCCGTGCAGTAAAACCCAGACGGTCAGACCACAGGACCACACATCCAAGGTTCACCGTCCCCCTGGATGGTCTAACCAAACAACCATGCCTCGTTGCATTGGGTACATCTCAATAAAACACCGATCGATCGTACATGTAAGCTTATACAGCAGCGTGTTAGTTATCAGCAGAATGATGCAGAACATTAGATTCCGTTGCTTCGAACCGAATGCAGACAAGTTGACAGACACACACTTCAGCGACTGCACTGCTTACTTCCGGCAATTGGAACGGAAACAGAAGACGGAATTCATTCATTCAGTCAATCTAGGACTTATATAGTGCCACGCAGTGGTGTAGACAAGGGGAGTTTCGGGGGTTAAACCCCCACCCCATTGGCCTAGGATAAAGTTTTTTAAAGGTAATTTGTCCACTTAAATAAGAAAGAGCAAAACAATTGCTTGTAGTAACATTATTGTTTTCTTACTTTATTCTCTTTGTTACTTTATTCCATTTTTATTTACTGTAATACTGTTGGGTTGTTGTCAGAAAGGGCATCCGGCCAGGCCATAAAACCCCAAGCCCCCATGATAAATTCCTGGGTATACGCCACTGGCGCCACGTTTAGTTACCTTAGAAACAAGAACTTTGAGTGAACTCGTGTTGGAAGTGCCCGTGGTGACGTGGGTTATGCCACAGATTACAACACAGAGTTCTGAGTCACACATGTGAAATTCAAACGTTCCCGTTTTCCTAATGACAACCATTTAATTATGGCTTTCCGATAGCCTACTCATTTTCAATCAATTGATCGGGTGATATCCTTCACCACCGCTGGGTAAGCCCTGCCTTGCCTCTGCCCTGCCTTGCCTTTGCCCTGCCTTGCCTTGCCTTGCCTTGCCTCTGCCCTACCTTGCCTTGCCTCTGCCCTGCCTTGCCTCTGCCCTGCCTTGCCTTGCCTCTGCCCTGCCTTGCCTCTGCCCTGCCTTGTCTCTGCCCTGCCTTGCCTTGCCTCTGCCCTGCCTTGCCTTGCCTCTGCCCTGCCTCTGCCTTGCCTCTGTCCTGCCTTGCCTCTGCCCTGCCTTGCCTCTGCCATGCCTTGCCTCTGCCCTGCCTTGCCTCTGCCCTGCCTTGCCTCTGCCCTGCCTTGCCTTGCCTCTGCCCTGCCTTGCCTTGCCTCTGCCCTGCCCTGCCTTTGCCTTGCCTCTGCCTTGCCTCTGTCCTGCCTTGCCTCTGTCCTGCCTTGCCTCTGCCATGCCTTGCCTCTGCCATTCCTTGCCTCTGCCCTGCCTGGGCCAGGGATTAGCAAACTGTGACGAACAATTGCTAACTCCGCAACTCGTTGCTCTCTGCCAGTGCCAGTCCCAAGCCTGGATAAATGAGGAGGGCGACGCTTATTATCTTTGTTGTTATCACAAGTGTTGTTTCGATATCTATAATATTTGTCTAAAGTCATCGTTTCTTATTTTCTGTAGTCTTGAAATTCCTGCGATTTTCCGTAATCAACTATAATTTCTGCTGTAAGAATTCCTTCTCATCTTATTCTCACATTTCGGTCGTATGTTTTTTTCGTTAGCATTCATTAAGCAGGTATATATTTGCTACAGTCACAGAAATGTCTATTGTTCGTCTGACTTGATAGACCTACATTCACAAATAGGCCCTCATTTACAAATAGACCTTCATCTACAAAATAGACCTTCATGGACAAAATAGGCCTTCGCTTACAGAATGGGTCATTGGGTATATAGACAACCATTTGCAAAATAGACCCTAATATACATGGGCGCCCGCAGAAATTTTTGCAGGAGGGGGCAAAACACGATGGTCAAGGTTAAAAAAATTGTAGCAAGAGGTCAAAAAATGCAAAGCAGGGAGTTAAGAACATGCATGGGTATTTTTCAGAGAGGTTTCTTGATGTAAATTTCTTAGTTTCACTTTAAAAGTTTTTTAGTATGAATTGTTTCTTTTTTGCAAAGAAATTTGTGTAAAAATCAAAAAGTATTAGTTAAAAGTAGGTTTTTTAATTCTCTAATGCAAAGAAATTTGTTATAAACCCCAAAAGTAGTAGTGAGAAAAATAGGTTTCAATTTTCCAGGGGGGCAATTGCCCCTCTTGCTCCTATGTGCGGGCGCCCATGCTAATATACAAGATAGGCCTTCATTTACAAATAGGTCTACATTCACATAATAGGCCTATCATAGAACTGTTAAACGATTCGATTTGGTACATGAGCATCATCAGCATCATCAGCATAAGCATCAGCAGTGGTCTCACCGTGTCTTGCATTATGTATGCGGGCGCACAGGGGTCAGACGTCAGACCCCAAGAGAGAGTGAGACACCCCTAGCCCACCCCCACCCTCTCACCCTTGTTCCTTCCTTCCCTCCATCTGTCGGTCCTAGGGTAAGTCTGTTGCTGGACTGGAGTGCACTTTTGCGATTGGTAATCTCCTCGTTCTCCTCCTCCTCCTTCTCCTCCTCCCTCTCCTCCTCTTCCTCCTTCTCCTCCTCCTTCTCCTCCTCCTCCTATTCCTCCTCCTTCTCCTCCTGCTCCTCCTCCCTCCGCCTCCTCCTTCTCCTCCTTGGCCGCTAGGGGCGCTCTTCTCATAGACGCAGCCAATCCGAGATGTGATGGTGCGTTTATTTGCAGATGGCGACAACATTCGTGGTTCGATGGACGAGCAGGAAAAGAGGAATAGAACGAGAAGGGGAAAAGAAACAGAGAGGAGACTATATATTATATCGATTATATATGAGAGGAGTCTTCGAGATATGCCATCGGCCATCGCAAGGTGACGCCACTGTATTATTTATCATCATCATCGTCGTCATCATCATCATCATCATCATCATCATCATCATCATCATCATCATCATCATCATCATCATCATCATCATCATCATCAACAACAACGGCGTCGTCGTCGTCGTCGTCGTCATTGTCATCATTGTCGTCATCGTCATCATCAACATCTTCATCATCGTAGTCGTTATCAGCTCCTGATTTGGCTAGGATGGTTACGGATAAATGGCCTCCATTTTCACGGTCATTATTTTGTAAAGCCAATTATATAATTGCTCCATTATGGTTCAGTTCAAGAATAGACCTTGGAGACAACTTTCATGAGTCGATGACTAATTGGCCATTATTTTCAAGTCGACAGAATCGAGTCGTTTCTGCTCTGACACCGCAACTGACCCCAAGTCGAATTTTGTAGAGAATTATAGTCACTTGAAGTTGTTTTTCCCTCAAGTCGACTTAAACCGACTTGAGACACAAACAAACCAAATCTATGTCACTTCAAAGCAATGCTCGTCAGACCATACAGACTGTCAGCATTTATGAGTTTCTGACTTTTCTTGTGTGTCTACGAAAAATGAATTGTATAGGCCTGCCAGTTCTAACTTCTACGGTCTGCCGCTTACGAAGGTTGCGAAATTACTTTGTAGTCTATTGTCGAAGTCGGCTTCGCCAAACAGTGTTACTTATTAATTATAGGCCTATACAGTACTTTGTCGGTATCGTGTCGACAGCCGTCCGCCGATCTATTCATCTGATGCTATTCTATGTTAAAACTTCACACGCACCGTACGTTTAGTAAAAAAGGGAGTATCAAAATGTTAGAAGGCCGTTATAACTTAATCAGGACTTGAACGCGAGCAAATCAATGAACTTTTAGGTCCATAGTGGTAAGTGAATTCGACGCAAAGAAAACTGGATTTCGTGCTAATAAATCGATGGTTTATATAGCGTTGGACTGCGCTTTCATCTATTTGATCTATAATTATATGTGTTGGTGCTAATGAAATTAATGCCTGCCAGGCAAAATCATTATAAACCGTACGCAGGCATATAATAGGCCAAGTGTTATTACCATGTCGGAAGTTGGTTGTTTTTCTGCCAAATCGGGTCAAGCTTCCTCTCGCGCTCCCATAACTGCTCACTCCCAGGTCTAAGTTCAAGTGATGTTATAAATGCTTATATATAATACAATAGACCTACAGTACAATACAGTACAATACAATGCAACACAAACAATACAATACAGTACAAACAATGCAATACAATGTTATGCCCTCATTTATATCGTCTATATCCAGTGCAGTCTTGTTATTTCTCTGTTTCGTTTGGCTTCGAATTTTACATGCTAGGTTATGTTTAGGGTTATTGTGTCACTTGTTTGGAATTCGGTCAGCTGGTATTCCACCTACATATCGAATATAGAATCTCTTCCTTGATATGGCGATGCCAGCTATAGGTCTTGCTCCAACTTATCTACTTGATCTTTGTCGGCCTATGTCAAGTACATGTACTCGGACTGGTCGGTCAATGTATACGCTCGGCTGATAGGGAAGTGCTCTTGGTCCCGTTTGCTCGTACCTCCATCATGCAGAGTCGTACTTTTTCTGTGGTTGGCCCGGTGGTAAGGAATGCCCTCCCACTTGAGCTGCGCCTGTTCCCTATATAGATCACTTTCTGACACATTCTATAAGCAATTAAAAACTGTTCTTTTTGGCCGTGCTGGAGTCGGGAGCGCCTTGAAGAGGCGCTATATAAATACTTGAATGAATGAATGAATGAGTGAATGAATGCATGAATGACCAAAATATATATGAGTTCTTTCGGTGCATATAGCAATAATATTATTGTTAGTTTGTTCGTTCATCCATTAAATCAATCCATCTATAGCAATAAGTCCTATTGCAGCCATGGATAAAACGCGAGCCATTCCTTTCGCTGACCCTGCACTGTGTAACCAACTTAACAACTTAACATATTCAGCCTGCATGATAGCCTATAACCTTGTTAATTCGTCAAGTGCCTCCTCAAGATTAATTCTTTCTCTCTTCATCGGAGCGACTCCGATAAGACATGTGTACTTTGAGAGGTGCTATATAAATTCATATAGATACATTACAATGCAATCATTATCAATCAGTCGTTCCTTTTCATTCGTTCAATCATTGCAATCAATTGTTCGTTCGTTCGTTATTTCTCCGTTTGTTCGTTCTATATTCAATCGTTCAACGTGTTTACTTTGTTCACCAATATTGCGCATACATCAAGTATATAATTATATAACAAGGCCGTCGAGGCAGCGCTTTGCATACTTAGTAGGCTATAATTATTTGCTTGGTAGGCCTACATGTATAAACTTAGGCTACTAGGCCTATATTATATATGATTGAATGAATGAGGCATCCATGGCGACTTTGACATGCAGATCAATCATCTTAATATACAGCTACTCAGCTAGGCCTGTTCAAGGTGAAATATAATACGAAGGGTGTATGTAGAAATGTTTATTTGTGGATTGTTGTGAGATATTGTGATGTGAGATTGACGGACGAGTCCAACAGGTTGCTGTAAAGAGTTGTCATCTTTTAGGGCGTATACGGCCTTTTCGATTGTATGAACGAGATGTATGTATGTATGTATGTATGTATGTATGTATGTATGTATGTATGTATGTATGTATGTATGTATGTATGTATGTATGTATGTATGTATGTATGTATGTATGTATGTATGTATGTATGTATGTATGTATGTATGTATGTATGTATGTATGTATGTATGTATGTATGTATGTATGTATGTATGTATGTATGTATGTATGTATGTATGTATGTATGTATGTATGCATATACTATGTATGTATGTATGTATGTATGTATGTATGTATGTATGTATGTATGTATGTATGTATGTATGTATGTATGTATGTATGTATGTATGTATGAATGTATGTACGTATGAATGTATGTACGTACGTGCGCACGTACGTACGTACGTATGTATGTATGTTTGTAAACTTTGTATGTAATGTATGTATTTACGTATGCATTTATGTGTTCTATTCACCCAACCGTTCATCCATCCTTCTTTTCATCCATCTACCTTTCCTTCCCTCCATCTATCCCTTCTACCTCGATCCATTAAATTCCCTCCCTCCCTTCCGTCCTCCCTTCTTCCCTCCCACCCTCTCTCCCTCCATCCGTCCGTTCAAGCGTGGGAACTGTTGGAGTAATTTTAGATATGACGTTATACGAGGTCACATAGGTCAGCTGTGTCCATTTCGTTCAATGCATTAAGTGGCGTCCAGCTGTTTCGCCGATTCTCAGCAGTAATCAAAACACAGTCTGCAGATGATGACCTCCTCCTCTCCTCCTCCTCCTCCTCCTCCTCCTCCTCCTCCTCTCCTCCTCCTTCTCCTCCTTCTCCTCCTCCTCTCCTCCTCCTCCTTCTCCTCCTCCTCTTCCTCCTCTCGATTGCCTCAACAACAACAACAACAGCAACACTGCAACAGTGGAAGCTGCGGGTTAACAGCTCTCCAGCCTCCGATGGATAGCGACGTCTGCTGCCATCAATTCATTCCACTTTCCGTGGAACACAAGAGACTATTCCATACTCTCCAATTCTCTCCTCCTCCTTCTCCTCTTCATTTCCCTCCTTCTCCCATCCTCCTCCTTCTTCTTTTCCTCCTCCTCCCCTTCTCGAAATTCTTCTCCTTCTGCTTCTCCTCCTCCTCCTACTCCTGCTTTTCCTCCTTCTTCTTTTCCTTCTCCTTCTCTTTCTCTTTCTCCTTTTCTCCTTCCTCCACCCCTTCTTCTCCTCCTTCTCCTTCTCCTCTTTCTTTCCCTCCTCCTCTTCCCTCCTCCTTCTTTTATTCCTCCTCCCCTTCTCGAATTTCTCCTCCTTCTTCTCCTCCTTCTCCTCCTCCTGTTTCCCTTCTCCTCTTCTTCCTCCTCCTTCTTCTTTTCTTCATCAGATTCATCGCTTGAGGTTCATTATGGCAATGCATTCGAATCTTAATTAGACTAAACGCCCGGAGGTCGTTTCACCTCAAAGGCCAACAATCTGCATGGAGAGGCCAACACAGTCAGTCAGTCAGTCAGTCAGTCAGTCAGTCAGTCAGTCAGTCAGTCAGTCAGTCAGTCAGTCAGTCAGTCAGTCAGTCAGTCAGTCAGTCAGTCAGTCAGTCAGTCAGTCAGTCAGTCAGTCAGTCAGTCAGTCAGTCAGTCAGTCAGTCAGCCAGCCAGCCAGCCAGCCAGCCAGCCAGCCAGCCATGCAGTCAGTCAGCCAGTCAGTCAGCCAGTCAGCCAGCCAGTCAGTCAGTCAGTCAATCGGTCGGTCGTTCAGTCAGTAAATTATTGAGTCTATATGAAGTACAATCCCTATGAAAACTTGGTCCATGCATTGTACAAGTGCTTTGAGCAATTGGCCTATAACATGGAGAGCATATGTCCTACTTGCAGATTTGCTACTTTGCAGCTATCTATAGATCGGAGACAGTAACTGTTCAAGATCTTTCCGCTCAGAGAAGAAATCTTGGAAAACAGTTGGTGCTTAACCAACTTCTCGCATAAGACAGGGAGGACACCATCCGATCTTACCATCAATTGGCTGCACGACAACAAGTCTGCAGTGTGTATCTCAGCTGAATGTATCTACAAGTAGGTCTATAATAGTTCTAGACTGAATGATGGATAATAATCTATCGCTTTGTCTTCTCAATAATATATTCGCCATTGGATTGGTCTTAGTGTTGTGGAATGCAAGTTGGACTGATTAAACGAATTCTTGCTAAAACTCATGTCAGTCGGATTGATGAGAATTACTTTCCATTAAGTCGACATGCTTGGATTGATGAAAAGATGGAATGTGATTGATGGAAAAATTTATCCTTTATTTGTTAAACATGGATTGTGCTGTAACATGCCACTTCACAGGTCTGTTATTGCTTTTGATTTATTATGATTTAAAGCGACCCTATTAGCGGAGCAGTGCGTTCCTTTTGGTTTTCCGTTATGACTATAATTATACTCGGAAATATAACTGAAATTTCGGTATATGAAGTTGAAAGATTCATATCTTTTTATCCGTTCAACGTTATCTCATGAAATTTTGGAATCGCATTCTTGGTCCACTTCTCTAAATATTTGGAATATTTTAGCTTGATATGTCATCAGGTATTAGAGATATATGCAAAACAATTTAGCTTCCTTTTTGAACCACGGTGTATAGTGTGTAAATTGTTCCTGTTTGAAGATTGATGAACAATAAATTGCATTTTGATATGATTTGATTTTGATGTATTGTTCATCGAAGTCATCATCATGGTGCCCAGGTGTTCGCTCTTTCCTTCACCCATCTGTTCATCCATCTGTCAGTCTCGGAGTCAGTTATGATTAGCCTACATTACACTGACGAATGGAAACTCAGTGGTTTGGAAATTTAGGTCATGCGCGATTTGACGAATTAGGTCAGGGCATGACGGGACAATACACCCTCTCTCGTTAGCAACTACAAGCGCTCATAAGAATCCGTGATTTACGATTTGAGTGAGGAGTCTACGGACCTCTGGTTTCTGGTGACGAGCGTGGAAGACGATAAATGGATGAATGGATGACGTTGACTTGTTATCCGCTTAATTGCGCTTCTCTGCCTCTTCGCCGAAAACCTCGTTGATGTTCGTTCGGTTAATGAGAGGCAGACTGAGAGCAAGGGGAAGAAGGAAGGGATGGAGAGACAGACAGACAGACAGACAGACAGACAGACAGACAGACAGACAGACAGACAGACAGACAGACAGACAGACAGACAGACAGACAGAGAGACAGAGACAGAGAGACAGAGACAGAGAGGAAGACAATGAGAGTGGAGGTAAGGTGACATGGAGGAGGGAGGAGTAGTTGAATGATAAAGCGAGAGATAGGGAGGGAAGGGAGCGAGGAGGGTGGGAGGACAAAAGGGATCAATAGATCGTGAACAAGAAGGAAATATGGGGAGGAGCATGAAATTGAGGGAGGAAGGACGTAGGGAGTTGGAAAAGGAAGATTGGCCAAACAACGCTTGCTCGCGCTTCCATATATCTGCTCACTTTTCGGTCGGTGTCTGGTCGATAGCAAAACCTTTTGTGCAATATAAAATGTCTGCTGTAACAGATGGCCTACTGTTCAGAGATGAAATCTGACACTCCTTTCTCTGACATCCATTCTCACTTTCGCACAATCCTCATGTCGCATTCGTAGATATAGTTACGTACTTACTCACTGATGTTTTAATAGGAATGGTCTGTTGGTTTCATGCATTGTATAATAATTGTATAACAGTATAATGTAGGAACTATTGGCATACAGTCATACGGGGCGCGGACATTTCCCCCCCTGGACAAAACCCCCCCGGACAAAACCCCCCGGACAAAACCCCCCCGGACAATTCCCCCCCTGATTTAGCCTAGGACATTAACCCCCCCGGACAATTCCCCCCTTTGCTTCCATTTAGGCAAAAATGCGTTTAATCCAACTTCTATTTAAATAACAATTATTTTGATCCATCCAGCTCCAATTTAAGCAAGAATATTTTCATCAATCCAGCTTCCATTTAAGCAAGAATATTTTCATCAATCCAGCTTCCATTTAAGCAAGAATATTTTCATCAATCCAGCTTCCATTTAAGCAAGAATATTTTCATCAATCCAGCTTCCATTTAAGCAAGAATATTTTCATCAATCCAGCTCCAATTTAAGCAAGAATTTTTCATCAATCCAGCTTCCATTTAGGCAAGAATTTTTCATCAATCCAGCTTCCATTTAAGTAAAAATTACTTTGCATCAATCCGGCTTCTATTTAGCAAGAAATCTTTTCATCAATCCAACTTAGGACACTTAGGACCGCCGTTTTATAGTAATACCACTTTCACGCAATATGTTCGACAGGGGGGGAATTGTCCTACCCTGGGGGGGGGGGAATTGTCCGGGGGGTTTTGTCCGGGGGGGGTTTTGTCCGGGGGGGTTTTGTCCAGGGGGGAAATGTCCTACACTCAGTCATACACCTTAAAACTCGTCCTTTGGTCCCTCCTATCTTTTACGTGTTGTCCTTTTGTTGCAATGTAACGGGTCACGGTTTGTCATCTAGATTGATAAAAATCGAAGATATATATAATATTATATATATATATAAAATATAGTTTATATGTAAATTATATTAGATGTTATAATAAAACTGACTCTGTCATGATTGGACCTTGAAAACAGAACATGAGTGATTGAGTGTAGAACCAACCAGAATGCATAGTGTATACGAATAGAGTCCATTCTATGCACACGTGTAGCCTATCTTCTTTGTCAATCTTGATAATAATATTATAAAGTCTAATAAAGTCAGTTGGTCTGAAGTCTTGGAACGAGTGACAACTCAAGTGGTTTTTTGTAAGCTATCACACATGCATGTCGTATAGTTTACACATCATCTTCTCTCATTCTGCCTCCTCATTTCTCCTCAACCTCCTCCACCTCTCATTCTCCCCACTCCTCCCCATTCCTTCCCCATTCCTCGTCCTCTCCATTCCTCCCCATTCCTCCCCTCCTCCTTTTACCACTCTCGCTGTATCCTTCTGTCTCTAAATTTTCCACATTCATTTCCTCACATCATCCCTTCCTTCCTTCCATCCCTCCGTGCGTCCAACGGACTCACCCATACCCATCAAAATGGTTCAACCTCCATAATAATTATACTCCACATACAGCTTTCCATTTGTCGTTAGTGTTGGCTTTCCTAATCATGCCAAACACAATCATAAATTTCTTTCATCGTTTTCAATATTTAGAGATTGGGCGACTGGCTGAGTGGCTGTCGGTCTGACTACCTCTGATTGCCTCTCTGTCTGTCTGTCTGTCTGTCTGTCTGTCTCTGTGTCCTGCTGCGTATGTGTACTTGTCTCTTTCAAACGACACTGCTCTAATGACACAACAAGCGAATTTCCACGAATACAATTTCCTTTGTTCTCCAACTGTTAAGCTATTATCTCAATTCTAACGACTCTCTCTTCTTCTCCTGCATATTCAATCTCATTCCTTGTCTGTCCTTCTGTCCGTCCGTCCTTCTGTCCCTATGTCTGTATGCGTGCTTGCATATATGCATTGAAAGTAAGTAAGTAAGTAGGCATTGCCTCTATTGCTCCATTTGTAAGCGCACAATGGGGCATAGAAAACAATGCAATATAACACATTATTATTATATAGAAGTAATAATAAAGTAAGGTTATATATTATAAATGCAAAGTAGGCCTAATGTTAAACAAATGGTAATATGTGTAGACTTTTCTAAAGCATTCGAGTAATGAAACCCTTTCTTGTATGTATGTATGAATGTTTGTATATACGTGCGTATGTATGTATGTATGTAAGCTTATGCGTAGCCTATGTGTATATTTTTCTACATGTCTGTCCATATGTATCTGTCTGTCTGTCTTGTCTGTCTCGTACCAAACTTAATTATCGATTCATATTACTGGACATGCGCAATAGGCCTCTCATATTCCGTCTCCTTTTACTCGACCCAGACACGAGTCCATTGGGGAAAAGGGAAAGTGGGTGGGTGGGTGGATGGGTGGATGGGTGGGGGGAAAGAACGGAAGGGTATTTGAGAAACAGAGACGTATAATGAGTCAGTCTTTATAACAAGATAAAGACCACTCTGCGATAGACAGACAGAGACAAACACAGACAGACAGATAGATAGATAGACAGACAGACAGACAGGCATACAGACAGACAGACACAGACTGACAGACATACAGACAGACAGACACAGACAGACACAGACAGACACAGACAGACACAGACAGACACAGACAGACACAGACAGACACAGACAGACACAGACAGACACAGACAGACACAGACAGACACAGACAGACACAGACAGACACAGACAGAAAGGCAGACAGAAAGGCAGACAGAAAAGCAGAAGCAGTGACACACAAATCCGCAGGCGAAGACGGAACGAGACAAGCAAGCAGACAGAACAGTATTTAGAAAAGGATGACGAAGGTGTTGCGTGGAAACCCGAAACGTGCCAAGCGAAACAATGGCTTGAGTCGAAGGTGGCCGAAACAAAGCTAAGGCACTGGCGGTGGGTCTCCCCCCTACTGGGCAAGTGCGATGGGGAAAGGGGTTAACAGGGTGGTGGTGGGGGGGGTACTACGCGTGAGGTAGGAGAGGAATTAATCAATGTCAGGTTCACGCGAGAAAACAATTAAACACATAATGAGTTTAGAAGACAAGATGATCTACTGTCTCTGTACGAGAAGCGCATCATCAGTCGCCTGCTGGTCATCTTACGGGGTGGCCGGGTGGGGTGGGGTGGGGACGAGGGTCGTGTCTGGATCCTAGAATAAAAATACAATGCCATGGTAAGCTGACGATGCCATCAATGCAAAGTTTAGAAACTGCTCATTGGACCCGGAAAATTGTTGAGAACCGTGTAGGACTGTAGGTCTATTATAGGTAACTTGGAAGTGATGCTACGTTTTCAGTTTAGTGCGAAAGACAATCTCGCTACGAGAGTTACGAACGTGAGAATGTAGAGGGTTAAAGATGGAGGAACGGGTAACTGTAGAAGAACGCCGAACACCAAAGGCAAGATGATGTGTACCAGGAACAACAATCTTTCCAGGAGATGCTGCAGGATCAAAGAGAGTTGCAATGTGCGACCATGCATGGATGACAAGTCTTTTCAAAGACAAAAACATATATTTGAAGAATATTAGACACAAGAACAGACCTGGTTTGAGTAAGTGAGTAGGTGAGTAAGTAAGTGAGTAAGTAAGTAAGTGAGTAAGTGAGTAAGTAAGTAAGTGTGCCACTGCAAGTCGCTATATGCTAGTAGTTTCGAAGAATTTATCGAAAGTGTTTTTACGTTTTATGTCTGTAAAGTTCAAAATAAGCAAATACAATTAAAAATCCAGTCATTACACTTTGGTAGGTAAAGGGTACATAAAACTTCTTTTGTCTTTAGGTTTTCGAAGGAGTCTTCATCGCCACATTCTCGAACTGGACATAGAAGGTCATCAGCCGAGACTCTTGCCTCAGAACTTTTCGCATGGTTCTAATGGTATATTACAGTTCTCCATGCAGAACACAGAACAACCGTGTGGACCCTGCAGTATTAAATTGTCAATGAGTTGATCGTGTGTGAGATCCTGCAGCACCGTTGTTGCTGACCTAAGACACCCATCGATCCAAGATGGCCGTGCATGGAATTAGTCAACCGAGAATTACATCTCTGCGATAGGCCATCATCGATATGCGAATCGAGATCGACTGACCTGTTCAGCTGGGTGCACGGTGCGTACGCAGTAACCGACGCAGCTATCCTGAATGTATTATAGATCATATTATAAGCTCTGCAGGAGATGATGTGGCCTCTGATCTTTCTTCATCTGATGATCTTCACCTTCGTCCTCTGTTCCTCCTCGGATACCGATCTAAGCGTCTGTCCACAGACGTGCATATGTCGCACGAGTGGCGCACTGGATGAGGTGACTTGTCATAACCTTAACCTGACCTCTATTCCCAGAGGTCTTCCATCGTCCGTTGTCCGCCTCGACCTGGCCAACAACACCCTGACGGTCCTTGACGTCTCTCAGCTCCACTTCCTGCGCCGACCGGCAGAGGTCGTCCTCACCGGAAACCGGATCCAGTCGATCGTCGACTCTCGTAGACCGGAAGAAGCGACCCCCGTCCAGGTCCAGATCCTCTGGCTGGGCCACAACCGTCTGAGCGCCGTTGGGGCGCCTGCGATGAGCGCCCTGACGGAGACCCTCGTCCAGCTGGATCTGTCCGACAATCGACTGACCAGCGTCGAAGGAACCTTCGTCGGATGTCGTCTTCTGTCGAGACTCGACCTCCGTCAGAACCTCCTGACGCAGATCACGTCGAGCACCTTCCAAGACCTCGTCAGCCTTCGCTACCTTCGACTCGAGGACAACCTCATATCGACCGTCTCCGTGGACGCCTTCCTCCACCTTCAGCACCTCTCCTATCTCGTCCTCAAGGGAAACCCCATCGGAACCTCCTCCACCACCACAGGGGCCACTGCAGAATTCAATCAGACGCAGGGGTTCCGCTTCAACACTGGCTTCCTCTCCTACCTGGATCTGTCGGTGGCGGAATTCCAGACGGTCCCCCTAGGTCTTCCGCCGTCCGTCCGCTATCTCCAGCTGCGCAAGAACCGCCTGACGGTCCTCTCAAGGAAGGACTTCGAAGGACTGCGCCAGCTGGGAATCCTCATTCTGGACGATAACGAGATCGAGGACATCGAAGATGGAACCTTCGCGGACCTCGTTCAGCTGAGTCAGTTGTGGATGAACGGGAATCGGTTGAAGGACATTCCAGGTCGTCTTCCATCCGGCGTCCAACGTCTTCTGCTCGACTCCAATCGGATACGAACCATAACGGATCGTTCGTTCGTCGGTCTGTCCCAGGTGCGGACTCTCTCCCTCATGGGCAATTCGATCGCTGGAATCGACGTCGGGACCTTCGACGTCCTTTCACAGTTGACATCTCTGGATCTAAGCGGAAATCGAATCCGGCGAATCGTTCCCGGCTCCTTCCGCCGAAACACCCTGCTCCAGGTCCTCCATCTCTCCAAGAATCCACTCCATTCGCTCGACGCTGGAGCCTTCGAAGGACTCTCCAGACTGGACCAGCTGACCGCGTCCTACATCCCACCATCATCTTCTTCCACCTCCTCGTCCTTCGTCCTTGACGCCTTAGCTGACCTTCCAAGACTTACCAGACTGGACCTCGAAGGAAGCAATGACCTCATTCGTGCACTGATCACTTCCGGTCCTCGACTGCGTCCTCTGTTCATCGGTCTTCGTGAACTGAGCCTCGTCAAGTCCGACCTCGTCTCTCTCCCACCAGACTTCCTCTCCTCTCTTCCGCAGCTCACTTCGTTTCGCGTCTCAAGCGACAGGTGGCACTGCGATCGATCGTTGCTATGGCTACGCGAATGGCTGGCGAATTCTTCCGTTGCCACGGGCGACAACAGATGCCTCAGTCCTCATCAGGTGACCGGTCGTCTGCTCACATCTTTGGCAGACGACGAATTCGCAGCACCTCGCATCACCACCACAACCGAGAAACGACACCAGCATTCCACCTACCACCTCCCCCTGGAAGAGACCTCCTTTTCCCAGGCAAATCCTTCTGTAGCCATGGCAGCGGTTGTGACATCAGGTAAAGAAGTTGCGTCGTTGGGTGAGGTGGTCGAGCCAAGGACGAAGAGACCAAAGACACGGACCAAAGACCCGCAATTCACCCATGCGAAGCCCCAGTGGATGACCACTGGTCTGGCGCCTTTGATCGATACGGATAACACAGACTCAATTCCAGTCACTCCGGAGGTGCCAGTGACTGCGGATACTAATACAGCCGGTCCATGGGTGAACGTGAAGTCCGCAGTCACTTCCCCAGTCAGTCCAACGAGACCGACCCCATTCCTCCCCTCACCCTACTCTGGACACGATCACTCAAACGTATCCTTCAGATTTCTCCTCTCCAACAAGACTGGATACATTCGAACTCCGACCGGAAATGACGCATCAAACAACGTCACATCCGCCGACCACGTCGACAATGACGTCATCGTACCAGCGAAGGACGCGTTGAGCTTCGATGCGATGGTTGCTATGGGAACCGTGGCTGGTACCTTGGTTACGGCCGTCGTCATGGTAGCCGTTATCGTTCATCTGTGTCGAAAGGAGAAAGGGAGCGTCGAGCCCCCCACCGCCGCCGTCACCTCCTCACGGGGGCAGCAGCAGCAGAAGAAGACAGCCCAGGTGGGGCAGGGGCAAGGGCAGGAGGAAGGGGAGGTCGTCTACTGCACCCCTGACCTTTACGCGGACGCAGAGAGCGCCCATCGGACCGCAACGAGCCCCAGAGGGAGAGAGCCCCATGCAGGGTCAGGCAGCAGGGACAGGACGCTCGGTAGCAACCGAGACAGTCGGGCTTCTGGGTCGAGCAGACACTCGACGAGAGGAGACGCTGATTGGCCGAGCGCAGGTCACGTGGCCCGGATGTCTACGGCGAGCAGCAAAGCATGCTGGGATGCTTCGGCTTCGTCGGAGGCGACGAGTCTCATGGGATTGCACAGCGGCGCTGCGGCAGACGGTACGCAGATGCGCGTCTACAAGTGGGAGGAGCTTTAGTTAGCTGCCATGGAAACAGAGAAGTGGGAGAACGACGGAGGCGCTTTGTGACGTCATTACCGAATGTGGGAAGAGGTAGAAGAAGAAGATTGGATGCCCGGATGAATGTTTACACTCATTGAATTGCGCCCTGGTGGCCGTAAAAGCGGACGAGACGAAATGGCGTTGCTCGAGCAGATGCAGCGAATCGAAAGATTGCCATGATATGTGGCATCGGTCACATTTCGACGCCAGTGATAAAAGGACTGATATAGACACACGACACACATACACATAAACACACACAGAAAAAGAGGGGGAGAGAGAGGTCAAGTGAGAAAGAGAGAGACAGACAGATAGACAGACAGAAACAAAGAGAGACAGAGACAAAGATACAGACAGAGGGAGAGAAGGAGAGACAGACAGAGTGGAAGGCAGAGCTATAGAGACAGAGCAGAGACAGACAGACAGAAACAGAGACAGAGACAGACAGAGAGACAAAGTCATAGACGTAAAACAATACGCAAAGACATTAAAAATGCGCACTGACCCGTAGCGCGTCAAAGAAGCTGCAGGTACAAACTTGGTACATGTATAATGTGTATAGGAGAAGAACCATAATTATTAATAAAAAAATATAGGCTAATGGCCTATTTCAAAGATTGCGCTATATGCAGACCCGCTAAGTTTCAGCACCGAATGAAAATACTAACTGACAGAAACGATATAAATGCCGAGCATGATACTATATCATATTTGCCATAACAGCTCTCATCCGAAACCGAAACTGATTTGGCTAGAAATCAAAATTTCATTATATTTTGCACTCCAGACTATATAGCCGCACACATCAAGAAGTTTTCTTATGACATTTTCTTCATAAATTCCTGGTCAGGGTATAAGCAAGGTCGTCCTATTGTGCAATCTAATCTTATCTAATACAACTAACTTAGTAATAGGCCTATCATTGTCAGTAGCATCAGCTTCATTATTTGTCTAATAAAAGTCTGAGTCGACCTTTCAAATGGTTTTGCTGGAAGTGAATCTGACGTCTCTGCTAATCCTTATACGGTTACTCTAAAGTACCGTCAACTGCTACACTACAGTGCCAAAGACACGAGACAAATGTCAGCTTGAATCGGAGCAATCAATCATAAATTATTTACCCAATTTTTCTTATTTGCCATCGTCACATTGACCCACTTCTCACGCCCATAGCAAGTACACCATAGCACATGTATACATATATATATATATATATATATATATATATATATTATATATATATATATATATATATATATATATATACATACATAGCGTGCCTGATTTATGGCTTCACACGATTCACAGACCAATTCCAGTCCATGCAGAACCGTGCAAGCGATGTCTTTCCACAGCAGCTATAAATATTATATAGTCTCTCAAAGTAATATTTGCATTTCCTTCGCCTATTATCCACCTGTCCATCGCAGCCTTTTGTCCGCTCATATTAATCTATCGAGGTAACAGAAGTCATCTGTGAACTCCAACCTCTTCTCATCGATCAAGCCTCGGTGTATAGACGCGCACACGCCTGTCTTCCTTTTCCGCTTCTTGTCCTTCTGAGTCAAAACATTTGACTCAAAATGGTCGTTCGTTGGAGCAGTTATAAGGATCTTCTGCGGACTAATCTTACATGCATGAACAACCCTTTTGACTCAACGCAACGCTGTTGAATAAGCTGGTGATCAGTTCTTGGCTTTCGAGTGATGGCGCTCTAGAAGTTAGGAGATCGCGAACGCAGAAAGTAAACCGACGCCACCGACGTATTCGCGCTTCCTCGGAAATGGTTAGCATGCTGCCTATAGGCCTATGCATGTATACACACGTATACATGTCATTGTATACACTGTGTAGTGTGTATAGGGACCTTGAACAAGTCGTCTGCTCAAAATAGCATTTCCTCAGTGACCAAAGTGACAAGTTCAAGGTAACTACTCAGGAGCGCTCCAAGTTCAACCCCACTCGAATAGAATAGTCTTAAAAATAGGCTAGTCTTAAGAACAGCGAGAAATGAAGCAGAAAGTCCAATCTAGTATTTGACGAAAAATAACAGGGAGCTCATTCCAGGTAGCATTGCCAGCAAAATAGGCCTACAATATGTAGGGTCTATAATTGATCACATTTTAATTAATATATTTTATGTATACCACCAGCGGCGACTTCACTCGGCGCATGCACTGTTGCACAACTGAACGGACGACAGACGGCATGCTGCAGAAATGGCACTCTTGCTTTCAAAATACTTTTGCATTACAATGAGAGAGACGATTTTCGATGGGACCCTGCATACACGAACTGTTTTATCGCATGGCACGAGGGAAGCTGGTCATATTTCTGGGTGCATATCGCTCTGGTAATCCAACATTTCAATATATCATCGCTTCTTCTTTTTGCAAGACTCTTTCCTTGCATGCAGTCAGAGATTGAACTGCTCAGTCATTGTTGGTCTCCGTGGAGAAAGTGTCAGATTGCAATCGAGTCTGGTAATATAATTTATACGCCAGTTCATATATTACATAAAGTATCAGTTTTTGTAATAAGTCTACTCTATGTAACAGACCCTCAGGCTATTACGCAATATGATGTATAATTATGTAGTGACTTATTGAACACATTTGCATGGACTATAAGTATAGGCATACATGGTGAATTAGTGTCTGTATATTATAGGCTATTATTTTTTAAGATATGCCTATGTGGGTTGGTTAATAGACTGAATCGAACCGCTAGCGCTTCTGAATCGCAGAGTCCATGGCGCTCAATAATAATTTTATATTAAGTTTATATGTTGCACAGATTACAATCACAAAATAATTACATGCAATTAGCGGTCAGAGATAACTATGCATGCAGGACGAGTAGACTTCATTATTCTGCACAGCATCATAGAATTAAACTTAATTTAATTGCAAGCTGTTCATAGATGGGACACTTAAGTAACAATGAAGCTGCTAATACGGCAGAGTGAGATGGCAGTGTTCCCTTTACAATGCAGACTGCAGTTGCAATGCTACTCTTGCTACATTTAAAACTGTCATCGCAGAGTTGGGCGCTATATCAGTCTTGTATATCCGCTGGTACGAACGTATCGCTATTAAGCCTAAACGCACAAATTTGGAGATCAACTAACACACTACAACAGAACATATCACGTAAAAGAATACAGCTAAACACAATGCAACATAAAACAACACATGATGCGGACTATAGGCTTACGCAGAAAAAGAAATTTATGTTCGGATACGATCGTCGTATTCAATAAGTTCTTTTATCACACCTCTGGTATAGTTCAATGCAGTCGCACCTTATACTACATCACCCCACCCCAGTGTGTGATTTGTCAAAAAAGAAGTGTGGGGGTCGGCTTAATGTCCTTGTTTTGGGGGGGGGCCAAAATACGCCGCGGCGACTGCGGAGCATATCCGACTAGGGGGCCTGGGGGAGCGTCGTAAGCTCCCCCAGCGGGGTCCGGGGCGGAGCCCCGGCCGCTATTGATTTGGTGCAATCCAAAGCAAAATCTTCTATTGAAAGTGAATTGAATGAATTGAATAATATCACCTTTTTAAAGATCAGTTAACATGTTATTTATGTTAAAGGGTTTGAAGTTTTTCTGTTCGTTAACCCAGTAGTTTTCAAGTTTAATTAACTTGTCATTAGCAACTTTCATTGTAAACAAACACAGTACTGCATAAACTCGCTCTAAATTAGAAGTAAAATAATACAAAAACCACTCCCAATTGGACTTAAAATATGAGAAAAATAACAAAGTCCAATTGAAATTTTTGTTTTACTTTTTTTTGGTTTAACATGGAAAACACATAAACATGGAGCAAAGACATATGGGTATTCATTTATAGTTTACAATTGTTTCAGGACACTCTCTCAAACTTAAAAAGTTATATGTGTAATGCGCTTCCGGAAGTTAAACGTTCCTAATCCGATAAACCTGTACTACACTTCGGTCAGCTGCAGCGGTGGTCACTCGTTGGTTTCAGGGCTGACCGCCTCAGCCGGGCTAGTAACCGTTGGACTGGTCTAGTATTTAAAATAATTGTTAAAAATATAGCGCAGTCTATTTCATTGACGTCATTGGATGAAACGAGGTGAATTGATTTAAGTTTGCTGCTTGCATCAATATTAAACACACTCTTTCAGAAACCTCAACCGATCTAATCTGTAGCCTACTGTAGTCTGTAGGCCTACATTTAAGTAGGCCTAAGTTAGGCTATGTAAATTTTAACAGTGACTTACAGCCTTTTTCATCCAGATTTGACTAGCATTCAGAAATCATGAAAAGAAATACAATCATCTATTATCGCTCAGTTTTGTTGTTTTTGTTGTTTGTTTCTTCTTCTTTAGAGCCTCACAATCTTTGAACAGTATGCCTAAACGTTAAGGCTTCCACAGTTTCTGAAATTTGATCATTTGGGAAATTGTGTCACTGTCACGGGAGTCGACGGGACCGGACAACGTCACAACAGTACAACTTGAAACTTTGTGTCAACTGTGACCTGTCAAGTGTTGAACGAATGAGGAAATGAAACAAATAAGTCCTACTAACTGCTTGCAGTCCCCCTCTTGTGGCACTGGCCGCCCGCACTGCCAAAAGAGGGGGTCGAAATTGGACCCCACACCTTTTTTTTGGAGGTGGAAGTGTGGGGGTCGGGCCATAGCAAAGAGGGGGTCCGACCCCCCAACCCCCCCGGCAAATCACACTCTGCCCCACCCCGTCATGCAGGGCGTCCTGTATGACCGTAGGCCTATATTTCCAATGTCATCGAGTGCCACTGTTCGTAATTAAGTATGATAGTTACCCAAAATGATTTAATTTGATTTATTCTCGGCAGTGGGATTATCTAGTTCCCGGGTTCTGGGTATAGAGCAGCTAGAGCAGCTAACTTTCTGGCATGTGCACTATCATTTCTTGCCAAATATCAGCACAATATAGCAGACTTTTTCAAAACAAAACGCTCGAGACAAAGAAAAAGGCAGTTGTTTTTCTAAGTTACCTGAATTATGTACACAAATTCTCAATGTATAATTATTTCAGGCAGAGTTGGTAGTTCAATGCAGTTCTTTGAAAACTAAAATTAATAATAGCTATAGACTTGGTTACGAAATTCCACGAGATGTTGAAACTAGGATTATATAATAAAAATTAAATGTCCATTGTTAGTACCATCCTCTCGAGTGATTCATTGTTCTCCTAAATGGAAGATAGAGAGAACATCATTCTGAAAGTTCTCATCAGTTGAGAGGCGTATTGCCTCATGTCTTTCTCTGTCGTAGTGCCAAGTGTCGAAAGACCCAGGTTGACGGTCCTTATCCGGACGCATAACAGCGCTTTTCAACGCGTTAAATTCCGGGTCTAAAACATCGATTCTGCTTTCAAAGCATACGAAAGTTCTATCATAAGCATCGACGAAGCTCCCGTGAACAATTTCCGAGGGGGTTAAAGATTGATGTTGGTGCACAATTCTCCCAGTCGTATCGAGCTCAATCATATCCTGCAGGTCAGATGGGAGTCTACGGGATTGCACCACAAGGTTTCCGTTTGATTTCTGCACGACATTGTTCACTTTTCTGAACCCATAGACATTGGCAGACAGGACTACTTTATGGCGCAACGATCCACTCGAGTTATACACGGCTATCTCGACAGGAAACGAAACGATTATGTTTCCATTCGCGGAAACGTTCATACATGAACAGGACTGAAGCAGATTGCCAATCAATGGTGGTGAGATGTTAAACTGGCGGTCATCTTTCGTTAGGCGTACGATTACATGGGCTTCCGGTTCCGCTACGAGTACATACACACAGTTTGAGACGTTGCAAGCTTCTATGCACTCTGCCTCAATGGCCTCCAATGGAATGACTGCTTTTGGTTCAGTCAAGTTGGTGCGGTCGTAGACGTTGATGAAATCCGCCTCTTCAACTCCGCCGAATATAAGGATTTCATCCTTCAGTGTAGTCACATTGTAGGCGGTAAACGGGATGGAAGCAGTATGGCGGATTTCCAAACGGATCTCTTTCCCAGCTTGAAAAATGATAATCTATTATGTATTTTACGAAAACTGATGGCACACATTACGAATTTTTAATCAAAGTACATAAATGAATGAGTATTATATGTGCCATTGAAATAGATAACAAAACAGCTCATAAGCAATTAAACTGAAACGCAACAAGCACTTGAATCGCTAAAACTATACAGTGTAGGCCTACCGTGTGTGCATGTAGGCCTTAGCATTTAAATTATTTGTTTGGCACAGCGTAATCATATTGATCAATCCGACTTCTACTTTTGCAAGAATCCTTTCCATCAATCCAACTTCCATTTAGGCAAGACTTCGTGTCATCAATACAGCTCCTAAAGATTTCGTATGCACGAAGAAATAAACTATTAATTAATTTCATACACTTACCAGTGACGTTTGGTTTTCTGTGATAGTCGTTGATCGTAAAAAGGAAGCCGAGCCATTTGGAACAGAAAGCTCCAAGTCCACCCCAAGAACTTCGAGGTCTGATCAGCTGGTAACAGTTAAGACATCACCTTGTTTGTAATGCTTCATAAAAGAACGTCTCAGACTAAAGTCAATAAATAGACAGAGGGTCAGTCGAGTCATTTAAGCTATAGCAGTTGAAATGGGGTAGTCTACACCTTTAATTAGCCAACACTAATTAATAGGTGATGATAATAACATTATTAGTAATAGGTTGCACTAATCAAGAAACATTAACAAAATTTTGTCATCCTCATTTAAACAAGAACGAACTAGTGCAGCGACATAGAGTTTGCCTATATTTTTTATATCCTTTACTTAGTATTTATATCGGTATGCTTAGTGTCCTTTGAATAACATAGGCCTATTTAGATCATTTTATTTGACCCTTTTGTCTTGGTACTATGCCGCTATACTGCCATTATGTGGCAAATAAAGATTGATACATACATGTAATCCAATTATGAGACTGCATGCCTACTTCTATCATGTCATATAAGTCTATTAGGTCCTACCGTCCTAAATTGTTTCGTTTTTATAAACAGCATAAAGCCCTATTTCTCGCGATTGCTTATTAATTTTTTGGTTATCACAAGTCTTTCCGAATATTTTAAAACCAATTCCATAGATCAAAAGATCATACCGGAAGCCATGATGACAGAATCGCAAACAGAACCTTAACCATGCATAATTTAGGATTACTGAACCCCGTTTTACTATACGGACAAGGCCGGATACAGGAATTTTCGAAGAGGGGGGCCAAAATGTTCGGTCTTCTTGGTGGGACAGGGGATTTTCGTGTTATTCGTCGCCGAGAAAACTGATGACTTTTTTTTAGTCATTTGTCCAAATTTTCAGGAAAAAGATACCATTTCATCCGCCAAAAAGTTGATGACTTTTTTAGTATTATATTAATGGCTTGTTGAAACCAAATGGGGGGGGGTCACGTCCCATGCAATTTTTAAATGGGGGATGGGGGCAATGGCCATTTTGGCCTCCCTGGATCCGCCCCTGTATATGGACAACGAAAGAAAACTGCATGCATAGATATCTAAAACCACACTCTCGCTCTAGTTCTAAACTTTACTTCATTTTACTTTTAAAACCAATTAAGATTGCACCTATTAGCCTACAGGTCTCTAGGCCTACTATAGATAGGCCTATTTCCAACCGCGGGCGTCGAATCTGACATCTTCTTTCATGTACAAAGAAATATATTACAAATAGAAAAGCAATGAATAGGTCTATGGCAGACACATATACTATACAATTATTTATTCGATAGACTTCACGACTATGTTTTTCAATCCATAGCTTACAGGTTTCTCACTCCAAGCAAGTCTTGCACGTTTCGATTTGTTCCCTTGTTGAGACGGTTGAGGGCCTTGAGGCGGTGCTACAAGAGAATTATACAACAATCACATCCATATAATTATAATTATCTGCCTCAATAATTGCAAAGAATAATTATTCAGCATTATGTGGCTATAGCCTATAGTACAGGTCTAAGTGTTGACCGTTGCTTGTGCTTTCGCATAACTGAGCGAATTACATATTATTGCCCATAGGCCTGAACGTGGATTTAATAGCCCATATATGGCACCAATAAGTGTTTGTTCATCACAGCCTGTGACAAAAGCGGGATTGATTAAACGACTTCTTGCTGGATCGGTGAGAATGATTCTTGCCAACGTAGAAGTTCGACTGATTAAAAGTAATAATGCTGCAACGAGCGAATCATTTCCGACGCTAAAATTATGCTACACGTTTACCTAGAACTGCAGTAATCATTTGTAAGTTTTATATGCATTAACACCAAACTTCTGGTAACGAGTATGAGAAAAGCTCACACAATTCACGCTTGCAGCAGAGGTAAAATTACTAATCCAGAGGCGCAAACCCAGACTGAAATCTGGCGATTAATCTACAACCGATCGCCTATAATACTATTTGCCGCCATTTGCTAATATTTGAATATTATATCAAAGTGGGTGATCTGAAATTCGCAGCGCTGGACCGGCTGAATTCACTAGTTTTTAGACACCACTGCCACCTAGCCTACTAAGCATTAGCCTACCAGGCTAGTGGCTAAAAATGAAAACTTCAGTGTAAAAACTTACGGTCTGGGCCTCCGTATGATACTGATACGTCGTTTGATTCCGTGTGATCACTCACTTCATCCCACAAGCGTTTCTTCGACATGGCTGCGTAGCCTATAATTATATGGGCAGCTATGGGTTCTGCCGAAGAACAAACGCCGCCTAAACTTCGACAATCACTATGAAGCGGAAATCTATTTAATTACTGGTAAAAGCTGAGCAGATCGATAAAGAGAATAGCAAAAGTGCAACTAAGAAGTAAACATGCCAGGAATTAACTAAAAATATAATTAAACTTGTGTTAGCTTGGTGTTAAAGTTGGAAACCTAAAGAATCGTCTAAAAACGAATGCGTCTCGACATGGTCTTGAAACTGTCTTATGACGTCACATAATGGACGGGTAAACGTGAGTTCATAACATAGATAATTATAATCATTTTGATTTTTATTGCTGTTGTAATAAGTAAGTAGGCTAAGCAAAGCAAGTAAGTATATTCTTTAAAATAATCGGCTGCAAAACTCTTGTGAACAAGTATCATATATTTTATAAAAATTCACATAGGACATCCAAAACTATCAACAAAAAAGTAATTAGTATGTACATAGTATATTTTGTGGGGCGGGTGGTGCAGCGGATATCTTCGTCGCCTTGCAGCCGAAGGGCTGCAGGTTCGAATCCACCTCAAGTCGCCGCGTGGGGACCTTGGGCAAGTCCTTACTCGCAATTGCTCAGCGCTTCGGCGTGAAACTCCGATGCAGTGCATGTCTTCTCTGTAGTCGGGAGAGCGTCTGAGTAGGGAGCTTGAAGGGGCGCTATAACAAATGCACATGCAGCCTTTCTAGTTAAATGTTTTTCTCATCTGATTGTCTGCTCTTGGTAGCAACCAGTCATGGTGTCTGGGGCTCAAGTAATGACCCGTTTGCTTCACTGGGGGAGCAACTTGTAGAGGGCATAACTTCATTAACCTGGTTGTGTCAGAACCGCCGAAACCAAACGGGTATCAGCATGCCGACATAGTTCTTCAATTAAAATAATTGTTGGGTAGGCTAATAGTGTCGGTTAAGGCGTATGATTATGTAATATTATCAGGCTGTAATAAATTATTCTTATTCTCAACTAAATATTTAGGAGTCTACGCTGATGTCTACAAGCTTTTGAAGATCGCTGGTATACCCTTGATAAGCTGATCCTTCTCCTCTGTGGTCTCTATAAGCTTATACCGACACCCTTAGCTGTGTTCGCTGTGAGGGAGATAGGCCTATCTGCATGGCTCAGGACATGCTTGACGTAGCCATGGATAGAGTTATGGCAAGGACAGTTGCCAGGACTATTATGCCTGTAGGCCTATAGACGATAGGCCTATCGGCGTATGTCTAATTGCATTCACTCAGTATTTAATCTCGACGTCCTTTTACATGTAAAGTGAAGAGCTTTCAGCTTTCCACTGGTAGAATTGAGAAACAGATAATAACACTGATATACTAAAAAGTCATTAGTAAAAAAATTTAACAAGAGTTAAACAGCTTCCACTGGTCAGCGCCACGCACCTCAACGGTTGACCTATACTCCAAACGGTGCATGGTTTGTCCTCGCTCCACAACCCCAAGCCTATACAGCACAGAACGAGATTACATGATCAATTATTCAACTCCATAACCTAGGTCTTTTCATAAAAGGATCGCGCCATTGCTTGATCGGTTAAAAATTGACCTTCAGGCAACATAATAGTGCACCCAATATTCTGCATGTTTGATCCGACAGCAGACATGCTATTGGTGTATACGGTATACCACATCCACTCCATCCAAATAAGATTTTATTTCTACGCCTAATTTTGTCATTGCAATTTATTGAAATTTACTGTCAGTCTATATATAATTATTGAGGCCTATGATGCATGTTGTTGAGTCAGTAGATTTAGTAAAGGTCTATCCTTTTCTTCTTTAATATGTTTAAGTTTGGACTAATGGACTACGTAAGTAGCCTATATTGTTTCATGAGACTGTAGTTACCTTGGGAATCCGTATACCTAGCAGGGTCGTATATGACCGTACTTTCAATTTCATTGAGTGCCAATGTTCTTAATTATATATCACCAAAATTGATTTAATTTGATCTATTCTCGGCAGTGTTCCTATCTAGTTCTAGGGTTCTGGGTATAGAGCAGATATACACAGAGCAGTTTACTTTCTGGCATTTCGCACTATCATTTCTTGCCAATATTGGTCTATCAGCAAAAGGTCCGGTGAATAAGCTGGTCTCCCTGACGTGGCTTTTATGGGCGCTGAGAAATTCTCGAAGATTTTACATTACATTACATATAGCAGAACGTTTCACATCACAACGCATGGGGCAAAGCAAAAGACAGTTGTTTTTCTAAGTTACCTGAATTATGTAATATGTACACAAATTCTCATTGTATAATTATCCTAAGCAGAGGTGGTAGTTCAATGCAGTTCTTTGAAAACTAAAATTAATAATAGCTAGCCAAGGTTACGAAATGCCACGAGATGTTGAAACTAGGCCTATATAATGCAAATTAAATGTCCATTGTTAGTACCATCCTCTCGAGTGATTCATTGTTCTCCTAAATGGAAGATAGAGAGAACACCATTCTGATAGTTGTCATCCGTTGAGAGGCGTATTGCCTCATGCCTTTCTCTGTCGTAGTGCCAAATGTCGATGTTCTCGAGTGGGCGGCCTTTGTCTGGGCGAGCTACAGTGAATTTCAGCTCCTTAAATTCCGGGTCTAAAACCTCGAATCTGCTATCAAAGCATATGAAAGTTCTATCATAAGCATCGACAAAGCTCGAGTAAATAAAATCCATAGAGGTTGAAGATTGGTGTCGGCGCACAGTTCTCCCAGTCGTATCGAGTTCCATCATGTCCTGACCAAATGGGAGGTTCAGAGACTGCACCACAAGGTTTCCATTTGATTTCTGCAGCACATTCTCAACATATTTGAATCCAAAGACATTGGCAGACAGGACTACTTTATGACGCAACGATCCACTCGAGTTATACACGGCTATTTCGACAGGAAACGAAACGATTATGTTTCCATTCGCGGAAACGTTCATGCACGTACAGGACTGAAGCAGATTGCCAATCAATGGTGAGATGTTAAACTGGCGGTCATCTTTCGTTAGGCGTACGATTATATGGGCTTCCGGTTCCGCTACGAGTACATACACGCAGTTTGAGACGTTGCAAGCTTCTATGCACTCTGCATCAATGTCCTCCAATGGAATGACTGCTTTTGGTTCAGTCAAGTTGCTTCGGTCGTAGACATTAATGAAACGGTCTTTCTCGTCTTTGCCTCTGCCGAATACAAGGATCTCATTCTTCAGTGTAGTGACACAGTAGGCGGTAAACGGGACGGAAGCAGTTTGGCGGATTTCCAAACGGATCTCTTTCCCAGCTTAAAAATTGAAATGGGAGTTACGTAAAATTAATGTCATTTTAAAAATCAAAAGACCTAAATTAGTGAGTGCTATTTTAGACACTATAAGTAGTGAGATAGTGACAGAGTAACGATCACTTTTTGCAGGGTATGGGTACGAATAAATGGGCCAAAGTACAAGGTCAAGGTCAAGGTCAAAGGTCAAAGGTCAAGGTCATCTTAATTAGGCCATCTTAATTAGGTCATCTTAATCCTATTAATTATCTTAATCCTATTAATTAGTTTAATCCTATTAATTAGCTTAATCCTATTAATTACTTAATCCTAATTAGTAATGACATAGCCCTAATTAGTACAACAAAGGACCTACTAATCCTAAATAGCACTACATAGCTTCTTTAATTCATTTAGTTAGATATTATTAGTAATTAGCTATTAATCCTAATTACATAATCCTAATTAGCGCAGCAAAGGCCCGGGGAGCCCTAAATAGCGGCCCGCGCGCGCCCGCCCGCCCGCCCGCCCGGGAAGGCACCATGAGCGCTGGGGGCTGAGCCTATGAAATATTATGATAACTATTATTATTGTAATTAGATATTATGCTAATTAACTAAAATTTTAATTAATTATTATTTCACAATATCTCTCGCTCTATACCATCATACAGCTCTCTCTTCCTACATCTCTCTCTCTCCATTCCTATCTCTCTTCCTACATCTCTCTCCCCAATCCCTCTCCTTCTTCATACCTATCTCTCTCTCTCTCTCTCTCTCTACCTCCCTCCCCAGCCCTCTCCCGCTCCCCATAAGCAATAGAATTCTCAATCAGGCTTGTCTGACTTCGTCTGGCCTCCTCTGAACAGTATGATAGAATTACTCATCATGCGCCACGCATAGCATCCTTCTCTCCCACCCATACAGCGCTCTTCCCACCTCTCTCTCACTCTCGCCATAAGCGACAGAATTCTCGCCCAATCTTGTCTGAACATGAATCCCCAATTACTCATAAGAGCAGCTGGTGTGGCTATATGGCAGCCTCAGTGCAACCGTCCAGCGTGATGCTATTCGCGCCCAATCTTGTCTGAACATGAATTCCCAAATACACATAAGAGCTGTTGATCGCGCCCAAGCTTGTCTGAACATGAATCCCCAATTACTCATAAGAGCAGTTGGTGTGGCTATATGGCAGCCTCAGTGCAACCGTCCAGCGTGATGCTGATCGCGCCCAATCTTGTCTGAACATGAATTCCCAAGTACACATAAGAGCTGCTGATCGCGCCCAAGCGTGTCTGAACATGAATTCTCAATTACTCATCAGGGCTGCTGGCATAGCGGGCTCACTGCGCGCTTACAGCAACAGAGCCCTCCCCCAGACATGTCTGACTTCGCCCGATCTTGTCTGAACAGGATGGCTGATGATATCATCAGAGTGGTTACAACCATTTATAAAAAGGCAGCCAATGCATTAGTTGAACACACACGATTTCGAAGACCAGACGAATCCGAGGTTCGACCGACAACAACTTCTACACGACGAGATACAATCTACAGACGCGTTCGAGTACAGCACGAGATTCTTCAATCATCAGTCGCCTTCCGATCCGAACGTTTACAGCAGACATGGCTTCATCATCGAGTGAGTTATTTTATTATAATTTTCTAACACTATATAGTCGTAAGAACTATTTCTACAGGCGCCCGGATAATTTTTACATCCTTGGGACTGGCGCCGACACACTACAACAGAATTTTTCTAGCATACTGCAATTCTGTAGTGCCATTTCTTGCAAGCCTTTGACGATAGAAGATAATAATAATAGTAGGACTATCCTTTTTTCTATACTAAAATTCTCATCATAGAAAATATGCGCAATATATAATACTGCAAAGCGCCGAATTTTCTATCCATGGGCGCTCATTTTAGTATGCATGCGGCAAGTTTATCATTATATTTTAAAGATTCGCACTTTATAACGGTTCATATCTTATAGATCTGAATAAGGATGATTTGCAATCAGAATCCTCATCGGCATCAGAGCGCGGCGCAAATCCGGCGACGTCTCCTGACCAGCCTCGATTTCCAGCTCTACAGTTATCTTCTACGAACATCAGAATCCTTCCCACTCGAATCGTTACAGCCGACAGGAATTCAACATCTCGTGAGTATAATTATTTTAAAATAAATTTTCTATGTGCAGGACTTTGTAGTAACTTCGCTGCACATGCGGCTAGAACATAATAATTATTTTCTATGGGCATTTATTTTGCACTCTATCGATCTATAATTCTATAGATCTGAGATAATTATTTTCTATGGGCATTTATTTTGCACTCTATCGATCTGTAATTCTATAGACCTGAGATAATAATTATTTTCTATGGGCATTTATTTTGCACTCTATCGATCTGTAATTCTATAGATCTGAGATAATAATTATTTTCTATGGGCATTTATTTTGCACTCTATCGATCTGTAATTCTATAGATCTGAGATAATAATTAATTTCTATGGACATTTATTTTGTATCCTATCATTGTATAGGCCTATAGATCTGAGCCGTATTAGCACGCATTACATATGTGCCAGCAGAATCATTTACTCCTTGGAACTTTTTTCCAGAGGCCAAAAAGACGAACGAAAGGAAAATTCGTTATATTTTGAAATGAATAGAAAATAATAATATTATTATTATGGACGAACGATTCGCACTTTATGGTATATACTATTAACTCTTGCAGAGATTGACAACGCTGGTCAGCGCACAGAACCCTCTGCATCTGTGGTAGAGCAACATGCAGGATCATCATCAGCATCATCAGCACAGTCCGACGATTCAAGTAAGCTATGGACACCACGATCTCTTCCCCTGCGTGTGTCACAAACACATGCACACACATACACACACGCCCCCCCCCACACCCACACACACACACACACACACACACGCACACACACACACACTCAAACACCCGCTCAAACACACACTCACACCCACATCCACTCAAATGTATCACAGCATCAACATAACATTCTGCGCGCATGCGCACTTATTATTATTTCGCTTGGACTTAGAACTAATTCGCCTAGGAGGACGTGAAGAAAGTAGTTCCCTCACACACGCACACACACACACACACACACACACACTCAAACACACACGCACACTCACACGCGACCGCATCACAACCTTAACCATACCCGCGCGCATGCGCGTATTGGGAACTATTTCGCGTAGGAATACATGAAAAAGTAGTTCCGGCGCTATAAACACGACTGCCGAACGGCATACGCCACACAGCAGCTTCAGAATTCAGCAGTTCTTGACTTATTACATTTGGGTTGATATTTGGCATTTTTGCGAAAGTAGTGTGCGACAGGTTGATCAAACCCAGGAATTAAGTAGTAGATATATGTGCATCTGAGCCCATATAAAACTTTTTCCGATTTAAGTGTTCCGTTACAACAAGAAGACGCCATGGAAACTGGTGGGGCATTTTCTTAAACTTTATGTGCCTAGTTAACTTAGACTTAGTGCAATTCCTCAAAACTAAATTTTTTTTAAAATTTACTTTAGCGAGCAACCTACGTGCGAAAATTGACGAATTGCTCAAGATCGAAGCTCAACTGAAGGAAAGAATTCGAGAAATGGGTAAGTTTTAATTCGAACAATTTGTAAACAGGCAAAAATTATATTGAAAAATATATTATTTTAAAAATTTGCTACAAATTTTTTAGTTTCTGTGAAATAATTCTTGCATTTAAAACACTTTATACCATTTTATACATGAGAAATAATATATGATGAATACTTTGTGTTGTAGAGCGCAAGCGAAAGGCAGAGTCGAACGCTGGACACGCACCAAAGCGCGCAAGTAAGGCTGCTTTCCATAAATCTTTTAAACTTGCTCAATACATTGAACAATTTCAACGAACGTATACTTTTCAAATACGGAATTTTGTGCTGCGTTGATCGATTTTAACGAACTTGTACTTTTCAAATACAACATTTTGTAAAGAATCATTGATATTTCAACCAAATATATTTCTACATAAATTTCACTATGTTGCAGATCTGATGGGAACCGTGCGAGAAGGGTCGCCGGCGGTGCCGGCGACGGTGGCTGCAGCGGCGGCGGCGGCGGCGGTGGCAGCGACAACCAATCCCAGCAGCCGCGGTGCGGCTGCGGCGGCGAGCAGCTCCGGCTCCAGCGGCGCGGGCAGCTCCAGCGACAGGGACGCGAGGTCGACATCGCCAGCAGAGTCCGGCACTTCAGGTAAGCGAGTTTACGGACTTTAACATTTTGAACAGTCTAACTTTTACATTCTTCCTGTGGGTATGTTACACACACACACACACACACGCACACACACTTCTCTCTCTACTTGTATTCTGCTACATTATTATTTTGTATATGTAAAATCTCGTACTTTAAAATATTCTGTATGTCTTCAGGCCGATGCGATTCTTGTCGAGCGTACAAGGCGACCAATCTGACGAATGGGCTCTGTGAAATCTGCCGGCTACGCCAAGAGTGTACGAAATGCAAGAACCGCCGGCCTGCCCGCTTCTTCCGAACCGGACAGGAGATCTGCGTCACGTGTTTGAAGAAAGCGACCAATCCGGGGATACGCACGTCGGCACAAAACACATTCATCGATATGACGTTTCCGACCCCGGAAACAACCGACGTACACGGTCTCTTGCTGGCAGAAGCATCACGCATGACAGCCGCTCTGGAGGATACATTCAGAGATGAAGGGTGAGTTTGTCTTACACTTACAATTTGTGCTTAGAAAATTTTTCACTCTAAAATGTTGGACTTAGAAAATTTTTCGCTTCTGTGATTTGAACTTAGAAAAAAAAAATTTTCGCTCTAAAATGCTGGACTTAGAAAATTTTTCGCTTCTATGATTTGGACTTAGAAAATTTTTCGCTTCTGTGATTTGGACTTAGAAAATTTTTGAAACTGTATTTCTTGGACTTAGAAAATTTTTTCACTCTAAAATGTTGAACTTAGAAATTTTAGCTTCTGTATTTCTTGGACTTAGAAATTTTTCACTACAGCATTCGGACTTAGCCGATTCGTAGTATAATAAACAATGTTTTCTTTAGGCCGGTGAAATGGTACGTGGCGGTCGACGTAGATTTCAAGCGACCTACTCCGGACGGCGACACACAGACGGTTGGCTACTTCAAATCCATACCTGCAACACTGATGCATCCGGCGCAGATATCTGACCAAATCCAAGATGCCGTACACCGTATCGACGAATTGGTAGACGTCTTCACGAGTCAGAGTTCCGGGTGGTTAGTGAACGGAGTGGCGGAATTTAAGTTGTGCAATGCCATATACGAACCGATCGGCGCGTCTACTTACATTCCCACCCCACAATATTTGATTGGGAAACATGCTACCCTAAACATTCAAAATGATGATGAATTCTGCTTTCTCTATGCAACATTAGCTGTAAGTCATTACCAAAAAGATAATGCACAGCGAGCCACCATCTACAGACGCTACCTGGGTGAACTTCATACCGACGATTTGAAATTTCCAATGACCATTGAGCAAATTCCACTCTTCGAAGCCATGAATCCTGACTACTCTATCAATGTCATGTACTCAAATCCTGATGATAAAACTTTTACCCCGCTATATGCAAGTGCTCACAGGGGTAGAAAACACATTGTCAACCTTTTATTGCTTGATGATGGCGCTAAGCGCCATTATATCACAATCCGCAATCTTTCTGCACTTCTAAGCACGAGAAATTCTCATGATGGTCGTTCTTACCCATGTTCATACTGTCTGCACTGTTTTACCACTGCTGCTGGGAAGCATGCACATATGGATGAATGCGGCAAGCACGGCTTGCAGTCCGTGCGATACCCGTCCGATGAAAATTCTAACCTCTCATTCACAAACACACAGCATGAAATGCCTGTGCCCTATGCGATATATTCGGATTTCGAGAGCTACTTGACTCCAAACGACTCGGCCGCCGGAAAATCGACCAAAATTATAGACACACACACTCCTAGCGGATTCTGTTGTCTCACAGTTTCTTCTTTTCCACAATTGAATGACGCGGCCCCATACACGTATTCGGGCCCAAACGTGATGGAGCATTTCTTTTCGCATATAAAATCGGAACAAACACGAATCAATAAAATTTTGGCCACCAACAAACCGATGATTCCACTTACCCAGCAGCAGCGGCTACAGTTTGAAAGTTGTGCTGCATGTCCTTCTTGCTCTATCGCTTTTTCTGGAACCAACAAAGTTCGACACCACTGTCACATGACTGGTAACTTTGTTTCTGCTCTTTGCTCTCCTTGCAATCTAAAACTCAAGTTTCGCAAACCTACCAAATCTAAGAAAGGCAAATCTGCAAACTATCTCCTTCCTGTCATCTTTCACAACCCCAAGGTTACGATTCTCATCTTATTCTCAAAAATATGAACAAGGAGTTTGCAGAGCAAGAAATAAATGTCATTGCAACCAACATGGAAAAATATCTCTCGTTCGAAGTCAATAATATACGCTTTTTGGATTCCCTCCAATTTCTAAACTGCGGTTTGGACGTGTTGGTAAAAAATTTATCGAAAGAGGATGATTCGAAATTCAAACATTTGCGGCGAATTTTTCCGAACGACTACAAATTGCTTTTGCGTAAGGGGGTATTTCCCTACGAATATATGACGTCAGCCTGCAGAATGACCGAAAGGACTCTGCCTCCCAAAGGCTGTTTCTTTAGCAAACTGACTGACGAAGACATCTCGCAGGACGACTACGACTATGCCCAGAAAATTTGGCAGACTTTTAATATGTCAACTATGCAGGACTACCACGATCTGTATTTGAAGACAGACGTCATTTTATTGGCTGACGTTTTCGAATCTTTTCGTGCCATGTCCTTGGACTTTTACAAATTGGACCCGCTTCACTATTACAGCAGCCCCGGACTTAGCTTCGACGCGTGTCTGCGCATGACAAACGTAAATTTGGACTTGATTACCGACCCGGACATTTACCTGTTTGTGGAGCGGGGCATGAGAGGTGGCGTTTCCATGATATCCAATCGTTATGCAAAGGCGAATAACCCGTATCTCGCTCAAGGATACGACCCAAGCAGTCCAAATAGCTATATCATGTATTTGGATTGTAACAACCTCTACGGATACGCCATGTCCGAACCGCTCCCGACGGGTAAATTTAGATTTTTGGACGATTACGAAATATCAGACTTTGACTTGGACTCGAAATCGACAGACGACGACTTTGGTTATATTTTGGACGTGGACTTGGACTATCCTTCTCATCTCCACGACGACCACAATGACTATCCCCTCGCACCAGAGACGCTTCACATACGACCGGACATGATATCTCCTTGCGCAAAGTCCGTTTCGCAGAAAATTTCGGCTAAAATCGGTACCGGGGTCGAAAAATTGGTGCCCAATCTCATGGCAAAGACCCGGTACGTCGTTCATTATCGAAATCTACAATTCTATCTGAAAATGGGTATGAAATTGACGAAAATTCATAAAATCCTCGAGTTTCGCCAAAGTCGATGGCTGAAGCCATATATCGACTTCAACACTTCCAAACGGCAGATTGCAAAATCTTCCTTTGAAAAAGACCTCTTCAAATTAATGAACAATTCAATTTACGGCAAGACAATGCAAAATAACAGGAAACATCTTGCCGTGAAGCTTGTCACCAACGCGAAACGAGCCAAACGTTTCGTGGCCCGACCAAATTTTGAGTCCTACAATATCATAAATGAAGATTTGACAGTGATAAAATTAACAAATTCTAACGTTTTACTCAACAAGCCCCTTTACGCCGGCATGTGTATCCTGGATATATCTAAATTAAAAATGTATGAATTCCATTACGAGCATATAATACCCATTTATGGATCTGCCTGCAAACTCCTGTTCACAGATACTGACAGTCTTTGCTACCACATCTTTACAAAAGACGTATATCTTGACATGCAGCACAATTTAGACGAATACGATACTTCTGACTATCCCTGTGGGCACTTTTTACATAGTCGAACCAACGCCAAGGTCATTGGAAAGTTTAAGGACGAATGCAATGGCGATGCTGTAATTGAATTTTGCGGGTTACGATCAAAAATGTATAGTTTGTTGTTGGCTGGGGAGAAGGAAAAGAAGACGGCAAAGGGCATAAAAAGGGCATTTGTCAAGAAATGCATCAGACATGCTGAATACAGAGCTTGTATTCTTGAAGAAAAGTCTACTAAATCCAAATTCTGTGTTATACAAAGTCGAAAACATGATTTGCACACTGTTGAGTTGCGAAAAGCAGCTCTCTCCCCGTATGACGACAAGCGATATCTTTTAAATTCTTCAGAGTCGTTGTCGTATGGGCATGTGAATATTCCAAGTGTAGATAATGTATAGAGAATTTCTAGTAATTGTCGATCTCTATAGTTAGTTGAAGTATGAAAAAGTCGTCGAACTCTGTAGATATTTGAAATGAACTATGCGAAAAAGACGTCGGTGGTTGTAAATAATGGGCTCTGCGAAAAGTATTGAACTCTGTAGATATTTGAAATGAACTATGCGAAAGTTGATGAAGACTGTAAATAATGGACTCTGCGAAAATTATGCACATTGTAAATAACGCTCATATATCCAACGAACATTGTAAATAAATGAACCCATTGTACTCTCGCGCAAGTTATTGTGCAATCATATTAAAATAAAGATTGTTTAATGTTGTGTAATAAAGAATTGCTATGAAAAATATTGTGTTTGTCCTTTCATACTTAGAAATTTCCTACTAGTAAGATTCTCATATTCTGATTGGATGCAACTTCCTGGGCTAATGTGGATCTCGCACGCTGGTTGGGCCCGCGATAGAATTCTCGCTCCCTCATTGGTCGCAGTTTTCTGGGCTAGAATGGGGCTTGCACGCTGATTGGATGCAGATTCCTGGGCTATTGTGGTTCTCGCATGCTGGTTGGATGCCGCATTTCATGCACTATAGTACGAAGAGCCAGAAAATTAGCATATTTAATTATTATATTAGTTAGCATAATATTTCATATGCACAGCCCCCAGCGCTCATGAGACCTTCCCGGGCGGGCGGGCGGGCGGGCGCGCGCGGGCCGCTAATTAGGGCTCGCCGGGCCTTTGTTGCGCTAATTAGGATTATGTAATTAGGATTAATAGCTAATTACTAATAATATCTAACTAAATGAATTAAAGAAGCTATGTAGTGCTATTTAGGATTAGTAGGTCCTTTGTTGTACTAATTAGGGCTATGTCATTACTAATTAGGATTAAGTAATTAATAGGATTAAGCTAATTAATAGGATTAAGATAATTAATAGGGTTAAGATGATTAATAGGATTAAGATGACCTAATTAAGATGGCCTAATTAAGATGACCTTGACCTTTGACCTTTGACCTTGACCTTGACCTTGACCTTGTACTTTGGCCCATTTATTCGTACCCATACCCTGCAAAAAGTGATCGTTACTCTGTCACTATCTCACTACTACTATATACTAGAAACAGATAACAAAACAGCTCATGCAATTAAACTGAAACGCAACAAGCAAGAATCGCCAAAACTATACGGTGTACCGTGTGTACTTCTGTGTAGGCTGGCAATAAAATTATGTCGCTTTAGCGCTTAAATTATTAATTTCGCGCTGCGTAATCATATTTCCACCAATCCGACATCTTATTTTATTATTTATTTTTATTTATTTATTTATTGCCAAGAAACAAAAGAACATGTGTACAAGTAGTAGATACAGAAACGGTCTCTGAGCAACAGGAAGCCCAGAAAAAGCTAAGAGCTTATATCAACCTGGCCCCTAAATTACATTTACATTTCAGTCAACGATCCATGTCACACAGTTGTAAACAAAAAGTTCTGTTGAGACCATATGAATAGCTGACCAATATTGTACAGTAAAATAGCAACACAATCAGAACAAAATTATAAAAACAAAATTAAATTGAAACACAGGTGCAGTATCTAGCACAGCAAGAAAAGGAGATATGAAAACAAAATTAAGAAAACAAGAACCGAAACTAAAAAGAAAAGGTGCTGAGGTATGCATAACAGCAAGATAATCAGTACAAAGTTAACCGATGAATTGTTTAGAAAGACCTGTAGTATTCAGTATATTTCAGTAAAAAGCCTGATTTCACTTCCCTTTTAAACGCAGGTAAAAAAAATATTGTTTAAGGTCATCAGCTTGCAAGTATCCTTTCCATCAATCTAGCTTCAATTTAGGCAAGACTTTGTGTCATCAGTACAGCTTCTAAATAAAGATTTCCTATGCACGAAAAAGTTTACTATTAATTAATTTCATACACTTACCAGTGATGTCTGTTTTTCTGTGATAGTTGTTGGTCGTAAAAAGGAAGCCGAACCATTTGGAACAGAAAGCTCCAAGTCTACCCCAAGAACCTCGAGATCTGTTCAGCTGGTAACAGTTAAGACATCACCTTGTTTACATACTTCATAAAAGAACGTCTAGGAAGAAAGTTAAGAAATAGACAGAGGAGTCAGTGCATTCATTTATGCCATAGCATGTGAAATACTGTAGGGCCTACACTTTTAATAAGACAACATGAATAAATAGCTGATGATATTAATAATAGCTATAGCCTATAGCAATTAATTAACAAAACATTAACAAGTCATCCTTATTTAAATAAGGACTTTCGAAGAGTGCACACTAGCCTACACAGCGTCATAGGGTTTGCTTATATTTGTATCTTATGCTTATACTGTCTTTAGAATAACATTTTAAAATCAGTTTGTTTTTACCTCTTTTATCTTATTAATATGCTGCCATTATGTGGCGACTAAGGATTGATACATAGGTCAATCATAAGACTGAATATCCTGCCTACTTCTGTCACGTCGTTGGCCCTAAAAATTAATTGTTTAGTTTTATGAACAGCATAAAGTAACTGTTCTCTTTCTCGCAATTGCTTATTTTTTATTACCACACTAGCTGTACCCGGCCACGCGTTGCTGTGGCTAAAAAGACCGTCCACCCCTCCCTCCCTACTTCCCTTACCTGCCTCCCTCCCTCCGTCTCTCCCTCTCTCCCGTTCCCTCCATCCCTCCCTCCCTCCTTCCCTCCATTCATCCCCTCCCTCCATCCATCCCGTCCGCTCCCTCCCCTCCCTCTTCCTCCCGCTCCCTCCCCCTCCCTTCCCCACCCCTCCGTTCCCTACAGCTGTATACATAGATATATGCGCTATATAAGAAAACGCGCGGATAAAAAAAACACATACAGTATACGCATACACGCGTTGTGTTTTTTCCAAAAAAGCATATAAAACCCGTCCGCTCGACGTTGTGTGAAAATTTGAAAACCGACAGTTATACATATAAATGCGCTACAGAAACACTCAGTGGTGTAGTGGGGCGGGGACGCGGGGAGACGCCGTCCCCCCACTTTTTGCAAAATTCTTGCAAGATTGCACTTTTTGCTATAGCTTTTACTTCAATTTTCCAGGCGTCCCCCCACTTCAATTTCCAGGCGTCCCACCACTTCATTTTTTAGGACTACACCACTGCAAAGCTCGAGGGTACGCGTACCCTAAAATAAAATACGTTAAAATACGTACGTACCTTTCAAAAAATAGAATACGCGTATGATACGTACCATACACGAAAATTTTATACATGGTTTACTCGGCGACCCATAGCCAACGTATAGTCTGACGTCAACTGTAGGCCTATGCGTCATTGAAACCGGTACTTCCGGTAGCGTATAGCAGTAAATTTAATTCGATAAATTCTTTGGTTATAATAATATTAATTTAATGCAAACTGTACTGTATTTCTGATGAGAGCTAAGAAGGCTACACGTGGCTGGTTTGCAAATTGGTGTAACTCGACAGTTGCAGTATATGATATATCTTTAAATATGCTTATAGCCTACGCATCAGTCAGCGAGTCAGCGATGCCCAGAGAACGCGAGAAGGAATGGACGCACGTGTGAAAGTTTTGAAAAATGCGAACAATTATTATTTGATTGAATGCAATTTTTTCGACAAGCTTTTCTGGATTGGATCAGGCAATCGCCTAAGAACACATCGTTGAAGTGCTGCAGCAGAACTGAGACGACTGACTGACATTAGTGCATTAAGTGCAATGTATGCTGGATAAACATAGCCTATATCTACAATATAGCATTGCAGCAATTTATTACGCCCTATACTGGGTTGTGAGTGTTTGTTTAAATTAAATTGAACATTCTTATAATGAGTAATGACGAGGCTAGCGTATTTTATTATTGTTTACGTACCCTAAAATAGGGTACGTTAAAATACGTACGTACCTTTAAAAAAAAACAGAATACGTACGGTACGTAGGCTACCCTCGAGCTTTGCACCACTGGAAACACTTGACGGGAAGTTGACGGTATGCACGGCCTTGGAATGCAAATGGACGGCGCGGCCTCATTGGAATGCAAATGGACGGACGCGTGAAAGTGGAATTAAAAGTTGTGTTTTTTGGTCGAAAAGATTGCGCTTTTCCCCAAAAGGCATAAAAAAAACCCGGAGATGTTCGAATGGAACGGTTTGCGAAAATTTTCAAAGCAATCGGTTCAGAACTCTCCGAGAACCGATGTAACAAACGGTAACTTTTTACATTTTTATTTATATAGATGATTTCCTCGAATATTTTAAAACCAATTTCATAGATAATTAATCCTAAAGCCATGATCGCAGAATCGCATTCATGACCATAACGCATAACATACCGGTATATGATTATTGAACCAAGGTTTAAAGTGGGTGGGAACGCGAGGGAACGGCGTTCCCACTGCTCTCTAAAATCTTTGCTTGCGTTCCCACTGTTACTGTACATGGTCCAGTATGTTACAATGGAAATACATGCGTTCCGATAAAACTCTTCTTCGGCATTCCCACTGCTCAGTGAAACCACTTGAGAGTTGAGACACTGATTGGCCACGGACAACGAAAGCTGCACAGCGATTTATAAAGCCACACTCTCGCTCTAGTTCTTCATTTTCTTTTAAAAACCAATGAAGATTGGACCTATAATAGGCCCATAGATCTTTAGGCCCACTAGATAGGCCTATTTCTAACCGGGCGACGGATCTGACCTCTTCTTGCAGGCAGTGGCGGCGCCAGGTGGGGGGGGGGCTATAGGAGTTCAGCCCCAAACAGTTGTCAGTTTTTTGGCACACGGAAAATTAAGCCCCCCCCCTAAAAAAGGACTCATCAGGATTTTTGTGGAACAGGGAAAATGAAATATTTGTTTGTTTTCTTGAGATTTTGGCTAAACAACGACTAAAAAAAGGTCGTCAATTTCCTCCCGTGATTTGTCCCTCTCAACCAGCCCCCCCCCCAACTGAAATCCTGGCGCCGCGACTGCTTTCATACAAAGAAATTCCAATTAGAAAAGCAAGGAATATAGGCCTACGGCAGATATATGAACCACACTAGCCTATACAAAGTATACAAGTATATCTACACTATTATATTTACACGATACACGACTATTATGTTTGTGAATCCATGTAGCTTACAGGTTTTTCACTCCAAGCAAGTCTTGCACGTTTCGATTTGTTCCCTTGTTGAGACGGTTGAGGGCCTTGAGGTGGTGCTACAAGAGAATTATATAATAATCACGTCCTGACGTCCATATAGGCCTAATTATAGTTATCTGCCTCAATTATTGCAAAGAATTCAGCACCATGTGGCTATAGCCTAATAGGCTAATACAGGCCTAAGAGTTTATCAATTAGCACCAAACTTCGGGTAGGCCTAACCGTATTGTTGGGCAATATCTCACACAACTCACGTTGGTAGCAGCAAAGAGATCTAAAAATCTTTGCAGGTCCAAACTGAAATCTGGCGAATCAACAACCGATAGGCCTATATTCGCTGCCATTTGCTGCTTGGATATTAATTTCATAGCATAGTTCAAGTGGTTGATGTGAAATCGGCAGCACTGAACAGGCTGAATTAGTTCGTTGATTTTTGGACGCCATTGCATGCCACCTAGCATAGGCTAACCTAGCCAGTGGCCACTATTGAAAACTTCAGTGTAAAAACTTACGGTCTGGGCCTCCGTATGATACTGATACGTCGTTTGATTCCGTGTGATCATCCACTTCATCCCACAAGCGTTTCTTCGACATGGCTGCGTAGCCAATGGGCAGCTATGGGTTCTGCCGAAGAACAAACGCCGCCTAAACTTCGACAATCACTATGAAGCGGAAATCTATTTAATTACTGGTAAAAGCTGAGCAGATCGATAAAGAGTATAAAGTGCAACTAAGAAGTAAACATGCCAGGAATTAACTAAAAATATATACTTAAACTTGTTGTTAACTTGATGTTAAAGTTGGAAACCTAAAGAATCGTTTAAGCTTAATAACGAATCCGTCTCGACATGATCTTAAAACTGTCTTATGACGTCACATAATGGGCAGATAAACGTGAGGTCATAACATAGATAATTATAATTCTGATTTTTACATCTATGGATCCTATAGCTCTTTAAGACTCATTTTGATTTATTTCTGTTAAAGTAAGTAAGTAAGAATATTCTTTATTATACCACCAGCAATTAATTATTAAATTAAATAAGTGTTGTAATGAATGAGTAAAATTATTGTTGGGTAGGCCTATATAATAGTGTCGGTTTAGGCGTATGATTATGTGAGCTCATCAGGATATATAATTATTCTTATTCTCAGCTAATTTTCAGATGTCTACAAGTTTTTGAAGATCGCTGCTCCATGGGATCCTTGATCCTTCTCCTCCGTGGTCTCTATAGGCCTATAGACTTGCGGACACCCTCAGCTGCGCGTTTGCTGTAAGGGAGATATAGGCCTACCATGCAGTGGCTGCAGGGTTTCCGATTGGGTAGGGCAAGACCTACTGGGCCATGTATATCGTGGCTCCGGACATTGACGTGGGCATGGACAGCTAGAGTTAAGGGAAGGACAGTACTGTTGCCAGGACTATCTTCCTGGAACTGATATCGGTGAAGTTGCATTCACTCAGTGTTTAATCTCGGCGTCTGTGGGGGAAGCTTCCTTTCCCAGGAATGACATATATATTTCACCCCATACAAATTGAAGAGCTACGTTTACATGTAAAGTGATGTATTATCCACAGATGATTACACCAAGTGAAATACTGAAAAAGAAAAAAATCATCAGAAAAAAGAGAACAATTATAGGCCCTATGAGTAAAACAGTTTCCACTGCATATGGTTAGCTCCGCGCACCTCGATCAGCGGTTGGCCTCCGTCAAACGGTCCATGGTTTGTCCTCGCCTCACCATAAACCTGGATTCCCTCCCCCCCAAGCAGGGGAGCTAGATTAAGCAATGATTTGTTGGCATCCACCCTTACAATCTTCGAGGATGAGGCATCAGAATTGGACTTAGGGCCTATAGGCCTATACGTCAACAATAATATTGGCAGAACACAAAGGTGCAGCAGGATAACTTTAGCCTCGCTTCGCTCACATGATCTAGAGATACCACGCCGTGATTCGTTGATTGGAAAGATAGTCTATTTATCAGAAGAATGCCTTGACACTGTTATTTTAGTCATTTCCTTCAACTTGTGGTTCATTCTGCGTCTTTGTTTTTATCATTTAGGCTATTACTTCGATGTATTACAACGTCTCATGACCCATCGCGTGTCTGCAAGTTTACTGCTGTATGTTTGCTCACAGTCTGATAGAAATATTCTTACTTACTTACTTACTTGCTTACTTACTTACTTACTTACTTACCTACTTACTTACTTACTTTTGCTATCGCAAATACTGATCAATGGTGCTGATCACTTACTTCTTTACTCACTGACCTGACCCAAATCACATAGTTGCCTGACCTTATAAACCGATAAATATTATCGACGAATTTCCGGCAAGCAAGACAGTAGGGTGGAGGAAATCATTTAACTGTGAATCATTTTGTCGTCTTTAATTATTATTATTATTATTATCCGATCGGATTTAAACAAAACTCTTTCGGCCAATTGACTGTCGAAATTAGTTTTGAGTGACTGTCGAACTTAGTTTTGTGTCAAAATGTCGGCGAAACTGTTCGCGAAGGATGAGAATCGAAAGGCTGACGACCAGCACGGAGAGGAGGGTGCGTTCGGAGGATCAGGAGGGGCAGGCTCTCTCGTTAACTACGGGGCGACGCCTCATCCCGTAACTGTTTTGGACCAGAGACACGCTAATGGTATGATTATAATTATGACTGCTTGATGACGACGACGACAATGATGGGGAAAGGTGCGGGTAGTGATTGCGGAAAACACGGCTGTCACAATAATCCACCCAGCTGAAATTGCGGTTTATAGTCTAAACACTAAACAGAAAGTTCAGGTGAACACAGTTAACCCCCAGAAATTTTCAACGAATCGTTATTCGAACTTGAAAATTAACCTCGGCCTCAACATTCCCTTTCAAGCGTCTGATTCTGGGTTGAACCGTAGTTTAGGCTGATAAATTCGGTACTTGTTTTTTATACGACCACCAAAAATTTATAAATTCGATGAAAAATATTTCTTCACGAAATAGAAGCGGGATTTAGCGCGTGAGGGTCGGTTAGGGCTCAGGTTAGGCGTCGTGGGGGTCGGTTAGGGTTAGTTTTAGGGTTAGTGCAGTCATATTCTGCTGAAATTGAAGCTGGATTGATGAAAAATAATTTTCAATGAAAAACTGATGAAAATATTTGCTGACGAAATAGAAACGGGATTTATCGAACAAATTCTTGCCTGTAAACAGAAGCTGGATCGATTAAAAGGATTCTCGGCAAACTAGAAGTTGGATTTATGAAAGATAACAACGCTGCAACGTTAGTTCTTGGTGTCTTGGTGGTCGTATAAAAAACATGTACCATAAATTCTTCCACCGTATTTTAGGCTGATAAATTACTTGGACATTATCCGAGGCTGCAAAATGTATGTACAAGTAATTTCTGGATCGCCAGGTTGAATCCAGCTTCCATTTCAACTATAAAAATGCCTTTATCCAGCTTCCATTTCAACTATAAAAATGCCTTTATCCAGCTTCCATTTCTCTTTCGTTTTTCGTCAATCCAGCTTCCATTTCACCTGTAGAAGGTCTTCATCCAGCTCTCATTTCTCAAGCGTTTTTTCGTCAAGCCAGCTTCTATTTCACCTGTAGAAGAACCTTCATCCAGCTTCCGTTACTTAAACGTTTTTTCGTCAATCCAGCTTCTATTTCACCTGTACGTTACTTAAACGTTTTTTCGTCAATCCAGCTTCCATTTATATACTGCAATTTTTCTTCTCGTGTTTTCAGTTTATATTGCTACTTCTGGTTGCGAATGCTCGGAAATTGGAATAGCGCGTTGTATGGCGCACTATATTCATGATTGGTGGTGTTTCTTAATTTATCAGCCTAAACTACGGGATATCGAAAACGGAAATAATTTATCAGCCTAAACTACGGTTTAACCTGATTCTGTTCATAGCTTTTTGGTTGTTCAGGTTAAATCTGTGATTATGATTCTATTTAAACCTGTCTTATGAATGATTTTTTCATTAACTGTCTACTGTTAAATTTGTCTGCACTTACACTGGGTCTCTTTGGTTTCTTATTTTCTGTCTTCATAAACTTCGATTATTCACTTTTGAACGTGTACGATAACGCAGTATTTTTTCTGAAAGGATGGATGGGAGAATTTATTCTGGGAATTATTTCATTTTAATGCTGGTTCAACAGCCACTTGTTACACGCTCAAAATCAGCCAGCTGAATCTAATTTTTGTTCTTTATTTCAGCCGATGGATATTTTGCACTTCGGGGTAAATTCGGCTTGTCTTCTGTTCCTTTTGTTGCATGTTTTTCTGTTTTAAACAGAACTAAAAATACTTTGTTTGCCTAAATTAACACTTTAACAATGAGGTGCATGTACTAAGCTGCATGAAAACTAATCCCGCATGTTTTCAAGGCGTTGACTTTAAAATAACAAAAAGCGAATATAACATCATTTAAAAAAAATAAATAACCCAAAAAATGCGAGAATAACTGAAAAAGAGAAATAATTAGACTTTGTTACATCTAGTATTACAGTTTAAAATTAATAACCTTGTTTGTGCAATTCAATTTTTAGTCAGCAAGTAAATAATTTTTTTAGTGGACACTAAGTAGCATCAATCTACAGCAGTTATTTTGTTTCTTATAACATTGATTTAATAAAAAAAAATTGAGAAATTAAAAATATTGAAATCTTTTGAAATTTAAGTTGTAAACATAGACTGATTGTCCACATAGTCCTATGCAGACTCAAGCATTAGCAATTAAAAATTAAATTTATGTAGTGTATTGAGCGTACCTAATTAAATATTGTACATACAATTTTATAGATATTTGAACTTCATATAAATAATTTGTCTAAATGTTCCTTTCTTATACTATGCTATATATGTCTTTTTCAAAATGATGACTTTAAAGCGGTCAAGTAGTGACGCGAATTTTCTGAATCCTTTAATGTACAGAGACTTCATAAATGAAGAATATAAGACAAAAATAAAATTCTAGGAAAACAATTGCACACAGTAAATGAATAACTGAGGTGTGGACACAAAAAGGAAAAAAGGCTGAAAAAGTGACAAGAAAGAAAAAAAGGGATTTTTTGGATAAGAATAAAAAATGGAAAAAAGTTTTTTGCACCTATGGTCAAAATGACTTTGTGATTAGCGATTCGTAAATTGAATTGAAACTGCCCCTGATGAGTATGTTCTGGTTTGCTAAACACTCGTTTGAGTTTTGTTGATGTTTTCTTCTTTCCTGGTCACATTTCTGGCATGATTGCTTGTCCTTCTGCACTTTCTGGTTACCGCTTTAAAATGGTTTCACTGCTTGTATGGTCTTCTTGTGATTATCCTTTCATATCTGTCAGATCTATAAATAAATAAATATTATATGAGATCTGGATTTGATTGAATCTGGATTTGAATAAATCTTAACTGGAATAAATCTGAATTGAATTGATTTTGGATTTGATTTAATCTGGATCTCATTAAAGATGTATTTGATTAAATGAGGATTTAAATGAACTTGTATTTTATTTGATATGGATTTTCTTAAGTACACTGAATCTGGATTTGATTAATTATGGACTTTATTTAATCTGTATTTGATTTAATCTGGATTTGATTTTATCTGGATTTGATTTAATCTGGATTTGATTTAATCTGGATTTGATTTAATCTGGATTTGATTTAATCTGGACGTGAATAAATATGCATATAATTGAAATAGGATTTTATTTATTCTTGATTTAATCTGATCTGGATCTGATTGTACCGGTAATCAGGAGTTGATTCAATCTGAATTTGATTTGCTCTTGATTTGACGAAATCTGAATTTGATTTGATGTTCAGGTTCTACATCTGGAATGATGGAAAGCGACAAGGACATGCTGGTTGTTGATGTGGTCGACATACCTGACAAGGAGATGGCGCTCTACGAGGTATGACGTGGTAGCATCTAGAGAGACATAGAAAAGGTGTTCACAATAAACAGATAATCAGAGAAAAAGAGGTTCTCGCAAGTGTAGGGAAGATGTTCACTCAAATCGTTGGGGGTAGATCTTTAATCAAGTCTACTAATCGTTATCTGTGATTTGTTGTTTCCTCATGAAGTTTTAAGAAATTTACTATAAGCTTACAGATTTTATTAACTTATTCATTCATTCATTCAGTGGACTCATATGGTCTTCCTTTCCATGAAATTTACTCAGGAACCTACCCAATCCAGCTCCGGCAAAAGAAAAAGGCTCGAAAGATAAATAAAACACAGTTTGATTGGTCACTATTTTTAAGATAAACGGCCAATCGACCGAGAAAGCTTGGCAGATAAGCGAGCTCATGAAACGAGGATGACAGAGGTCACGTAGGTAAGGTGGAACACAACAGTAAACAGCAGCATAGTGATAAAACAGGAAGACCCAGAAGGAAGCAGGAAGCAGTTGGCCCTCTTGCCCCTACGTGTGGTACTGATGCTTCCTTTATCTTCTACATGCATTTCTGATCGATCATTCTTTGTTTATTTCTAAGTTATGTCTGGGTTTTTAATTTGTGTTTCTAAAATGTATTAGACTATTGCTTGCTTCGTTCTGTTCATTGTGTTTGTTAGGAATTTGTCTCCTTGTTTTTCACATGACATTGTTGACGTGATGCATTTTTTTCTAAATTAAATTGTTTCAGGTGGCCCTGGTTTGTGGGACCACTGGTCTTTTGTGCAAACCAACAGATCTCTAGAAAAGATTTGATGTGTGCTGCCTGCATATTGTGGGGTGCGGTGGTGTATGGGTATGTTCGGTGCCTTGGAGCTGGAAGTTTGCAGGTTTGAATCCACCTCAAGCCACCGTGTATGGACCCTGAGAAGTCCTTCACTCGCAAATTGCTCATGCGCTTCGGCGTGAAACTCTGATTCAGCATTCCCGCAGTAGTCGGGAGCACCCATGTGTAAAATCTTGAAGGAGCGCCATAAACGATTGCTCATACATACATGGTTGGTGCCTTGGAGCTGGAAGATTGTGGGTTCGAATCCACCTCGAGCCACCGCATAGGGACTATGAGCAAGTCCTTCACTTGCGTTTGCTCATGCTCTTCTACGTGAAATTCAAATTTAGTGTCTTCTTTGTAGTCGGGAGTGCCTCTGAGTAGATTCTTGAAGTTGTGCTGTAACATGTGATCACACATATACATTTTATTGGTTTCCAGGTAAAACATATTTTTATGTTATCTTCATTGTTTACTCTGTGCTGAGTTTCACGAATTTTTATCGATGTTTTGTTTGTGTGTTTGTTGTAGGAAGAGTCGCACCAGAGACCGTTTGTATCAAACATCATCAGTCGTTTGGCGAACTACGAAGGTGGAGTGGTGCCACAGTTTGAGGGAGACGAAGAAGACGGGGATAACCCGAAAGGGAAGAAGAAAAAGAAGAAGACACCACCAAGGGTACGTCGTCTCAGGAGAATGCCAGCCCTGTCTTTGGTCCTTCTTTAGGAAGGGGTTTCTAAAAAATTTAAGAAGTACTTATGTGGCAGACCACACCAAAATTGGTATTTTTATGTTCATTGTACCGGTATTATAACAGTAGATGATCTCAACTGATAAGAAAACACAGGTGCCACTGTAGGTCTAATTGTTATAGCAGTCAATTTGCTGTGAACATATTTATACAGTGGACTTGGAACACACGAACCCATTGGCACTCAAGTCTAATGACGACGTTATTAGGTAAACACTTAAATGGTTGCAAGGTAATACAGCGTATCATCAGCAAATGATATATACCCCACTTGAAGCATGAGGCATAAAATAAAATATGCAATCAGTTTCTTCATTGTGTAGTTGAAAGTTGAATTGACATAATATAACCAATGCAGTTGACTCAAGAATTCCTACATTGACAGGAAATAACATTTAACGCGACATTCACAATCACTTGATTAACACGCTCTTGTTATACAGATCAATTTGATTTCTCATCTGAACTTGTTACGATTGTCTTTAGAATTAGTCCTACTTTCGCTAAACCACAAAATATAAGAAGAAAACAATGTTTCTCCATGTTAATTATGCAAACAATACTAACATTTGTTATTGAACCAAATATGCACTCTTGTAACAAAAATTTAATGTCTCTCTAGTCTCTATGTTAGTCGTGCGTTTCCAGTGGTAGACCCTTCACTCTGGAATCGGCTCCCATTGGCACGGTACTTGTTCCACAGGTTCCACTCTTGCTCTTCATGCTTATCTCAAAACTGACCTTTTCAGTGGCGTTGAGGTCGAGAGCACCCATGAGTAGTAGCTTTTAAGGGTTGCTATTTGAATCCTTGTAATGAATAAATATCTATGATACTCTCAAATAAATGTTCATTGCACAGTTTGATATAAAACAACTGAAAATCTCTATGGAGTCCCCATGTCATGGAACTATCTATCCATTCTCAACATATATATATATCTAACAACACAATCACAGATGCTACCAAAAAGATGATAACGCAAATTAAAGGAATGTTTGCATGCATAATAGCCACTGCCTAACAGTGTGCTACACGTAGCGAATATTCTGTGAGAGGCGGATATATGCTGCATTGTACGAAAATGTCGTAAACTCTGGTTGTTGATTGCTTCATGCATTTTTTGTTGTAGTCAACGAAGCTTGGAATGATGATGGGCGTCTACTTTCCGTGCATTCAGAACATCTTTGGTATCATCCTATTCATTCGTCTTGCTTGGGTCGTTGGTATGGCCGGCTGGTTACAGGCACTTGGAATCATCATTCTATGCTGCACCTGCGTGAGTTTCTATTCACATCTGACAATATCATATGGTAGCAGTATTTTTATGGTGACTAAGACACTGTCTTTACATCACATTCTCAGAGTTCATAGGATAAAACCCTTAAAACATGTAAAAGTTCAGAAAATTAGTTGAATATTGAATTATTTTTCGATGGATATGTTCAATATTTGAGTGAAATCTTGCATTTTCATCATGTGTTCAAAGAAAATTGCATTTATTGAACACGGATTAAGCCTTGTGCTAAATTTTGGTGTTATTAAATTCAATAAATAAATTGTTTGCTTAAAACGTTATCTATGTAGTCCGAAGTGTTTACCTTGAGACATTTATACCGTACCTACAGTATGTCTTGCAAATCATGCGGAAAATTATGTGCATGACTTTTTTGGACCTAAATTCATTCTTGACGGTTTCATGGGCCGCGGTGGTGTAGTGGTGGCGTCGTTGTCTTGAAGCCGAAAGGTCCGAGGTTCGAATCCACCTCAAGTCGCCACGTAGGGACCTTGGGCAAGTCCTTCACTCGCAATTGCTCAGCACTTCGGCGTGAAACTCCGATGCAGTGTCCGCTTTGCAGTAGGGAGCGCCTCTGAGTAGAGAGCTTGACAAGTGCACATACTTGTACATACAAATTATTATTTTGTTATTATTACTTGCTGTAGCTATTGTTTCTTGCAGTTTGTCACAGCGATGGCAATCTGTCTTTGTGTTTAGGCAATTGTAACGTCACAGCAATGCCAATCTGTCTTTGTGTTTAGGCAATTGTAACGTCACAGCAATGCCAATCTGTCTTTGTGTTTAGGCAATTGTAACGTCACAGCAATGCCAATCTGTCTTTGTGTTTAGGCAATTGTAACGTCACAGCAATGCCAATCTGTCTTTGTGTTTAGGCAATTGTAACGTCACAGCAATGCCAATCTGTCTTTGTGTTTAGGCAATCGTAACGTCACAGCAATGCCAATCTGTCTTTGTGTTTAGGCAATTGTAACGTCACAGCAATGCCAATCTGTCTTTGTGTTTAGGCAATCGTAACGTCGGTGTCGATGAGTGCGATTGCCACGAACGGTGTCGTTGCCGGCGGTGGATCGTACTTCATGATCTCACGAGCGCTCGGACCGGAGTTTGGAGGAGCCGTTGGAATTCTCTTCTACCTGGGAACGGCTGTGGCTGCCTCGCTATACGTCGTCGGTGCCATTGAAATCTTTCTGGTAAATATTTGAAATATTTATTTCCAACAGTGAAAACATTCCATGGATGGACATTGATTGATTGATTCTTTCATTCATTAAATGAATGTTCATAGCGGTACTCCGAGGGCACTACTCAGAGGCGCTCCCAACCACATGCGGCAAAATAAAACTGACTTAAGACGAGAGAGAAGAATGCCTGAGAGGGAGTTCTAGAAATGGAAGGCCATTCCAGGTCGAAGACCCTGCCACAGAGATGGCACGGTTCTGCATAGTGGAAGTACGAGCAGAAGAGGCTGAGGGCAGACTTGTGTCAGCCGAACGAAGGGAGCGAGCACTAAGAGTAGGGTTATAGCTCGCAAAGGTCGGCAGCGAGGCCTAGCAGGCAGTGCCAGGCGGAGCAGTGATCCTATACTCAATTCACTGCTTGACAGGGAGCCAGTGGAGATTGTTGTGCATTTAGCTGGAGATGTGACTGAATTTTGGTGTACTGCCAATAAGTTGGGCTTCTGAGTGCAGGACTCGATCAAGAATACATGAGCAGTTAACTTGTACTTGGCAATCATAATTAGACGAGGCACCATGCAATGCAATCAGTCTATAATTTCTTTGTTAGCTTGAACTTACCTTAACACAACAGATGAAGTTTGGTGATGCTTAGGTTGGCTAACAAATGGTGTTGATTATTTTACTGAATATTTTATGCTGCCCTAGTAATTTGGCTTCTTCGGTTACCACTTTTATCTCAGAACTTTGAACAACTTTTTGACAAATTCCTGATGATTTTATCACCGTTGCTTGTGTGGCCATTGTGAATTGCAACGTATATCGGGCAGAAGTATTTCTTGTGCCATGAGCACCTCTGATGAATCTCTCTCTTGAGGTGGTGCTATACAAATTTGCAATTACCATTGTCTAACTGTTGTAATTCTAAGTTGATTGTGTGTGTGATCTGTGTCTAGCAATACATGGTGCCGCAGGCGTCGATATTCGGTCCGATCTCCGTTCCTGGCAACGCGTTCAACAGCTACCGCATCTACGGCAGTTGTCTCTTCATCATCATGTTCGTCTGGGTTCTCGTTGGCGTCCGATTCGTCAGCAAGGTTTCCGTTCTCGCTCTCTTCTGCGTCATCATCTCCATCATCTGCATCTACATCGGATTCTTCGTCGCACATCCAGGCAGGGGACCAGAGTGAGTTGACGAAAACCTACCTCCGAAGTCTTCCCCTATCTGCAGCTTTGTATTAAAGAACGTGACTTTTCTCACTCGCTCATTCAATGAGCAGTCAATTCAAAAATCATTCAATCACACTTGCTCACACACTCATTACGTTGCTAACTATTGTAGCAATCAGCCTACTAAAAAAACTCAACCTTATTGTTGCTTGCATGTAGTGTTTGCAATGTAATGGGCTGTGCTTTGTCATCCCAATTGATTGCAACTCCTAGTTCCTCGGGCTCGCTTAGCTGCCAAGCAGCACCAAGTTTTCTCGGTTGTTGGGCCATCCATCTGGAATGATATCCCTTCTAAGACCAATCAAACTTTGTTTCATAAATCTCTCAAGTCTGTTTTGCTTTGCTGTGGCTGGGAATAGATTTCTTGAACGGATGCTATAGCATGAATGAATGAATGAAGATATATAATATTACACGCAGTCATATTCGCAGGCACTCAGGTTCAAAAAGGTGCACATACTCAGCAACTTTCAGTCCAGCTTAGAGTGATTTGAGTTGACATAGTTGAAATTAAACTATCAATCAGTCAATCAATCAGAATTTATATATAGCACCCCTTCAAGATCCGTACTCAGATTCTATTGGTGCTGTTGTCAGTGGACATAGTAATTCTTATGCGTTGTCGTTGTAGGGTTTGTTTTGTTGGTGGTCGTATAATGTCTCGACAGAAGGTCTCGCTTGATAATTGCCATAGCAACGACACAGGTCCTCTCTACTGGATGTTCTGTGGAAATTCCTCCGACACAAGCGAACAGCAGAAATCCGATTGCCAGTATTTCTTGACGCACAGTGTTGGAAAGCGGTCTGGAATTCCCGGTCTAGCGAGCGGCATCTTTAACAGTGAGCTCGCTGGAATGGATTTTATTATTATTTCATTTTTTAAATTTAATTGTTACTTGCTAATCCATTTGGCATTTTCTGCCCACCTTGAATATACTTTGGGTTGGTTAGATGGATAAGTATGCAGTGTTTCTTAGGTACTTTTACAGTATCTTGTTGCGTACATATTTGTTTTTGTTAGTATTGTTGGTGCTTATAAAATTTCACTACCGAGTGTAGAAATGATTCCATTGGATATTTCAAAATGAAGCTGGAACAAAATTTCGGTTTCATAGCAATAATGATTATATTGATTAATGTTATTCTATCGTATTGTCGGTTTCATAACAATAATGATTATATTGATTATTGTTATTTTATCGTATTGTCGGTTTCATAACAATGATTATATTGATTAATGTTATTCTATCGTATTGTCGGTTTCATAACAGTAATGATTATATTGATTAATGTTATTCTATCGTATTGTCGGTTTCATAACAATAATGATTATATTGATTATTGTTATTTTATCGTATTGTCGGTTTCATAACAATGATTATATTGATTAATGTTATTCTATCATATTGTCGGTTTCATAACAATAATGATTATATTGATTATTGTTATTTTATCGTATTGTCGGTTTCATAACAATGATTATATTGATTAATGTTATTCTATCGTATTGTCGGTTTCATAACAGTAATGATTATATTGATTAATGTTATTCTATCGTATTGTCGGTTTCATAACAATAATGATTATATTGATTATTGTTATTTTATCGTATTGTCGGTTTCATAACAATGATTATATTGATTAATGTTATTCTATCGTATTGTCGGTTTCATAACAGTAATGATTATATTGATTATTGTTATTCTATCGTATTGTCGGTTTCATAACAATAATGATTATATTGATTAATGTTATTCTATCATATTGTCGGTTTCATAACAATAATGATTATATTGATTATTGTTATTTTATCGTATTGTCGGTTTCATAACAATAATGATTATATTGATTAATGTTATTCTATCATATTGTCGGTTTCATAACAATAATGATTATATTGATTATTGTTATTTTATCGTATTGTTGGTTTCATAGCAATAATGATTATATTGATTAATGTTATTCTATCGTATTGTCGGTTTCATAACAGTAATGATTATATTGATTATTGTTATTTTATCGTATTGCTGTCATGCCAACATGACAGTGATAAATCTCTAATAAGTGATTATTCTGATGAGATTCTGGCGAGTGATACCCTGATAAATGGTACCCTGGTAAGTGTTTCGATACTATCAGCCGTCTTTTGCGATCTCAGGTTCACCTTTGATGTGCTTTCGTTCAAGTTTGACTTTCAGGCATTCCAACATGTTAACCTAACTTCAATTCGTCAACTCATCTCCTTAATTTTAGTTACTTGCACAAGATGTAGATGTTGAGTTTGCATTCTAATTTCTTTGACATTGTGTCTGTGACATTGTTATGTCTGTGCCATTGTTATATAGACAACACATGGAGCAGTTATTCTCAGGAGGGCGATCGGATTGGGTTTCGTGAGGAAGGCGATCGGGAGAAGGGCGACATCCTGGCCGACATCTCAGCGTCGTTTGTCATTCTCATCGGAATCGTCTTTCCTGCTGTCACCGGTAGATGCTCCTCAACTCCTCTTGCAATCCATTCACACAATAATTTTCTTTTTTTAATCTTATTCTTTTCTTATTATTATTCTCTAATTGTTATTATTATTTATTTTTTGAAATTTTTCACCTGAGGTAGAAATAGCGTGCTGTTCGTTTTTGAGTCATCGTACTCAGAAACTATCTGAAGATTTTCTTTGCTCTGGAGACTTTAGAATTTGAGTGACATATTATTATCATTGTTGTAGTTGTTGTTGTTGTTGTAAGTATTCTTTTAATATATTCCATCAGCAGCTAATAAATTTACATTGATTAGCTTTTATTGATTGTTTTGTTCAATAGAACTTATGCTACAGAAGCTGTATAGCACTATTAGTTTTTTAAAGTCTCCCAGAGTGATATTGTTTTTTATTGTTGGATTGACTGATACCCTACATCAGACGGTCATTTCTTTCATTGTCTCTGCGTTTCTCTTTGTCTTTCACTTGGTTCTAGCGATGTATTAGTGTGCATGTGTGTGTGTTGCTGCGTGTGTTTTTAGGTTTCATGTCTGGATCGAATCGATCGGGCGATCTATCCGATCCGCAGAAGTCGATCCCAACTGGAACGATTGGTGCGGTCATAACGACCACACTTATCTGTATCCTTTGTAGATTCTGCATTATTATGCATTATGTATTTGTTTCTCCATTTGCTATAGCGCCTCTTCAAGATCGCTACTCAGAGGCGCTCCAGACTGCAGCGCGGACACTGCATCGGAGTTTCACGCTGAAGCGCTCGAGCAATTGGGAGTGAAGGACTTGCTCAAGGTCCATACGCTGTGGCCTGAGGTGAATTCGAACCTGGAACTCTCTGGCTCCAAGGCTGCGATGCCACCGCTACACCATTGCGCCCCAATTATATTTGCTTATAATATGTTGATTCATAGAGGTTGATAGTTTACTGAAGTTAACTGAATTCAGTTGATAGTTGATTGAAGTGTATTGTTATTGTTGGCTGAACTTGTTAACTAAAGTGGGTTAAAAGTTTTATGGCTGCGCTGTAAGCTTTCATATTAGATTCGTTTTCTTCGTATCTGTGTTTGGTTTTGTTATTTTTTGCTTTAACTTTCCTGTAGATATAACTTGTGTGTTCTTAATAGCTGGCAGCGTGGAGGGACAGTTACTACGAGACAAGTTAGTTGACTAAAGAATCTATTCTATCTTCTAAAGACTTGTGACTTTCATTGTGATGGCATCAATGTGTATTTTAGAATTCAAATAGTGAAGCATTAGGTGACATTTGTTAGCCTGCTTATAATGTAAATGTAGTCAATGCGTGAAGCCAACATAATTAGAAACTGGATCATCTGGAAACCGTACTTGGGCCTCCATTTGGAGACCTCTCACTTGATGCAGTGCTCACGAATAAGCTGCTGCCCTGCACTCAGTTCTATCTTTGGATTACAGTGGCTGCTCAACTTTTGGTTTTGATGTACGAAAGTTCTGTTCTTCTAGGTTTGGTGAGAGCATGGGTGGGGGAATGGTTCTGGCGCGGTTGGCGTGGCCAACCGAATGGGTCGTCATTATCGGTTCCTTTCTGTCGACCTGTGGAGCGGCGCTGCAAAGCCTTGTGGGTCAGTCCTTATTAATGACGATATATAATTAATCACTTGTCAGTCGTTAAGTCATTTTAATTGATCGCTTGTCTGTCATTGAGTCATTTTAATTTATCACTTGTCAGTCACTAAGTCATTTTAATTGATCACTTGTCAGTCATTAAGTCATTTTAATTGATCACTTGTCTGTCATTAAGTCATTTTAATTGATCACTCATCTGTCATTACGTCATTTTAATTGATCACTTGTCAGTCATTAAGTCATTTTAATTGATCACTTGTCAGTCATTAAGTCATTTTGATTGATCACTGTAGTGATTATAGACACTTTTCCATTATGGTCCTATTAGATGTATGCATTAATATAATCTTGTTATAAGGTGTTAAGGTGGTGAATCTCAGGCTTAGCAACGATAAAAAATGATGATGGATATGGATATTATGATAACGTGGTTATGGCGTAGAGAATTAACTATAATGATGCTGATGCTGGTCGTGGTGACAGTGGTCATGCATGGTGACAATGTTTATGGTGATATTGGTGACAATGTTTATGGTGATATTGGTGACAATGTTTATGGTGATATTGGTGACAATGTTTATGGTGATATTGGTGACAATGTTTATGGTGACATTGGTGACAATGATCATGGCAATGACATTGTCAATGTTTTGTTGACATTGATGATCATGGTCGTGATGACAATGGTTATGGTGACAATGGTTATGGTGATCATGGTCGTGATGACAATGGTTATGGTGACAATGGTTATGGTGATCATGGTCGTGATGACAATGGTTATGGTGACAATGGTTATGGTGATCATGGTCGTGATGACAATGGTTATGGTGACAATGGTCGTGGCGACAATAGTATTAAATGATGAAAATGGTCATGGAGATAACATTGGTCATGGTGATATTGGTGACAATGGTGATGACACTATTGTCTAATATTTGTGCAGGTGCTCCCCGTCTGCTGCAGGCTATTGCTGCCGACGGTGTCATCCCGTTCCTCAACGTCTTCGCTGTGAATAACAAGAACGGGGAACCGGTGCGAGCTCTTCTCTTGACTGGAATCATCGCAGAGGCTGGAATCCTTCTCGCCAACATCGACTACCTCGCTCCAATCATCTCCGAGTGAGTTACACCAATCACACCAACATGCAGCTTTCTCACACTCTATCTCTTAGTGTGTGACTTCTAGCGATCATTCATTCAATACAAGGATTTATAGTGGGGTGCGGTGGTGTAGTGGTGGCGTCATTGCCTTGAAGCCGGAAGGTTCGAGTTTCGAATCCACCTCAAGTCGCCTCGTAGGAACCTTGGACAAGTCCTTCACTCGCAATTGCTCAGCGCTTAGGCATGAAACTCTGATGCAGTGTCCGCTTTGCAGTCGGGAGCGCCTCTGAGTAGAGTGCTTGAAGGGACGCTATGACAAGTGCACATACAAACAAAGCCCCATCAAAGTTGCTACTCAGGACCACCCTCGACCCAACCTCAGCTAAAGACTGTTTTAGGAGTGTGATAGAACTTGTCAAAGGGGCCATTGATAGCTGGTACAATTTTGGAGGTGGTTGCCCATTCCAGACCTCGTGACCAATGTAGATGGTTGATGTCCATTGATTTCGTTGGCATTTCTTAAATAATAATAATAATGATAATAATCATTTATTCAATTCAAATTCACAAACCGCAGTTTGATTACATGAAGTAATATTTCATTGTACTTAAGCATTTATAAAGCGCATGTATTAGGGTGAACTGTTCACTCGTTCAGAAGCGCTCATAGTGTGCACGGCCACGCAAGAAAAAGCAGGTTTTGAGAAGAGAGAAGTAAGAAGAGAGACTGCCAGACTGAATTGTAAAGCAAACAGAATGAGAAAGCGCATTCCAAAGAGAAGGACCAATTGAGGCAAATGATCGAGACTGAGCCATAGCAGTTCTGGACCGAGGGAGACCAAGTGGTCAAGTCTGTTGGATGAGCAAAGTGGACGGTGGATGAAGCTGAGTGAGTCCTGGGTTTAACATCAGCTAGACAGAACATACATGATAACAAGTTAAATGACGGATGATTTCACGACTGTATGGCTGCTTTTTAGGTGTCGATCAGCCTGATGCTGCTCATTTTCAGTCACCACCTAGGGAGTGGAAGGCTGAGTTATATTTATAGGACTAGCAAATATTGAGTCATCATTGTTCTGGTATTGATGTGGTTGTTGCACGTCTGAGTAGATATCTTGAAGAGGCGCTATATAAATTCTATATAGAATGAATGAATGAATGTTTTGTTTCGCTTAGGTTCTTCCTCATGTGCTATGGATTCGTTAATCTCGCGTGTGGTCTTCAGACGATCCTACGAACGCCGAACTGGAGACCACGCTTCCGTCTCTACCACTGGTCAGCATACGCTATAATCGCAACGAATAATCATCATCATCATCATCGTCTTCTTTGTTTATTTTTAAAACTGACACGGCGCAGTATGGATGCGATCAGTGATGAATGTAATGATCGTTAGTTATTGTTGAGTTGAATTCAACTGTCAACAGCCTTGCAAGACATACTTCACGTCAGTTTACCAATGCTCTCTGCCGAATGGAAGGTTGAGTTGACCTTTTGATCCATCAATTTGCCGAACTGAGAAATCGAATCGCAGGAAGGGAGACCTTCTAAGATTTAGTTTATGTGTGTCAAGCGTCGCTTCGTTGGTAGATGCCTGCCATATTAAGTGGTCAGTTTGGTGAGACTTCATCATCACGGTTGATGTTACATTCCTGCATTGTTGTCAGTTTGTTACGCGAATTTTGACTCTGTCCAATTGGCAAGTTTTTCTGGTAGCATAATTTCATTGATCCGTCAATTTGTTCACTCTGCTTATCTCTGCTTATCTCTGCTTATCTTCCCTGTGGCTGTGAACGGCGTTATTGAAATTATTAACTACATTGCGTTACATTATAAATCAGTAGTTGCAACCGTGATGTAGCACGCCATTTAAAGCTCTAGACCAGCGGTTCCCAACCCGTGGCCCGCGGGCCAAAAGTGGCCCGCCAGGCCTCTGAAAATGGCCCGAAGCCTCAGAAATTGGCCCTCATCTCTCAAAGAATTATCAAAAATAGATGAAAAAATTAACAATTTGGACATGATAAAACACAATATTATTTTCCATTACAAATTATTTTATGTAAATGTCGATATTTAACATAAAACATTATATTTTGAATCAATTGTAATAATTTTATATGCTTTTAGTTAATACGATTTTAACCTTGTGGCCCTCTAATGTCCTTCAGCTAAGAAAAGTGGCCCTCGTGTCCTCCAACTTATAAAAAGTGGCCCTCAAGTCAAAAAAGGTTGGGAACCACTGCTCTAGACAAATCAGACAGAGAGATTGTGAACAGACCAAACAGAGACACTGTTCAAATTGTTTGCATATTCTGTTTTGTATAGGACGCTGTCGTTCTTCGGTGTTACGCTCTGTTTGGTGCTAATGTTCCTCACCAGTTGGTACTACGCGATCATCGCCATTGTCATTGCCGCCGGAATCTACAAGTACATCGAGTACAAAGGGTAAGACGTCGAATGAAAGTGCTATATAAATTATATTATTTGATGTTGCCCTCCACTTGGAATGGGATCCCACTTGCGCTGTGCGTACCACCTCGGAAAAATTTGCCTGATTTCTACCAGTTGTTCAAGACTTTTCTCTCTGACTGTGGGTCAGCTGGGAGTGCCTCTGAGTAGGTTTCTTGAAGGGGCACGATATAAATTTTTTGAATGAAGTCCATCACTCGCAATTGCTGTGACGCTTCGGCGTGTAACTCTGATGCAGTGTCCGCGCTGTAGGCGGGAGTGCCTCTGAGTAGCGAGTTTGAAGGGGCGCTATAGAAATGGAGAAATAAATAAATAAATGTTTGACTTGCTTATTGTCAGAAATCACCTATGAAAGATTCAACAGGTCAAAACTCAGATTCCTATAGCTTCCAAAACAAGTTCAAAGTGAGTGGGCTGACGTGGATCACAAATGGATTGGCAGACTTTAATACGTATATTGACACAGAGACAGACAAATGGGCAAAAATACATACATGCAGACTGGGAGACAGTGCGGTGTTAAGTTGATTTAGTATTGGCTTTGTTGTCCAGTAGCCTATCCGGTCAACCTATGTAGGTCTATTTGGGTGATGGAGATGGGTATGAAAATTTTGAGTTCCATCACTGATTTTGACTGCTATGAATTGCCCGCTCCGAATTGTCCACTCCAAATTGTCTGGTCCAAATTGTCCTTGCCAGAATTTTCTCCAAATTGTCCTCTCCGAATTGTCCGGGAACCCTTTATAAACTATGAGCTACATATATAATTTAATTATGTAACATTTGACTTGTTTAGGGCTGAGAAGGAATGGGGCGATGGCCTTCGAGGTCTGGCGATGTCTGCTGCGAGGTACGCCCTGCTGCGGTTGGAGGAAGGACCGCCACACGTCAAGAACTGGCGTCCGCAGATCCTCATCCTACTCAAGCTGAAGGACAACACGCTGGAGCCAAAGTATCGCAAGATGCTTACCTTCTCCAGCCAACTCAAGGAAGGTTAGTACGTCGCCATGGAGACCGTCTTCATCTTGTGATCTCAGAAAAGTGCTCATGCGCTTGTTTCACTTATTGTTTCACTTATTACTGCATTTGTGGGTCAGTTTGGCCAAATTCATGAATTTCACTGTCTATCCAGCTATATGCTGACGATATTCTTTATGGTTTTCTACCCGGCAGCGAGTTGAGTATATAGGATCACTGCTCTAGTTTGGCAATGTCAGCTTAGTATTGCTGCAAGCTACCTGTGAGAGTTGTGTTGCTGCATGGCTATCCAAGACCACCGGTCCACCGCGCCTCAGTTCTGCATAGAAGGAGGGGTGCTCTTGGTTCCATCGCAAGAATTGCAACTATGCGGAATTGAGTCTTTTTTGTTTGTTCTCTGTACAAGCAGCAGATAGTATATAGGGTAGCCATGGGTAACCATAACTTAGGTCACCTCTGTCATCATCATCATCATCATTATCAGTTCCTGGCACCAGCCATCTGGAAGTGATGGGTATGAATAAATGGTCTCCATTGTCTTCATTTGCCAGTTGTCCATTGCTACCCTAGTATCAGCCCAGATGCTGCTGCTTTGTCCTCATTCGTTTTGTCTGTCCAGCATGTTAACACGTTGATCGCCAAGTGCGAGTTAACTTGTACTTCAGCCAGTCATTTAACATGGTGTGTAGGCGGTCAATGTGTAAAATGACAACTGATTATTATTGTTGTTGTTGGTGTACAGGTAAAGGCCTGACGTTGGTTGGTTCCGTTCTGGAGGGCGACTACGCAGAGAAGTACGCCAACGCATTGGCCGCCAAGCAGACAATCTCAGCGATGATGAAGAAGGAGAAGGCGCGAGGATTTGCCGAGGTTGTGGTCGCCGAACACATGACGCAGGGACTCTGCTATCTGTAAGTAATTGCCTGGTGGTGGAAGATTCATCTAATGCGGTGGATGAACCAGATGATGGGGAAATATGGCAGATGATGACTGATGAAAAATTGACATTGCTTTTAAGGATCACTGTCAAGACATTAAAAAATACTTTTTTAGCCGAAGAATTGTCGAGCACTGAAACTGGCTAGCGCACCCAAAAAAATGTCTGTGTGTCACATGATCAGTTTCAAGCAGACACTGGACAGTTGGATGGAATGAGCTAAACCCCCCCCCACCCATCCCCAATTGTCTGAGACTAAAATGCTCTTGTTCTTGTCTTATTTCTATCTTGGTGATATTATTCTTGTTTCTGTTCAGAATCCAAGGTTCCGGTGTTGGTGGACTGACGCACAACACGGTCATGTTGGGTTGGCCTCACGGTTGGAGACATGATGAGGACGAGAAATCTTACAGGGTCTTCCTCGGTCAGTCAACCGTATGAATGTGTCTCGCTTGATCGATGTTGCTGTTCGCTGAGATTAGGGATCGGAAGTGTTGAGGGAAGGATGTAGATGTTACAAGCTGTTGAGGGAAGGATGTAGATGTTACAAGCTGTGGTCATATTTATTTATTTATTTATTTCAGAAATTTATATAGTGCCTCTTCAAGGTAGGCTACTCAGAAGAGCTCCCGGCCCAACCACGACTAAAATAAAACAGTTTTTAGGTTTTTAAAGAACAGAGTGGAGTGACCCCTGGGAATTAAGCGCAGTGTAACAGGGAGACCATTCCAAGCTGTAGGACCTGCAACAGAGAATGAACGACGCTATCAGATAGCAGTCCATGAGCGGGGAACAAGAAGCTCATATAAGCTCAGTTACAATTTAATAATTAGTGATTTTTGTAATTTAACTTACCTAGGTTTGCAGTGGTTTAGTTTGGTGTAAGTGGTTTTGGTGATATGGTTTGGGGTGTTAATATCGTTTTTTTGGCATATCGATTATTGATTGTAGCAATTCGAATTTAAACTGATTATTTTTTTTGTGTTGGTCTTCACAAGAAATCCGCTATTAGCAGCTTAGCCGCGATAGACAAAGATGGTGACTGCTGGGATCCATTGCATTCAATGATGTTATGTGGGTTTTTTAAAATTTACACATGTGTTGTTCGTTTTTAAACACATGTGATTTTTGACACATGTGTTGTTCGTTTTTAAACACATGTGATTTTTTACACATGTGTTGTTCGTTTTTAAACACATGTGATTTTTGACACATGTGTTGCTTGTTTTGTAAACACATGTGTTGTTTTTTGCACATGTGTTGTTCATTTTTTGACGCATGTTCATTTTTGACGCATATATTGTTGGGTTGTTTTAAAGACACGCTACGCAACATCAACAACGGACAGTTGGCCGCCCTTGTCGCCAAAGGAATCGACCAATTCCCGGAGAACACGGACAAACTCGTCGGAACCATCGACATCTGGTGGATTGTGCGTATCCTTGAACCGCTTGAACAGTTACAATTCATAAAAAAATTATTTCTTATTTTTTAAGTTAATCTGTTTTTATGTGCTGCATGTGCCTCCCTTGGCTTTTTATCAATTTAGTTGGTTAACTGAAATTAGTAACTGGTATGTAATACTTAAACTTAAGCCATTACCAGTTACTGAGACATATCCTTACGTATGATGTGAATTTAGAATTAGAATTTTTCCCTTTATCATTTTGTGCTTATGATATCATCATCATAATCTTCATCATTATCACCATCATCATTATCATAATCTTCATCATAATCATCATTATTTGATCGCATCTCACACAAAATATTTGATGGTTATGAGTGGCTTTAATTAGATTTGTTCAAAACCGGTTGTCTGACTGCCATGAACAACAGAGTCAAAACAGTTCTTGTCTATTTCTATTATTTTAAATTTTGATTATGATACATACGCTGAAATGTTTTACACCTGGCTGTTTTATTGGTACATGGTAGTCAAGTCTTTACAGCGTTCTTTGTGCAACTCTTAGCTTTGTTGATAGTGCTCTGGAAACAGATAATATTGCGGTTGTAAGGTTATGGTCCGTGAAGATACTCGAGTGACTGTTGTTGGTGAAATTAAATTGAGGCTCGAATTACGTGAGCGAAGGTTTTATCCTTGACTGATCCGATGCTGACAGATGATGGAGGGTTGCTGATGCTGCTTCCGTTTCTACTGACGCAGCACAAGGTCTGGAAGCTGTGCACCATGCGCATCTTCACCGTCGCACGTCAGTATTTGATTGATTCTTTCTTACTCACCCATTAACTCACCCATTTGCTCACTCATTTGCTCACTTTGTGGGGCACGGTGGTGTAGTGGTGGCGTCGTTGCCTTGAAGTCGGAAGGTTCGAGGTTCGAATCCACCTCGCCGCGTAAGGACCTTGGGCAAGTCCTTCACTCACAATTGCTCAGCGCTTCGGCGTGAAACTCCGATGCAGTGTCCGCTCTGCATTCGGGAGCGCCTCTGAGTAGGGAGAAAGAGCTTGAAGGGCCGCTATAGAAGTGCACATACAAACAAACACTCATTTACTTGCCAGTTACTCATTAATTTACTCACCCATTTGCTCACCCATATTCCCACCCATTTACTTGCCAGTTACTCATTAATTTACTCACCCATATACACACCCATTTGCTCACCCATTTAACACCCATTAACTCACCCATTTAACACCCATTTGCTCACCCATATTCTCACCCATTTACCTGCCAGTTACTCATTAATTTACTCGCCCATGTACTCACCTTTTAATATTCCCATCCACTCACCCATTGAATCAAACATTCTCTCTCGTGGCTGATTGACTGGAGGGCCATTGAGCTGCTGGTGTCCTGGTCACAGTGTATACTTCGATGCGTTTATCTGTTTTTCTTGCTCATTCTCACTTGCTCACTAACTGGCTTGCTCCTGTGTTCAATGGCTCACTTGCTTGCTCAATCGCTCATTTACTTGCTCATTCACTCAAATGCTCTGTTTCGTCACTCTCGCCAGTCATTCAGACACTTGCTATTGGTGAATGGTATAAAGCACCAACCCGCTCGATCATCCCACTCACTCACTCACTACTCAGTAATCACCTATTCACTCACCTATTCACTCACCTATTCACTCACCTATTCACTCACTTATTCACTCACCTATTCACTCACCTATTCACTCACTCACTTATTCACTCACTCACTTATTCACTCACTCACTTATTCACTCACCCATTCACTCACCCATTCACTCACCTATTCACTCACTCACTTATTCACTCACTCACTTATTCACTCACCCATTCACTCACCTATTCACTCACTCGCATATTCACTCACCTATTCACTCACCTATTCACTCACTTATTCACTCACCTATTCACTCACTCACTTATTCACTCACTTATTCACTCACTTGCTGCAGCCACTACTGCTTTCTGAATATTCGATTGTCACAACAACAACAACAGCAGTAGCAGCTGATGATGATATTGTGTGTGTTGCTGTTTTCAGAGATGGACGACAACGTAGAGCAGATCAAGCAGGACCTGCAGACGTTTCTCTATCACCTGCGTCTCAAGGCTGAAGTGTCTGTCGTCCCACTGGTCAGTTGTTCACATCAGTTTTTAATCACTGAACGCATCTTTGTGTTGTATTCTATTATATTTAGGCATTTATAAAACGCCTGTATTATTATAGTGAACCGTTGAGAGGCGCTCCCAGTCGCAAGGATTACATGTTGGCTTTGAAGCGCCAGCAGTCGATACTTTGTGCATTAGTTGCTGGCTCAAAAGAAGTCACTTATTAATAATAGCAATTGATAATAATAATAATAAAGTTTGACAAGAGATAAATGGTACAACATCGTCTGGACTGCCTCCGAGGCAAGCAATGGACTAGACGAATGATGGAGGACAATGCAGATCACTTATTCGTACCCACCGCCCCTAAATACCCGATTGTTTTCAGCGGTTCTTATAAGACCAGGTCATGTGCTCCACGAGTTACTCCCCCAGCAAAGCAGACGGGTCATGACTTGCGCCCCAGACCGGGTACTGCAATGAGCAGACAACCAATGATGAGGAAGACATTTATGGCTAGATTGTTGTTCACGTGCTAATTAGTTTGTTTGGTCTTGATAGTTTTTTATGTGAATTTTATGTTGTGATGCTTGTTCACACGATTACTACTTGGCAGCTGGTTAAATTGAAGAATGTACTTCTACTTTACTTACGTAAATGGATGGCATCAGGAACTGATGGTGGTGGTGGTGGTGGTGGTGGTGGTGGTGGTGGTGGTGGTGGTGGTGGTGGTGGTGGTGGTGGTGGTGGTGGTGGTGGTGGTGGTGGTGGTGGTGGTGGTGGTGGTGGTGGTGGTGGTGGTGGTGGTGGTGGTGGTGGTGGTGGTGGTGGTGGTGGTGGTGGTGGTGGTGACGATGATGATGACAGGTGAATTGTGCTGATAGTTCGTTCTGTGTTGTCTGCTGTTGTAGCCGGACAATGCGATTCGTGCATACACGTATGAGCGAGCGTTGATCATGGAACAGCGAACGGCGATGTTGAAAGATCTTCGTCTGAAGAAGAAGAAACTCAAAGCCATGGTCTGTACACGTCAACAACGAACTCATGAATTAAGATCAACTGATTCTATTCGTATTTATGATTACTACGGCTGGTGGCATTGATTATCAATTAATCTTCATGATTTATCTTTCATCAAATGATTAAATCTTATTCATTCATTCATTCTAGGTACTTATATGATGACGCCATTGCCATACAATACAACTGCAGTTTGATATCGCCCTTCCTACAAAGCTCAGAAGTGCACACACGGCTTGACGTTGCAACTCTCAATTAATCTGAAGGACTTGCTCAAAGTCCATACACAGTAACTGTCTCGGACGGGGATCAAACCCGTAGTAGTCTCCGCATTACAGGCCTAACGCTCTGCCCCGTCAAAACGGCTACGAGTTCAGAAGTGCTTCTAACCACAGCTAAGAAAAGATGACTTTAGTGATTCATTTGGTATCGCTTGTGTAAAGCATGAGAAACCATCAAAACTATGGGTAATGGGTTTGTTACTAATTTATTTCTGCAAAAACTTCAGTTGAATTGTTTCTTTTGATGCAGAGAGTTTAAATTTTTGGATATCTTTCACTTTTCCATTGATCAGCGTTTATGTTAAATTAAAAGTTTCGATTACTTTTTTCCGTTCAAGTTTCACATTAAATTTTGTTCGCCGTAATAACCTATTATTGTTTACTCCAGAAATTTTCCACTTGACATTAATGAAATAACAGACAAATTGTCATCGAAGCCGAGAATTGATTTTTTAATATTTTTAATGTTTATCGAATAAGTTATGTTTAAGATTTTTAGTGTGTCTGGCTGTCACTTAAACAAATAATTGTAACAATGTTTGTCAGTTTAGCTCTTGATTCTATGTGTAACCAAATATTGTGTGTTGCATGGATTGTGATGTTTTGTCATTGTTTTTGCGAATCACTCTGAATACAGCTGATTTTCACATATGACGGATGAGAACCCACTTTCTCAGTGGCCGGCCCCAGATGCTTGAACAGTCCATCTCTCGCCCTGCAATCGGCTGACTCAGTTGACTCCTTAAAATCTGGACTCAACACTTGTTTAATGTTTATTTTGCAAGGCCCATCTTTCTGTTGTGTATCAGGCACCCTTGCTCTGTTACGGCACAATAGAAATCGTCATTGTTATTGCTATTATTATAATGACTGGCTGACTATGCTTTCGTGTATGAACTTTAACCTCTGATTGAACATGTGTGACTGTTTTCAGCCACAAGAGATTGTCGACAGCAATGCAGCCACCACATCATCATTGTCCGCTGGTATTACTGCTGCTGCTGCTGCTGATGCTGTGGATCCAACGGAGACAAAAGGACCAGTTGCTTCAGACAACAGCCTCAGTGACCACTGGAGTCAGCTGGACATCTCGGCTGATGAGAACGGAGATGAATTCAACGAGGAACTACTCAGCATCAAACCGTAAGGATAAGGGTGCTTGTGTGTATGTTTGTGTATTTATGTGTGTGTATTGTGTATGTATGTGTGTGTGTGTTCATGTCTGCGTATGTGTGTGTTGCATGTCTGCGTATGTGTGTGTTGTGTGTATGTTTGTGTGCATGTATTGTGTGTGTATTGTGTGTGTACTGTGTGTGTGTTTATGTATGGGTGTATTTGTGTGTGTTGTGTGTTTGTTTGTGTGTTTACTTTTTTTAATTTTCGTACTATGTGGTTCTGCAGTTGCTTCAGTTGTGTGACTGTGGTTTATGTTAGTCAGGTTTATGTACATAAATAATCACATTGACATTTTTAATTACATTCGTCATAACACATTGTCTAGCTATCTGTGATTATATGAATGAGAAAGTGACATCTCTACATTAGTGGATTTTCTTATCCTTTAGTGTTGTTTTGCTGATGAGATCTGCAGATTTATCTCGAGCTATCTGGTTTTGTTTCATTTCTAAGTAACTTACCTGAGATTTCTGTTGTTGTTAAGTCAATAAAAGATTGATTGATTGATTGATTGATTTGATTTATTGATTGATTGTGTATTGTATGTGTGACAATGTGCGTGTTTGTATTAGGGCTGTTAATTAAGGTTTTTAGCAAACTGATTACCGGTTTTTAACATTGCCATTGTAAAAATCCCATGTATATGTTGATAGACAAAAAATGGTGGTCGCTCGGTGCATTACATTTTTGAACATTAAACAGGCCAATGATATCTGTTTGCTTTCCTGTCACTTTTACTTTTTGGCTAAGACAATTTATTGTATTAATATTAATTTTCATTTTGAGATGTTTAATGTATTATTATAGAATGAGAATAAATGTGAATTGCATCTGAGTGAATTTTTGCTGCAGGGATCGGCAGAACGTACGTCGAATGCACACGGCTGTACGTCTGAACGAGGTGATAGTGGAGAAGTCGCATGACGCACGACTTGTTATTCTCAACCTTCCTGGTCCTCCAAAGACTTCGAATGGTGATGAGAATTGTATCCTTTCAAACAGATCCCATGCAGAGAATTATGGCTTTATATGCATTCATTTACTGGTAACACCTTTCAGTGTTAATTGATTGATTGATTGATCGATCGATGATTGATTGATTGATTGATTTATTGATTGATTGATTGATTGATTGATTGATTGATGAAAGCTTTGTGTGACCGTTGGGTAGCATTTTATTGTGTGGTGATTTAAAAGATGGGAGACAAGTGACTGAATTGCAGAGAGACAGACAGAAAGACGGAGGGAGAAAGAGAGAGGCAGAAAGAGAGAGAGAGAGAGAATAAGAAAGAGGGGGGGAGAGAGAGAGAGAGAGAGAGAGAGAGAGAGAGAGAGAGAGAGAGGGAGGGAGAAAAGAGGGACAGAGACAGACACAGAGAGAGCAAGAGTGAGAGGCCAAGCCAGAGAGAGAAAAGAGAGAGCAATTAGAGAGAGAGAAAGAGTGAGAGAAAGAGATACATATGGACAGAGACATAGACTGAATGGGAGATAATGAGAATGATGCAGAGAGAGAAAGAGCGAATCATAATCACGCGTGGTGATAGATATGATATAGAGAGAAGAGTTAGATATGATCTGTTGTAACGTCTAATCTCGTCCAATCTGAAGATTTCTGTTCAGATTGTTTTTCCATCTGTGAATTTCATTCAATTTCGTTGAGTCCTTAACAATTTCCGCCAGACATGGAATACCTGGAGGTACTGACCGAAGGAATCGAACGGGTGCTGATGGTGAGGGGTGGAGGTCGCGAAGTCATTACCATCTACTCGTAACTCAACCGACAGACAATGGTCTTCCCTCATGCCAGTAGTTGAATATTCATCAGCTACTGCTGAATATTCATCAACTACTGCTGAATATTCATGACCAACAAGCTGTCTGTGGTCTCTTAGTAATGTGTTGTTGCCACCCACTGTCTTGCAAAACTACCGATGGACTATTTTTATCAATCACAGATTATGCTGTTTTGTGCGAGCTATTTTCCGGGTTCATGTTAGGCGAGATTGTTGGCCTGAGTTAGATTAACGCACGTGCGTGGCTTCCAGCGTTTACCAGTGTATTTAATAGATTATTGTATTTTTCTTTCAACTTCTGCAATGCGGTGAACTGCGTGTCTTTTGAATTTGGATTCGCTAATACTTTCTTTGCCTTGTGACAGCTTCATGACACATAATTATATTGACGTCAGGGGAGAGAGTGAGAATTTGAGGAACAGTTTAGAACTGTTGATGATTGTGGGCATTGATTCGTCAAATCAAATTTCAGTTGAGCTGTAATCAAAAAACCACTCCCTGGATTTCCAGCAAAGTTTTGTTTCGTAAGATTCGGAGCGCCTCTGATTTGATTCCAGTGAAGCGGCACTACATAAATTTTTAATCAAAGTTACAGTTACAAGCTTAAGCGATTTGATGTCTTTGATTCCCTTCCGGTTGTCTTTGTTATCATTTTGAAGTATTGCCAATTTAGAAAATTCATCTCATAAGTGATTTTACGAGTGATTTAATACTGAAAATGACTCAAATTATTCAACTGATGTTGCGACTTTCTTCCAAGATGACGACTCGTCTTTCGGTGAAGTTACATGAAGAAAATACTTGAAAGTCTTCGTTAGAAAATGCTGTGTGCCTTATTTTGGCAATGTGTGTGTTAGGCAAAGGTGTAATGGGTCAGTAGCGTAGTGGTTGGTGAACGAGATGTAAAGTTCTCTCAATCGAGAATTCGGTGAGTTCAAATACATACCCGGGCAGAATTCGGTGGTGAGATTCTGCTTCACCAGCCCCCCCCCCCCCCATCCCATAGCCAATGAGTACACCAACCGTACACTGTTGGTGGGAAGAAGAGACGGTGAGGGAGAGGACTTCGTCACCATCCCTCATATGCCAAGGCTGAGAAAATGAAGTCGCTAACTCGTCATACCCAAGCTGGCCTGCTGAGAGGGGAGGGCAAAGGGGCAAATGGTTGCACAGGGGCCCGGTTACTTATAGTGACCCGGGCTGGTAGTAATATGTACAAAGTTTATGATTTGTGCCATTTTAAAAAAATATCTCATTACACATTAGGATAGTTTAGTGGCTCGTGATTGCTATTCCTAAGGACCTGGAATGTTTCTTATCATCGACACTATACCCAGCGCTTGCTTAAGGGTCTGATCTACTTCTTAAATTATGAAAATAAATTCTATGTTCAGCCTTTGTTTCCTTTTGCAGGTGTCACAAAAAAGATTAGGTTGCATTGTTTACATTCTTTCCTAGGAATTTGACTCGGTGGGTAAAATTACCAGAAATTCCTTTTGCTTTCGGTCGCTCTGTGAGTTGAGATTTTGCAGATGTTAATAGTTGATATTATTTATATTTTCTTGTTGCATTTTCTGCCTTTTCTGAATTAACGGAATTTACGGAAGCATTTCGGAGCAGCTGCAGAAGGTTTTTGCCACTTTTTGTAATCATTATTTGTTTGATCTGCTTTGTCAGTAAGGCTTTGTTTTGTCACGCGCTTGTGTTTGAGTTCTTTGTCAGTGTGTCAGAAAGGCCATAGGCCGCTGAAATGATGTAAAGCAAAGAGGACTTTCCAATCCCACTGTCATTGATTTGAGTGAATTACGAATCGCCATGACTTTATACTAATTATATTCAATTGTAATACTACATGCTTGTAAATTGCTTTAATTGTATTTTGCCACTGTTCTACATAAAAGCATTTTTTTAGTCCTTTCAAATTGATTTTGGTTGATACTGAACTTCAATCCTCATTTTCATTTTAAAGGAGGCTTTGCTTTTAAACTTAAGTTATTCTATTTGATGAACTTGTAATATGTGTATATTTTTGAAAACCGACAGAAATATCAGTGTTAACTTTGATGACAATTTCAGTGGCCTATTGAATGTCTGCCTAATGATAATTTACTGATTTTCAGCAAGAGGGATTTTGTAAACTGATCTTCATGCCAACAGTGTGTGCGTGCCTGTGTGTGTGTGTGCCTGTGTGTGTATGTTAGGTTAGTGTTACAGTGTGTGCATGTGTGTGCTTGCGCTTATGTTCAGAAGTTGTGATGTTGTGATTACCACTCAGTAGGCCTTTCTGCTAACTGAAATCGTATCACAAATTGTCTGGTTGTCCTAAACTCCACTTAAACTCGTTTTCGAGCTGTAGTGGCATTAAGCACTTTATATTTATGAGAATTTCCGTCCGGTTTGAGTTGTTTGCTTGCCTGACAATAATATTGCATGTAATAATAGATTGTGGGTTCACTTAAAGGTCAGTTGTTCCAAGCCGAGGATGCAGGGAAGGACTGAAGAGGATAATAGATGGAGATAGTGATGGAATGAAGAGAGATAATAGATGGAGATAGTGATGGAATGAAGAGAGATAATAGATGGAGATAGTGATGGAATGAAGAGAGATAATAGATGGAGATAGTGATGGAATGAAGAGAGATAAGGATGATGAGGGATATAGAGAAAGGGAACGAAGGAAAGAAAGTGAGAGAGGGATTTGATAGGGGGAGGGAAGCATAAGTGAGGAGGAAAGAGATATACAGTAGAGAGAGAAAGGGAGAGAGAGATAGCGAATGAGAGGGAGGGATATACCTCGGCCACATTCTTTCAGTCTGTGATGTTGGGGTTTTCGGAGCATATTATATACTTGGACTTCCAAAGAGATAAAATAAATCCTCTTCTTCTTCTTCGAAGACAAAGTGTCCTTTGAGAACCTGTTTAAGTCTGAGATTCTCTTTCTGAATTTAAATAAATCTCCAGTGGATGTATGTAAATAATATTGTGAATAAGTGGTTGGTATCATGTAATTTTAGACGCTAATTATTCGTGTATCTGATTTTTACTGATACATTATTTGTAACCATTCACACGTATCTATTGTTTTGTGAAACAAAGATGTCTTCTAATAGATTTGTTGATTGTCTGAATGCCTTGTCAGTGTTTCCTGTTCTCTTTTATCTCACTTGAGGTTCCCGGCAGCAGTGACTATGAACCATTTAAAATTGTTACCTATTGTTTGGGTTTTGCACATTGGGATGGCTGCATGATTGGCTGAGTATGAGGAAGCCTGTTTGGAGATCTGGACAGGGCCGTAGATCCTGGGGAGGAAAGTGAAGGAATTCCCTTCCTACATGTGCAGTGGTTCCCAACCTTTTTGACTTTAGGGTCACTTTGTCTAAGTTGGATGACACAAGGGCCACTTTTTCCTAGTTGAAAGACGTTAGGGGGCCAAAAGGTTAAAATTTAATTAACTAAAAGCATAAAATTGTTATAATTGATTCAAAATAGAATGTTCGATGTTATTTATATAAGTCAAAATAAAAAAATTGTAATAGAAAAAAAAATAATGCGTTCTATCCTATACAAATTGTCAATTTTTTATCTATTTTTTTTAATTCTTTGAGAGATAAGGGCCATCTTTTAGGTCTTAGGCCTGGTGAGCTACCTTTGGCCCGCAGGCCACGGGTTGGGAACCGCTGTGCTAGTGGAAGTTTGGAATATTGTTTTGTTCAATGCCTTAATTGAATAAATACATTTCCTACGCAGCAGTGTTACATGGGTCGTATACATAGGGGAACACACATTTCCAACGAGTTTTTCCGCCCCCACCCACCCCATTTCGAAACAGGTCTACTTCCCTGGGTCTGGATGCCTGGTGGGTGTTCTGGGTGCCACTGGGTGGTTACCTTATGGAATTTACTTGATTTTTAAGCATGTACAGGGTGGCTCAAAAAAAAACGTACCACCGGGGAAAATGCGATATCTTCGCAGCCGATCGAACTTTTTCTGCGAAAATTTTCCAATTTGTAGGGGAATGAATTTCCAACAATACCTGAAAGTTTCATTTGAAACTTTTCATGTTTGCAAAAGTTACAGCTGTTCAAACTTAAAATTTCGTTTTTTCAATTATCCGCGGAAAATTGACGTCACTTGTAGATTTCCAAGTCAAATGATATCACTTTTCACTACGACCTCAGCATTCCGTTTTGCAGTTTATTGTAAGGTATAATGAGAGTGTCCACTCCCTGCCTTAACACAAGCTCAAATTCTTTTTGTGAAGCTCAGTATGGCCTTGTTGGTCGGGTCCTGCGGCAACTGACCCCACATTAGCAGCAAGACTTGCTTCAGCTGGCCAATGTTCTCCAACTTGGGATTAAATGTCTTGCAGCGTTCCAGCATAGCTCCCCAGACGTGATAAACAAGAGGGTTAAGGTCTGGCGAGTTTGTAAATCATCTTTGCCAATGCATTTACTTCAGTTGATGTCAATAAGGTAGCGCCATCATAATCAACCTTGCCGTGCGAGCAAGCAGGCGCACTGTCCTGCTGCATAATAAAACCAGATGTTAGAGCATACCTGGTCTTCAATGAGTCTGGGTAAGCGAGTTCAATGATGAGTTTGACATCTAACCTACTGAATGGGATTAATTGCAGTCTTTTCTTGCAGCCGCAACACACGCCGGCATATCTGATGCCGAAACCACGATTTGCTTTGCAAACTTGACCTTTCGATTACCAAGCGAATTTCGTGAAAATCGCGCTTTTTCCGTCAGATCAAGCGACCACTTCCTGCCTCTCTTCCGACATCTGATCTTCGTTACATAAACACGTTTGCAGATAGTCTTCAATGTGCTCAGGCTCCACTTTTCACTGGGTATTTTGCTATGATCACGCGATGTCTCAGTCTCTGTTCATGCAAAGTCCGAGTTCCCATTTGATCTTTTGCAGAAACTTTGCCCATGACGTTCATTGTTTGGGTTCACCAATTGAGACCTTAATCTATAAAATATCACCAAATACCAGCAGATTGCTTCATAAACAGCTTCTTTACAGCTCATAGTGAGGTCGTATGACATCATCATCAATGAGTGTGTGTTGTAATTTGCCAAACATCCTAATGAAATCACTTGTATTGGAGCATGATTCTCCGGATAATTGAAAAAACGAAATTTTAAGTTTGAACAGCTGTAACTTTTGCAAACATGAAAAGTTTCAAATGAAACTTTCAGGGATTGTTGTATATTCATTCCCCTTCAAATTGTGAAATTTTCGCAGAAAAACACCAATCGGCTGCGAAGATATCGCATTTTCCCCGGTGGTACGTTTTTTTTTGAGCCACCCTGTATATTATAAAACATATTTTCTTAGAGAAAAGGTTTGCAAAGCAACAGGTAGACTATGCCTATTATTGCCCTCATTTCATTTGTAATTTTTTATGTGAGGGGCGCGTACATGAGACCATGCAGCTCGTTAATTTGTTTTGTAAATGTCTAAAGAATGCGTCAAAGGAAGCGAGGCTATTAAGTTTCAAAAACTTTCGCACAAAGGAGCCTATTATTTAATTATATTTAAAGAAAATTTCACATTGATTTATGTATAGCCTAAGAACGTCAGTCAATGCAGTCTTAATTTATTTGTAGCCTACCGGACAGACAAGAAGAAAATGTCACACAATAAATTAAATAAATTGATTTATAAGAAGTGTTTAATGCGTCACATTAAGAACGTCACACAATGTGGACTTTAATTTATACCTTTATCTACTAGAAAAGTCACACAATAAATTGATTTATAAGAAGTTATTTATAATAAATTGATTTATAAGAAGTGTTAATACGTCACAACGTCACATTAAGAACGTCACACAATGTGGACTTTAATAATAATTATTTATACCTCTATCTACTAGAAAAAGTCACAATAACTTAAATAAATTGATTTATAAGAAGTTATTTATAATAAATTGATTTATAAGAAGTGTTAATACGTCACAACGTCACATTAAGAACGTCACACAATGTGGACTTTAATTTATATCTAGGGCCTACTAGAAGAAAACGCCACACAATAAAGATGAGTAAATTTTGATTAATTTATGCCGTACGTACGTCACACAATGCAACTTTAAAAAAATTTGTAGCCTTGAAGAAAACGACACACGAAAAAGATCTTATTTAATATTCTTTGCTTACATCGACCTACTTATTTATATCGTAGGCCTATACGTCAAGCAATGCAGCTTCTAAAATTTAATTATTTCTGCACGAAGAAGCGTCACAATAAATATTTTATTTAATAATTGTAGGCTTAGATTGGCCTACTTACTTATATCAAACACTAGCCTACGTCAAACGATGCAGCTTTTTAAGAGGAAAGCGTCACAATAAAGCTTTTAATTAATGTTGTACTAGGCCTACTAGTATTGATGTCGTAGGCCTACGTCAGACAGTGCAGCTTTTAAATTTATTTCTACCAGTGGCGGCGCTAGGAAGGGGCTGGGGGGGGGCTAAGCCCCCCTACAAGAGGCTCAGCCCCCCCTAAAAAAAATGACCCATCTGAATTATTTTACATTGAAATATCACGATTTTGGTCGATGACTAAAAAAAAAAAAAAAAAAAAAAAAAAAAAGTCGTCAGAAATTTTGGCGGCGAAAATGGAAAATTTCCATGAGATTTTTGGTCGATGACTAAAAAAAAAAAAAAAAAAAGGTCGTCAGAAATTTTGGCGGCGAAAATGGAAAATTTTGCCGCGGGCTTCAGCCCCTCCAAAACTGAAATCCTGGCGCCGGCACTGATTTCTAATTTCTACTAGAAGAAAACGTCACACAGTGACATTGTAGCCCATAGCGGCATAGCCTACAAATCGCTATTTACTCTTCAACTAAGTACGTCCTCATAGGACTTGGAATATCTGCGTCCACCAGATCCAACCGGTCATAGGCACCGAGTTGACCCGAAGAGTGTGGGTGCCCAAACGAATGGGAATGATACCCGCGCGTGAGCGCGGACAATTTTTTTAGCCTTTTTATAGGAGCGTTATTAAAATTACCTCCGTTCATAGACGGAGACTTAATTTGGTCCTGGTTTTAGGGGACGAACTTAATGCGGCCAAAGGACGATCACCGAGCAGGGAAGGGCCGAAGAGCTTGGGGAGTGGATGTGCTCCTAACCATTTCCGATTTTTTTTCTTGCCACACTGCGATGGTAGCATCTTAGACTTTCATTTTTACGAAATTGTCGTTGTTTAAGACTTGAAAAGCATCCTTGCCCAAAAAATTCCACACAACATGAAATAGTGACATTTTTAGCTGTTTTCTCGTCAAAAATTTTCATTATTTCATTGTTCAAAGATATGATTTAAGACTTCAATAAATGTACTTTCCAATTGCTTGAAAAATTTGATCACTCTTTGGGTCAAGATGTACTTCTCCTGGAATCCACACAGAAGAAAAGCACAATCTTCGTTAGCATAGGCATCTTAGATCAACACTCAACAGACTCAAATTTTGCACAAGAAATCAAAAAAATTCTGTCTGCATTAACCACTATTATTTTAATGAGCCAATATTAACATTGTGGAAGACAGTTTTTCCAATAGTTTTCACAGACAATTTAGTCGAGGCTGATTTGTTAATTAACGCATACAAGACAATATCCAGCCTTTGTGATGCTGGGAGCTAGGTGATTTTCGCGCAGTGAGGATCATTGTAGGCCTATATCGTAGCATGTAGGCTTACAATAAAAAAGAAACAGTCATTGAAATCGTCGCCTATACGTCCGTAAAAATGACTGAAGCGGATCGAATGAGAATGATTTCGAGATTTTCCTCATATTCGTATGGAGTTCAGACTACCGGACGGAGTAAAACTGGAGTAATAGTAGGCTAAGGTAGACTAACTGAGATAAAAGAAAATAATTATGTAAAAGACGCAATGATTTTTATAGATAGCCTAAGCAATGCGAACAGAGAAATAATATCATAAAAAGCACATCTTGTTGGCTGATTTCTGGTGGTGCCCATGCATAGGCGGGCCTCGCATGGCCAATTTATGGTGGTGCTGAGCACTCACGGGCCTCGCAGAGTCGGCGCCCATGCAACCGGTCGCATTGGCATTGAGATCGCAAGCAATGACTCCTTATATGGTTGCAAGTTCAGTTCACACTTCTTGTCAGTCGGACGATAATTGATGTAGTCGCATCCGGGTGTACCGGTATGCTTGCATTCAGAGATGCAATGAATGTGAGAAGATTTCACGTGAACAGCTGTTCGGTTTGTGACGAGTCGTTGGTCCAAGTGTCGCTCCCACTTCCCAGCAGTGGCGTAGCTAGGATATTTGGCGCCCGGGGACGAACTACGAAATTGGCGCCCCCCCTCTATTAAATTTGTTCACATTGCTTTAGGGCCTACTGTCTCAGTCTGTCTGTATTCTTTAAAACGAACTCCCAAATGACCTCCGCCAGTTTGCTCATCTAATTCTATCTAACTATCTTGCCTTTTAATTTCACCTCATTCACTTACATTCACTTACTTAAGCTAATTGCCATGGAGTTGCCACTTATTGGAACTCTCGACTGAAACCCGAACTCTTCAACCGATCATAGTTTTCATGATTCTAGTCGTGCACCATCACCACACTACCATCATATATTAGGGTAGAGGGGTGGGGAACACCCCTTTAAAATTAAGGTTTTTTCTTCTAATTTACAAAGTGAGTAGGCCTAATATATCGTTTCAAGCGTGAAATTATTGTAACATCTAGTGGTGAATATCCTAAATACAGTACTACTGTGTTTAATAAAATTCCAAAAAGGATGACATTACAAAAAAATTAAATACAAGGTGTTCAGAGGAACGTTTTTACCCCGCACCTGGGACAAAACGCCTCTTGTCGCACATTTGTATTTTCCGATAACCTTTGTGACTTCTAATTTAATACAATATTTAATAATATTAAACTAAGTAGGGTCTATCATTCGAAATTTAGTAATGATATTGATATATCATACATATAACACATAGGCCTGCATGCATGCTGTCGATGAAAGAATAAAAATTTAATTAGTATAGCCTACGTACCGGTAGTTGATTATTTTGTACTAAGTTATAGGCCTATAACGTAAAACTAATAAATTATTGATTATTTAAAATTAAATAGTAGACCTAATTATTTGAATTCAAACAAAATAACTGTACAAGCTAGACAGCTCAATGCCCTCTTGAAAGAACGCCTGAGCTGCTGACCTCTTGACCCAATGAAGTAGACAAATATCCATCTGGGACCCTCTGCTATCAGGCATCAGTTCCAGAGACAAGAGCCAAGCCAGACTAATCTACTAACAGCCCACAGATGGAAAAATACAAACTCTACCCAAGCCAGCATACCCTAGTAACACCACCCTCCTTCTATTCGGTCATGGGGCGAACCGGGCAATGGATGCAGCAGAATCCAGATAATTATTCGTTCTGGCCCAAGATTCCTTCACAACCATGTTGACCGCGCGAATTTGTACTGCGTGGATCATTAACTGTGGTGGGGAATTTCTGAGTGGAAATATCTTGGGTGCAGTCAGACTGTATCTGGCCTAACAACCCCAGCTGCGTTGGGGTTTGGTCATTTACAATGAGTATGGGGCGCCTGTTGGTGCGCAATGGGGCGCCAAAATCATGCCTGGCAAACGGTTTGTAGGCTAAGTAATATGATTCTTACTGGATGTTTTGGGGCGCCAAAATTGAATCTTACAAATTTATATGATACAAATTAGCCAAAATACAAGTGTAAAATTGCTACTTTCAACCCTCATTTTGGCGCACCCTTTCCTCGACGCCCGGGGACACGTGTCCCCCCTGCCCCCCTCCCCCTAGATACGCTACTGCTTCCCAGCTAAACAGTTGCGTTTATAATTCAACAATACGCAGAGTTTTAATGGCAGAGCTATAATTTTATAGTAATAAAAAATAGTCTAGCAAATCTTTTTATTAGATGTTGCGCAACATGTCTATCTGTCTTTTTTCTATAGGCCTAACTGGATATGCTAAGATAATTAATCAGTGGCGTAGCTATATATAGACTATAGCTTCTTGGGGGCCCGTGTGCAGAGGTTCCGTATGGGCCCCTGCTTGGCCTTGATATTTTCGCGTTCTCGCAATTAAGATTACCAAAAAACTAATCAATGGCGTTTGCTATTATACCTAACACATGCAATAGGTCTACAACTCGCAGAATAAACATGAATGTTGCACGAATGAGACAGATGAATTAAACTTAGCTTAGCCTACTGCAGTGACTTCACAGTCGAAATTTAAAATCCATCACGTTGCATACTCATCCACTTATTATTAGTAGCCTAGACCTATTCCCCAGGGGTTATTTTAACGTGCAGCTGGACACAAAGTGTGTAGTTGGGAAAGAGATTTGTGCAGTTGAAAATCAGATCTTGTGCAGTTACTTTTTGCCTAGTTGCGTGAACCGACGAGAAGTTAGCGGTAAAAAGTTGGACACAAACATAATAGTAACAGCCCAAAGTGAACATCTTTGAGGCGATTTATTTGGGTGATATTTATGTTCAGAAAAAGAGCAGGCCTGTTGAAATTTGGCGTGAACTATAATAGATATGGTGATTACATGCAGTTTTCAAGTCAAGCATTAGACCGATACGGCGAAAGTCACCCGTGTGCATGAAGTAAGAGCGGGGAAAATGGGTGATGTAATCGAAGACAAGGTTCTGCTAAAAATCACACATAGGCTGCAGACAGAAGAATTTGCAGTATACGCTAAATGTATGGGCGGATGCAGATTCAAGACCTGCTGTAGGTTGATATCCTGATAAAGTTGTAAAGGCCGGGGTTATCCTTCATACCATAATGACAACTTCTTGGTCATCGTAGTCTACTTTCTCTTGCTTTTGCCGCTTATACTCTGACAAGCTGAAGCAGGAAGGGACGTAGGCGGTCAGACGCATAAAGCAAAATCTTCTTTCTTTTCCGTGCTCTGCCCTTAATCAGGTTCGAATGTTTGACGTCTCCATTCTTCTCTGTTCTGCGCTTTCATTTTCAGCTTCATCAAAATAGTCTACTATAATATAACAACCCAAGTATCTAACTGGAGAAAGGCGATGAAAAGAAAAGAATTAACCAGGCAGACATCCAGACTGAGCTAGCCTTTCAGCCACACAGGCTATCCAATACATACATACATGATGTAAGATTGTAGGTCAATGCATAGCCTACTCAAATTTTCTTCCAAATTCTCCATATATCCCCATATTACATGCACCCTTTTTGAGTTTATGTGATCCCATCCAGAAATCACCATTCTCAGAATCTGAAAGATACACGTAGGCCTATGTTATTGAACTAGCTGCTACTATCATCTCGCACAGGGGTGTAGACTTAGATGGGATAGGATCGAGGAACGGAACCCGGAACTTGTGGTGGTGACGGAGGTGCTTATATCTTATATCCCCCAAATATTTCAGAAATATTATCACAAACATTATTATAGATTTCTACGGTCTTATCCACTGCTTGTCCATAATTATCAATTTTGATACAGATGACAGCCTAAACTGCCACCATTACGTTGTGTAAATTAAATTTAAAAAAATTAAGATACAGGTATAGAGGGAATTATTCAAGTCTTAAACCACGTCTCTGAGTACCAAATTATGATTAAATTTGTGAAGGTATCAGCCTAAAATGCTATTACAACAGTGGCAAATGACTTTTTTTCAAACAATGGACGAGAAAAGAAAATTATGAGTAATTTTTTCAAATGACAGATTTAAATGCCAGATTAACAGCGCGCAAATGAAAAAATTAAACAATAAGGAGGAGACACGCTAAACTCCAAAAACCATAGCTGTCAGCATTTAAAAAGAGCAATATTGTTCAGATGACAGTTACAGTGTAGAAATTCAGAAATGTAAACAATGGGAAGGGGCATTTATTGAAGTCTCAAACCATGCCTTTTGGCGTGAAATTTGTGAGCAATTTTTTTAAGATCACAGTCTAAAAGTTGCCATTATAATGTACGTTGTAAAAAAATGGGACGGGACACTCATTAAAGTCCTAAACCATGACTATCAGCACTGAAATGATGGGTAACCTCGCTAAATTACAACTTAGAATACCAGCAGTGCAGTGTGGAAATTAAACAAAATTCGAAAATGGGATTGGTACATCACCTTCCAAAAACCCCTTCCCAGCTAGGTGCTCGTGCACTGGAAATTATTGTCCTTCGGTCGCTCGTTCGTTTCCACAAACTCAGGACCAAGTCTGCGGCTATGTTCACACACACATTCTGGTTCTCATGAATGAATGACACCAGAGCTTGTAGCATATAAAATTTCCAGCAGTCGTACCCCAAGTCAAGTCATGGTGTGGTAAAATATCATTTACATGTAGATCGGCGACGCGGCTAGGTTAAAACTGCTATTAGCCTAAACAGTACATATTCGTGTTGAGGTGGGTGTCAGTATAGGCCTATCGATCAATAATGACCATTTGGAAGGTTTGCTAATGAAATTTATCGGTCTTACATCGTATTTTTGCAATTAGTGGGTTATATTTTATACATAATTTGAAATTAGCTCAAAGATTTTATTTCTTGGGAAATATCTCATCTTGTCTGCTAGCTTTAGTTTTAGCAAAACAATATCATGGTGATCTTAATGACCATGGTTTCAGAGCAGAAAAGCAACATTTAGACGTACCCTTACATAGGCCTACTAGCGAAACTTTGGAAGTGTCCAGAAACATAGGACCATTGAACTTTATTACACTTAACAATCTTTCTGAGCTATTTCCTATTCCAGCAACAGCAGAGGATCTTTAAGGAATCTTTAATAATAATAATAATAATAATAATAATAATAATAATAATAATTTTTCTTTAATTAAACGCCTGCAAGACTCACTGCGCTTTACATTTACAAGTTATACAGTAATCTTAATTAAACTTAACTACCAACTGAACAGAGAGCTTTGTAATTACACGGCGCCAATGGCAGCCTACAAAGCAAATTCGCCCAACGGGGCTCGAACTCACTACCTCTCGCTCTCTTGGCCAGCGTGTTAACCATTACTCTACCGGGCTCCCCCAAAGGGATCTCTAGTCGATTAAGGATATTGAAAAGTCTAAACGTCTAAGAACGTCTAGCTGATTTCATTCGTTAATTCATTTGGAAATTTTGCCATGATGAACTTTGAGTCAAACATTGTCATAACAATTGATTTTGATCTTTAATATGAATTTGTATAAAGTCGGAAAATCTTAATATTCAAACATCTAAAGCTCCAGTCGAAGGCCAAGCGCAAAGCACCGGCTTATTAACGAGCGCTCAACAAAAGTGCTTCAGCTTTGGGGGCAAATCCCTGGTCAAGGACTTTCTTATGTCCAGTCTCAAAATACGTCATTTATGTGCAGTTGAGAAAATTCCTTAAAATAACCTCTGCTATTCCCTATATGATCCTGATCTACACGTGCTCATTTTGATGTCTCTCTGATTTTGTGGTAGATAATTGTAGAAAAACAACTGAGTCAGACCAAGACCGTAGCTAGGATTTTGTTTCGTGGGGGGGGGGTGTTTTCCCAGAATTTGAGCAAGCCGACAAGCAATAAAAAGACTGACTAAGGGTTTGGAGTGACGTCCTGATCTCTCGTAGCGGTGTTGGATCTAATCTACTGTAAATTATGACATAAATAAGAGTCTAAAAAATTAATGAATTCCCCGTAATTATTAATTAGGCCTACTTCTTACATCGTGTCTATAGTAAGCGCATTATTTAATTTTCACATTATTTCATTTCGGGGGGTGTTCAAACACCCAAAACACCCCCAGCTACGGTTCTGGGTCAGACTATGATCCACATGGAGTTTGGTCGTGAAAAGGTGAATAAGAAGACAACTACATATGTGACCCTAAGAAAGATTAGCGAGGGCTTAACCACCTCAAACTCCCGACAATTCTCATCCTGGTCAGGGCTGTTTTAAAGGAATTTTTAGAACTGCACAATTCTTTCCTGTCCCATCCTCCATGATAAATTACTTCCAATCGAAAGACAATGACCTTTTTGCTAGTTTTAACTGTACAGAAGTGCTTCTACAACTGCACAAATCCATTTAGAACTGCACATTTTGTGTAGGCTACAACTGCACGTTTAAAAAAGCCATGATCCTGGTTGAGGGAGATGTCAGCCTAAGGTCACTGCCGTTACCAAATCCAGCAAAGGACCTGAATACACGAGCATGCCTGTGAGAGTGTGAGACGTATGAGGTTTCTGCACCGCACCGTTTAATTACAATACACGAATGTGTCAGATAGACGGACATACATCATATACATCAGTGGTTCCCAACCTTTTTTGACTGTCGGGCCACTTTTTCTTAGTTGACGGACATTAATTAGGGGGCCACAAGGCAAAAATGTAATTAGGCTAACAAAAGGCGTACAAAATTGTTATAGCCTAATTGAATCAAAATAGAATGTTTGATGCGATTTATTAACGTCCAAATAAAATAATTTGTAATAGAAAATAATTATATATTATATAATGACCAAATTGTCAATGTTTACATATGTTTTTCTTAAGTCATTGAGATGCTGCGGGCCATTTTTGTAGGCCAGGCGGGCCACTTTTGGCCCGCGGGTCACGGGTCGGGAACCGCGCTGATATGCATGCATACTTATCATACCTACCGGTATCCTCTTTGCATAAGGGAGTGAATCAGCGAAATGAAAAATCTTATGCCGGTATGATTCGTTTCATGTTCTCAACTTATAACTGTATTGACCTACTCGAATCTTTATCATCGTTCACACGCGCTAATGTCAATGTCTTGCAAGTTGACAGTCTTGACTCGAGACGAAAACATAATTTAAAAGTTGACAGAAGTCAGTAAAGTAACGAAGTAGCCTAATGCAAGTGTGTGCACAAAAACTACATCTGTCACAAAATATTGTGTATGCTAATTAGGATATACAAACAATTAATTCAACAATCTGTTTGGGCCAGCTGGAGGTCGTTGGTCCATGTGCTTTGCACACATTGCACACATGGTATAGCTGAAGATATTATTGTAGGCCTATATTCGTTCAATTGAAAAATCAGACAATTCCTGGTGACACACCGCACCCGGTTATAATAGCCTACATGTATCAAACGTGTTAAAATAAAACACAGAAATAATAATAATGTAATAAAAACATTTAAAATAAATAAATAAAGTAAAGTAGCGGCAGCCGTATCCTAAAAGGCGCCTATCTGTTTGGTTGTTGGTGTTAAATGTTAGAGGGAAAGGGTTCTTGAGTAACCATGACGGTAGTTCTGTTAATGATGATAGAGGTGTGATCACTCATTGAACATTATGTCACTCAATTGACATAGGCCTAGGTCTACGTGCAGAACAACCAACATTATTATTATATCGGTGACGTAGTCCCCTATTAGATTATAAAGTTTGTAGTCAATATTGGCCTAATTAAGTCACGTAGTAGGCATATATATATATATATATATATATATATATATATATATATATATATATATAGGCCTAATTAAGTTATGTTATACCGTAGGCTATACGAAGTTTTATACTTTATAGGGCCTACGCTGTTGAATGTTATGCAATACCGTACTCTGGACGTTTGTCATCATCGGCCTGATATTGTGCGGGCAAGAGAGCGGTATAGGTCTACATAACCATAACCATAGCCATCAATTTTATTGCACCAAGATAAAAAACATTTTTCGAAGTATGTTATGTATATAAATATACATACAAAATAGTTGGTTACAACCGGAAACACAGAAGGGATTAGAAGTCCCGCTGGTAGGGCTACCTATAGATGTAGTAGGCCTATGCACGCTTTCAGATATACCGGTAAGATATGGTAGATAAGCAAGTAGGCCTAGGCCTATCATGTAAGTATTTAAAATCTGGAATTGCATATGATGCAGTCTTAACAGTTACTATAACATAAGCATCCATAGTTAGCACAACATGGTTGATGGGAACTCTAGAAATATGTAATCTATGGTACACTGTTCTAGGAGATATATACTCTCCTCCTTCTTGTTGTCCTTCCGTTTCCGGGACGCCAAAGTATATATAGAAAATAATAATTATTGTTCTTAAAGATTTATTATCAAATGTCTTATAATAAAATCTTACGAACACAACAATGGTATTGAAAAGCTGTCATGCAGCAGCTTTCAAGCTGCCATCTCTTATTCCATTGTTCTGCCTATAATCTCCTCAGAGTAATCCACGTCCATATGAATTAATTAACTATTCTTTACCAATTAATTAGTGCTGCGGAGTGCGGACCATGACTGATTTTATAACGGGACTGTGACCAGTGTTTAATCTAGTCCCCGACTCTGGGGGGGGAATTGAGGTTTCTGGGGGGGGAGACAATTGAGCACCCGAAGGACGCTCGTGATATGCGTAGCTCGTGATATGCGTAGCGCCGAGACCAGAAGGGGAGGGGTATGGGGAGGGGATGTGCCCCTCCCCACCAGAAACTTTTAGAATTTCCAAATTGCAATGGCAGCATTTTAAGGTGTCATCTTAACAAAATAGCTGTATTTTTTCAGTGACCCATTAGAAACTTTTTGAATTTCCAAATTGCAATGGCAGCATTTTAAGGTGTCATCTTAACAAAATATAGCTGCACTTTTTCAGTGACCCATCAGAAAATTTTTGAATTTCCAAATTGCAATGGCAGCATTTTAAGGTGTCATCTTAACAAAATATAGCTGTACTTTTTCAGTGACCCATTAGAAAATTTTTGAATTTCCAAATTGCAATGGCAGCATTTTAAGGTGTCATCTTAACAAAATATAGCTGTACTTTTTCAGTGACTCATTAGAAACATTTTGAATTTCCACATTGCAATGACAGCATTTTAAGGGGTCATATTAACAAAATAGCTGTACTTTTCAGTGTCCCATTAGAAAATTTTTGAATTTCCAAATTGCAATGACAGCATTTTAAGGGGTCATATTAACAAAATAGCTGTACTTTTCAGTGCCCCATTAGAAAATTTTTGAATTTCCACATTGCAATGGCAGCATTTTAAGGGTTCATCTTAACAAAATAGCTGCACTTTTTCAGTGACCCATTAGAAACATTTTGAATTTCCACATTGCAATGGCAGCATTTTAAGGGGTCATATTAACAAAATAGCTGTACTTTTTCAGTGCCCCGTTAGAAAATTTTTGAATTTCCACATTGCAATGACAGAATTTTAAGGTGTTATCTTAACAAGTAGCTGTACTTTTTCAGTGACCCATTAGAAACTTTTTGAATTTCCACATTACAATAGTACACTTTTAAGATGCCATTTTAGCAAAATAACTCCATTATTTCAGTACAGAGATAAAGTTTTTTAGGATTTCAATATATATATATATATATAATTATAATTACAATAAAAAACATCTTTACGTATCGAGAATTTCCACATTGCAATGGCTGCATTTTAAGGTGTCATCTTAACATGATAGTATCATATATTATAGTAGTAAATAATGTCATTATAATCATGTAATAATAAATAATATCACGGTATATTATAACACTTCATGTAAAACAATGATGAAAACAGTAACTAAAAACCAATATCATTTCGTCAAATTTTTCTGGGGGGGAATGTCAATCCTGGGGGGGGAACTTCCCCCCCCAGAGACGTCTAGATTAAACACTGGACTGTGACTAACCAGGTTTTCTTCCGACTGCGTGTTTGTATCGTAAGTCCGTCGCTTAATTACGACGGTAGCCTACATTTAGAAAATAAATTATGTTCATAGGGATTGACATCAACCAGGCGCAGGAGACCTGCATGGCAACCTCCAAGCACTTCCAACTTCATGAGATTTGAACTTGACGACTAAAAAAAGGTCATAAACTTTTATCGGACGGGAAATACATAGTGAATTTCAAGAGATTTTAACTTGACGACTAAAAAAAGGTCATCAACTTTTTTCCGGGCGAAACGAAACATTTTGTTCGGTGTCTGGACCAAGTTTTCAGCCCCCCAAAAACGGAAACCAAACTCTGCCCATGATGGCAACTAATATAGGCTAGGTGGCAGGAGGCTTCGGTCAAACCGGCACATAAATTCGTTAATTTCTCTCATGCTTAATTTAGTTCTCGGCCAACTAAGCTTATAGAAGAAAAGTCACAAACTAAATAAATCAAAAGGGTATTGAATTTTTTATGTCGTATGTCACACAAATACATTGAATGCAGCCTTTAAGTTATTTCTACTATAAGAATGTTGTGCATCACACAGAATAAAAGTCACACAATAAAGCTTAATAATAATAATATTACTATTAAGCTTATAAATAATTTACAAGAACGTCATCTAATAGGCCTATAGCCTTTTAATTTATTTGTACTAGCAAGAAAGTCACACAATGACACTGTGAGTAGATTAGGCCTAATGGAATAAAACTCCGGCCTTCCCTCTTCATGCTTCCAACTTCACAGGACTTGGAATATCTGCGTCCACCAGTTCCAACCGGTCGCATTGGCATTGAGATCGCAAGCAATGACTCCATGTGGTTGCAAGTTCAGTTCACACTTCTTGTCAGTCGGACGATAATTGACGGAGTCGCATCCGGGTGTATGCTTGCATTCAGCGATGCAATGAATGTGAGAAGATTTCACGTGAACAGCTGTTCTGTTTGTGACGAGTCGTTGATCCAAGTGTCGCTTCCACTTTCCAGCTAAACAGTTGCGTACATACAACAAGACAAAATAAGTTTTAAGGGCAGAATTAGTAAGAAAAAAGTTGAGCAATTATCATTGTCTGTAGGCCTTTGTCTGTCTTCTCTGCCCCTCTATCTATCAATCTACATGTATCTGGACATGATAGGCCCCAGTGACATCATACCACAATGACACTGTGAGCATAGATTAGGCCCTATAGAATAAAACTCAGGCCTTCTCTCTTCATACTTCCAACTTCATAGGACTTAAAATATCTGCGTCCACCAGATCCAACCGGTCGCATTGGCCTTGAGATCGCAAGCAATGACTCCATGTGGTCAGTGGCGTCTACCAATGGGGGGGGGGGTTGGGAGAACGTTCTCCCACGGTTTCTGAAAGTGGGGGGGGTTTGACGTTTTTCTGGTGTAAATTGGGGGGTTGGTGAATTTCTATTAAATAAAGGCCTGGAATACGAAAATATTATTTGTGCATCATTTATTATCGAAAAACATTATTACCCTGGACTATCGAACCCACGGTTCGCTTGATGTCACTTATACTTGGTAGGGAGCAGGACAACTCATAGACATTAGTGTCAGTCAGGTCTCTGGCATACAAGGGTGGAACACACCCATTCGGGATTGACCTCTTATCGCTAATCACGTTTACTGACGGAGCCAAGCCGAAGCCCCACCCTTGGCAGGTGATGAAGGCAACAAAATTAATTATTGCGACGGTCGCGCAGCAAGAATCAAACGACCCGTTTGACACTTGCTGTGCACGTGTAGCCTACCCCAGTCTTCGGACATTGGTCCTTTCTGTAAAAGTAGCCTATGCGTAATGAAGCTAATAACAGATGTTTCGCATTAGAATCCCAGCCAGCATATCGCTGAAATGGATAAGAGCAGCTCTGATGTAAAGCAGAGTATTTCCATGCTATAGAGATGCAGCCATAAGTGCAGGAAGTTAGATGGTAGTTATTATACGTGTATGTCTACCATAGACAACCGAATTTGACTGTTTCTGTGTTATAAGTTTTTCTTATTTCGCGAAGAGTTGCATCGACTTCAGCAGTAGTTGTCAACAGCTAACGGTCTACCCACACAGAGTTTCTGTGGAGAATTCGAATTATTATTCTAAGCACATGGACGGAGATTTAAAGGGGTGGCGGAGATGCCTATATCGCCCCAATGTTTCATAAATATTTCATAAATATCACTATAGCCTAATTTACTACAGTGTTATTCGTTGAGCTTATTTATCTATAATGAAAATTCGTCTAAGATGGCAACTTAAAAGCCGCCATCAAAGTCTGCAAATTTAAAAAAAAATTAAGCATTGGGAGCGACATTTATTGAAGTCTTGAACCACATCTCTGAGCACTGAGATCATGACAGCTTAAAATGCTACGTACGGCAGCAATGTGCAAATCCAAAAATTGCATGCAATTGGGAGGCGACACTCTAAGCCTTCTAAGGTCTCAAACCATGGCTAGGCTAGTATCAGCATGGAAAAATGAGTACCGGTAATTTTATTAAGACGACACCTTAAAATGCTGCCATTGCATTGTGGAAATTCAAAAAGTTTCTAATGGGTCACTGAAAAAGTACAGCTATATTGTTAAGACGACACCTTAAAATGCTGCCATTGCATTGTGGAAATTCAAAAAGTTTCTAATGGGCCACTGAAAAAGTACAGCTATTTTGTTAAGACGACACCTTAAAATGCTGCCATTGCAATGTGCAAATTCAAAAAGTTTCTGATGGGGAGGGGCGCATCCCCTTCCCATACCCCTGCCCCTCACAGTGCAACGCGCATCACGAGCGTCCTTCGGACGCTCAATTGTCTCCCCCCCCAGAAACCTCAATTCGCCCCCCCAGAGGAGGGGACTAGATTAAACACTGTGCGTACGTAACATATGAACAGATTCCCATGCAATTGTTTTAAGTCGGCGAAAATGGGAAGGTTTGTTCTCCCACTCCAAGCGGGGGGGTTAGACGCCACTGCATGTGGTTGCAAGTTCAGTTCACACTTCTTGTCCGTCCGACGATAGTTGACGGAGTCTCATCCGGGTGTATGCTTGCATTCAGCGATGCAATGAATGTGAGAAGATTTCGCATGAACAACTGTTATGTTTGTGACGAGTCGTTGGTCCAAGTGTCGCTCCCACTTCCCAGCTAAACAGTTGCGTTTATAATTCAACAAAACTAAATAAGTTTTAATGGCAGAATTAGTAAGAAAACAGTTGAGCAATTATTATTGTCTGTAGGCACAATGTCTGTCTTCTCTTCTCCTCTCTTCTCTTGTCTTTTCTTTTCTGCCCCTCTGTCTATCAATCAATCTGGACACGATAGGCCCCAGTACCATCATACCATGAGGAGGTAACCCAATTAAGAACCACGTTGTGACTACTCTACCGTGTACCAATAGTGGCCATTGGTCTGGGGGAAGATCGATCTTCACGGAACTTCAGCCGCGAACTTTTATAGGACTCCATCGAACTGGCATCGACTCCGTCGATGGGCTATATATCGCTTCTACGAGGTTTTATGCAGGCCTATATGGCTATACCCAGTCATGTCCACTCTGCTATTTAATTGTCAAGTTCCCTTGGCTATTTGGCTAGTCAAGTCCCCTTTCACTGCCTCTAGTCAAGTCCCCTCTGGTTTCCCGCCGCTTCGATAGGTATAAATAGAGCAGCTGTGCTGTGCAGTAGATATCCGTTAATCCAAGAGTTGCTCGGGAGTCGTCAGATAAGTTGGTGTCAGCCGAGAAGCCAGACGGTCGAATGAGAGCAGTAAGACGATGCTTGTTAACAGCTATAGAACTCGACCCGGACCACCACGTACTACTCTCACAGACAACCTTTCTGACTCAACGCAGCGCTCGTGAATAAGCTGGTGCCCCGCGCTTGGCTTTCGAGTAGCGCCTTAGAAATTTCGAGTTTACGATTAGGCCTACGATTACGGGCGTTAGCTAGTGTAGGAGCTTAAGAGCCCTTTAAGCCAAGCATAGTCTTTCACAAGTCAGTCGGTTCCACTAACTACATGTGGGCTACGTAGGACTACACTGTTACAAGTCTAATACACAGAGCGACATAATTGCATTGGACTAGCTGTGATTTTTAGTCAACAGTCGCGTAGACACGGAAGTTGGTCGACGGTTTATAAGCCATACACTGTTGCGTGCTGTGCAATCCTGCGTTTTGTTTTGCCTTCACAATTATGTGGATGAGCGTGTTTTCTTTGTGCCATCCATCTCTTATTCCAACAATTTATGTAGGAGCCTATACTGGGGTCGTCTACTTTCTGTTTGTAGGCATAGGATGATAGTCCTACGTAGTATCTGCCAGTCAGTCAATTGACCGACCTATTCTTCGGTTTATTATTAAATCCAATAAACTGAGCATCCATTCTGTTTATCCATCTTTCGTCCGTCCGTCCGTCATTTTTGAGGGACCTCCCCAGAGAGTACAGATAAAGCACTGGCTGAGTCATCGGGACTGCGACTAGCCAGGCTTTCTTCCTGCTGCGTGATGGGATCGTAACGAGCTAAACGTCAATTAAATAGCGCCAGAATGCCTTCCTTCTTTGAAAATGCAGCTGTTATCAGGTGACAGAGACCCACAATAATTATTAAAACAGCTACTCTACTAATACTTACTATTTTGCACCTGCGATGTGTAGATCTCAACCTCACACATAGTCAGAAAGCCAACACCATTTGCTGGTTGTTGGACGATGACGAATTGACCAGAGCTGATGTTTGGGTTGCACTCGAGGTAGAGCTTGGCTCCATTAGCTGCAGTTGAGGAATATTGGCCACATAATGGATAGTAGTCTCTCTCTGGATTAGTACTGGAGTTGGTGACTCCGACAATGAAGTAATCCAAACGCTCACCTGTTAGCATACAGACAATAATCAATCAATTGAATAAATCATTCATTCATTTCGAGCATCTATATAGCGCCCCTTCAAGAAACTACTCAGAGGCACTCCCAGCCCAGCCTCGACCAAAGAAAAAAGACTTGAGGGACTTGTAGAACCATGCACGCCGGATGCTCGAGCCACAAGTAGAGAGCGAAGCGAAAGCGAGAAGTCATTCCAGACTGGAATTATCAATTATCAATTTTAATCAGTGAATTACAATCAATGAATTATAATCAATAAATTCATTCATTCGTTCATTCATTCATTAAATGCATTTATATAGCGCCTCTTCAAGGGGCTACTCAGAGGCGCTCCCAACCTCAGCGCGGCCAAATAAAACTGTCTTAAGATGAGAGAGGAAAGCCTGAGTAGGATTTTTACAAAGAGAGCGCAGGGTCAGAGGAAGACCAGGGGTTATTTTAACGTGCAGCTGGACACAAAGTGTGTAGTTGGGAAAGAGATTTGTGCAGTTGAAAATCAGATCTTGTGCAGTTACTTTTTGCCTAGTTGCGTGAACCGACGAGAAGTTAGCGGTAAAAAGTTGGACACAAACATAATAGTAACAGCCCAAAGTGAACATCTTTGAGGCGATTTATTTGGGTGATATTTATGTTCAGAAAAAGAGCAGGCCTGTTGAAATTTGGCGTGAACTATAATAGATATGGTGATTACATGCAGTTTTCACGTCAAGCATTAGACCGATACGGCGAAAGTCACCCGTGTGCATGAAGTAAGAGCGGGGAAAATGGGTGATGTAATCGAAGACAAGGTTCTGCTAAAAATCACACATAGGCTGCAGACAGAAGAATTTGCAGTATACGCTAAATGTATGGGCGGATGCAGATTCAAGACCTGCTGTAGGTTGATATCCTGATAAAGTTGTAAAGGCCGGGGTTATCCTTCATACCATAATGACAACTTCTTGGTCATCGTAGTCTACTTTCTCTTGCTTTTGCCGCTTATACTCTGACAAGCTGAAGCAGGAAGGGACGTAGGCGGTCAGACGCATAAAGCAAAATCTTCTTTCTTTTCCGTGCTCTGCCCTTAATCAGGTTCGAATGTTTGACGTCTCCATTCTTCTCTGTTCTGCGCTTTCATTTTCAGCTTCATCAAAATAGTCTACTATAATATAACAACCCAAGTATCTAACTGGAGAAAGGCGATGAAAAGAAAAGAATTAACCAGGCAGACATCCAGACTGAGCTAGCCTTTCAGCCACACAGGCTATCCAATACATACATACATGATGTAAGATTGTAGGTCAATGCATAGCCTACTCAAATTTTCTTCCAAATTCTCCATATATCCCCATATTACATGCACCCTTTTTGAGTTTATGTGATCCCATCCAGAAATCACCATTCTCAGAATCTGAAAGATACACGTAGGCCTATGTTATTGAACTAGCTGCTACTATCATCTCGCACAGGGGTGTAGACTTAGATGGGATAGGATCGAGGAACGGAACCCGGAACTTGTGGTGGTGACGGAGGTGCTTATATCTTATATCCCCCAAATATTTCAGAAATATTATCACAAACATTATTATAGATTTCTACGGTCTTATCCACTGCTTGTCCATAATTATCAATTTTGATACAGATGACAGCCTAAACTGCCACCATTACGTTGTGTAAATTAAATTTAAAAAAATTAAGATACAGGTATAGAGGGAATTATTCAAGTCTTAAACCACGTCTCTGAGTACCAAATTATGATTAAATTTGTGAAGGTATCAGCCTAAAATGCTATTACAACAGTGGCAAATGACTTTTTTTCAAACAATGGACGAGAAAAGAAAATTATGAGTAATTTTTTCAAATGACAGATTTAAATGCCAGATTAACAGCGCGCAAATGAAAAAATTAAACAATAAGGAGGAGACACGCTAAACTCCAAAAACCATAGCTGTCAGCATTTAAAAAGAGCAATATTGTTCAGATGACAGTTACAGTGTAGAAATTCAGAAATGTAAACAATGGGAAGGGGCATTTATTGAAGTCTCAAACCATGCCTTTTGGCGTGAAATTTGTGAGCAATTTTTTTAAGATCACAGTCTAAAAGTTGCCATTATAATGTACGTTGTAAAAAAATGGGACGGGACACTCATTAAAGTCCTAAACCATGACTATCAGCACTGAAATGATGGGTAACCTCGCTAAATTACAACTTAGAATACCAGCAGTGCAGTGTGGAAATTAAACAAAATTCGAAAATGGGATTGGTACATCACCTTCCAAAAACCCCTTCCCAGCTAGGTGCTCGTGCACTGGAAATTATTGTCCTTCGGTCGCTCGTTCGTTTCCACAAACTCAGGACCATGGTGTAAGAAGGGATGGTGTGCGCACTTCTTATACTGGCCATACATTGTTTTTGGCATTTCAGCAGGTGGCGCTGCTGTCCCCAGTTGATGGTTGGCAGCATATACAATATAGAGCAAGAAGTACAAAAAACGTTCGAAACATGGAACATATGGACAAGGAGAGGGCAGGAACATAGCAGGGAGTATCACTTGGAACATATAAGGGGCGATGAGGATCAGGTAACATTGCAGGGAACATGGAACGTCATACGGAACACCAGAGAACATAGGCCTAAGCGAATATATAACAAAGAGCGTGGAACGTAAAGAACGTGAAGCATCACAGAGAACATTGTTCAGAGAATATATTGGACGAGGAAGACGGAACATGCATGCATTACGGAACATGCCACAATGACTGCAGAACGTAAGGAGCATGGAACATCAGGGGAAACATCGGAAACATTAAGGAACATGGAATATGGAAAGTGCAACAAGGAATTGGAACACAAGGAACATGGACATTAAGGAACAAGGAGCCCGGAATGTTCAACAAGGAATGAGGAACACAAGGAACATCAGGGAACATAAGGAATATGGAACTTCAGGGAAAATCAGAATCAGCGAAGAACAAGGAATGCGGAACACAAAGAACAGGGAACATCACGTAACATAAGGAACATGAAACATCACATGGAACACCAGAGACATCAGAAAACAAAAGACGCGGAACAAAAAACAAGGGCCGTGGAACATAGGCAATATGCAACAAGGACAATGGAACACAAGGAACCTGGAACATCACGGGAGAATGAGAAACATATAAGAACACGGAATGTGGAACATGCAACAGGGTCTGGGGAACGTAAGGAACATGGAACATAAGAGGGAAGATCAGAACCATTAAGATACATGGAACACGGAATGTGGAACAAGGATTGTGGAACACAAGGAACATGGAACATCAGGGAACGTAAGAAACATGGATCATCACTGGGAAACAGAACACGGAAAGTGGAGCACGCAACAAGGTCCGTGGAACGCAGGGAACAAGGAACATAAGAGAGAACACAAGAAACATTAAGGAACAAGGAGCCCGGAATGTTCAACAAGGAATGAGGAACACAAGGAACATAAGGGAACATAAGAAACAAGGAACATCGCGGGAGCTTCAGAGGTATTAAAAATACGAAACGCGGAACACGCAACAGAGACCGTGGAGCACAAGAAACATGGAACACCTGAGGGAACATCAGAAACATTAAGGAACAAGGAACGCGAAACATAATTGAGGAACATGAATCATCAGGATAAACATCAGAAATATTAAAGAACATATGGAACGCGGAATATGTAGCAAGGGCTGTGGGACATAAGAAACAGGGAACACCAGGGAACATGGAACATCACATTGAACGCCTGCGACATTAGAAAACAAAGAGCGCGAAATAACAACAAGGTCCGTGGAACATAAGGGATATAAATAATTAAGGCCCATGGAACATAAGGTACCTGGTATATCACAGGGAACATCAGGGAACAAGGAACACAGGGAACACGGAACATCAATTAACAGGGAACAGAAGGCGCATCACAGAGAACAAGAGAACACGGAACATCGATAGGAACATCAGGGTCAGAGGACATGGAAAACATTGGAACACAGGGAACACAGCATCACATGGAACAGAGAACACGAAACACAGGAGAAAAGGAGACAAAGAGCAAATGAAACAGAACATAGCAAAGATAATTTGTGTCGCCCTCCTCCTTCGTCCAGACATGAGACTGGCATTAGGGAACGGACGTGCAGTGAAGGAGTATAAGTATGTATGCCATACAATATCATGAAATTCCATTAGGTTTGTGGGCGAAGTCCGTCAACTACGAACGCCATCGCCATCTAGCGACTTTAGCCACAAATTTCAGCCAAGTGCGCACACCATCCCTTCTTACACCATGCTCAGGACCAAGTCTGCGGCTATGTTCACACACACATTCTGGTTCTCATGAATGAATGACACCAGAGCTTGTAGCATATAAAATTTCCAGCAGTCGTACCCCAAGTCAAGTCATGGTGTGGTAAAATATCATTTACATGTAGATCGGCGACGCGGCTAGGTTAAAACTGCTATTAGCCTAAACAGTACATATTCGTGTTGAGGTGGGTGTCAGTATAGGCCTATCGATCAATAATGACCATTTGGAAGGTTTGCTAATGAAATTTATCGGTCTTACATCGTATTTTTGCAATTAGTGGGTTATATTTTATACATAATTTGAAATTAGCTCAAAGATTTTATTTCTTGGGAAATATCTCATCTTGTCTGCTAGCTTTAGTTTTAGCAAAACAATATCATGGTGATCTTAATGACCATGGTTTCAGAGCAGAAAAGCAACATTTAGACGTACCCTTACATAGGCCTACTAGCGAAACTTTGGAAGTGTCCAGAAACATAGGACCATTGAACTTTATTACACTTAACAATCTTTCTGAGCTATTTCCTATTCCAGCAACAGCAGAGGATCTTTAAGGAATCTTTAATAATAATAATAATAATAATAATAATAATAATAATAATAATAATTTTTCTTTAATTAAACGCCTGCAAGACTCACTGCGCTTTACATTTACAAGTTATACAGTAATCTTAATTAAACTTAACTACCAACTGAACAGAGAGCTTTGTAATTACACGGCGCCAATGGCAGCCTACAAAGCAAATTCGCCCAACGGGGCTCGAACTCACTACCTCTCGCTCTCTTGGCCAGCGTGTTAACCATTACTCTACCGGGCTCCCCCAAAGGGATCTCTAGTCGATTAAGGATATTGAAAAGTCTAAACGTCTAAGAACGTCTAGCTGATTTCATTCGTTAATTCATTTGGAAATTTTGCCATGATGAACTTTGAGTCAAACATTGTCATAACAATTGATTTTGATCTTTAATATGAATTTGTATAAAGTCGGAAAATCTTAATATTCAAACATCTAAAGCTCCAGTCGAAGGCCAAGCGCAAAGCACCGGCTTATTAACGAGCGCTCAACAAAAGTGCTTCAGCTTTGGGGGCAAATCCCTGGTCAAGGACTTTCTTATGTCCAGTCTCAAAATACGTCATTTATGTGCAGTTGAGAAAATTCCTTAAAATAACCTCTGAGGAAGACCATTCCAAGTTGAGGGTCCTACCACCGAGAAAGCACGGTTCTGCATAGTGGAAGTTCGAGCAAAAGGGACTGAGAGCAGACATTGTTCAGTCGAACGAAGGGACCGGAGATGGCGAGAACTAAGAGCAGGGCTACATAGTTCGCAAAGGTAGGCAACAAGCACGGCTGAGTAGGTACACGTGTGGAGCAAAAGTGAGTTCTTGGTCCAGAGTAATACCAAGGTCACGGATTCTGGTTGAGAAGACAAAATCAGGAAAGGCATCAGCAATGGTTGTCATATCTAGCTTTGCCAGCTGCTGGCGGATGCCAAGCCAAATGATTTGAGTTTTTAAAGAGTTGAGGCGGAGTCGATTGGACGACATCCTAGTCCCCAAGACTTTCATGTCAAAGCACATAGCCCGGACAGTCGCAACAGTCAGAGGCACAGCTGAGCTGATAGGTTTGTGCATCATCTGCATACAGATGGGCTCGCATAGCCTATGCGGCAAGAAGAGGGGCAAGATCTGAGGTATAGATTATGAAGAGAAAGGGGCCCAAGACAGAGCCCTGTGGAAGACCGTAGGGAGCGGAGACCCAGAGGGAACTAGAGGGCTCATGGACCACAGAAAAGGAGCGATCACTAAGAAAGGATCTCAGCCAGAGGAGCAGAGTACCAGAGAGACCGAAAGATATATGCAGCCGTTCGAGTAAAATGCCACGGTCCACAGTGTCAAACGCTGCACTAACGTCAAAAAGAGCTAAGAGAGTCAGCTGAGAACGATCGATGGCTCCGTAGACATCAGAAAGGAGTCGGAGAAGTAACGTCTCAGTTGAATGGCCTTTACGGAAGCCAGACTGGATTTCTGGAGGCAGGTTGTGCGTCTCAAGGTCTGATGTCAGCTGGAAAGCAACTATTTTCTCGATAATCTTTGAGATGAATGAAACATCAGCAATAGGTTAGAAGTTGACTGGATTGTTTGAATCGAGCCCTTCGCACTTGAGAACAGGAACCAGGATGGACAGTTTTTGAGACGGCTTCAAGACGCCTTCAAGGATGGAGCGATTGCAGAGGACGGTGAGGAGCGGAAGAAGGACATCCAAGAACTCCTGCAGCAACGATGTTGGGATGGTGTCAAGTTCAGGGGATTTAGGAGGCGAGAATGATTCGACGTATATCAGCAGAGTTGACTGGAGCCATAGTAGATAGGTTGAATGATGTAGGAGGGTAAACCGGTGGCGGAGAGTCGGCGGTGTCCTTCCGGATGTTGTGCACCTTGGTGGTGAAGGGTAGGTTAGGTAGTCATCCGAAGAGAACTGTCAGCTTGTCCACGACCAAGAAGGGCGTTGAAGGTGGCCCATAACCGCTTTGGATGGTCAGCGTTTGCAGCGATTCTGGCATCCTAGTGGTCCCGTTCCTTCCCTCGGTAGCGCCTGTGCATGTCACGGACGGATTTGATCCAGGCAGTATGATCCACAGGAAATCGTGTCCTCCTGTACCGCCTATCTAAACGGCGAACCACACCCCGCAAGGACCGATACTCCGCGTCAAACCATGCGGAGAGTGGGCGGTGCCGGACTCTGACCTGGCGAGTGGGAAGAAACCGGGTCAGGAGGTCTGTCATGGTGGATGCGTAGACCGCGAAGATGTTGGCAACCGGCAGGTCCTCCAAGGTCGATGGGTCAGCGATGGCTGGGATAATGGGATATCGAGAAGAGCAGACTTGAAAGCTGCCCGGTCAAGACTCCGCCAGTCACGGAAACTTAGAAAATTTCAACCAAATGACTAAAAAAAGGTCATCAGAGTTTTCCGTCGGTGACGTACGACATTTTTGGGTGGAACATTTTCTGAGACGACCAGAAAGTTTCATAAAAAATCCGCACTAGAAAAACTTCCTGGTTGTGCAGTTCTACAAATTTCTTTCTAAAAACCCTGAAATCAGGTATTTATATAGCGCCTCAAGAGTAGCTACTCAGAAGCACTCCCGGCCCAACCACGGCTAAAAGAAGAGGACTTCTTAGCAGTACAATAGAACGTATATAGTCTCAAACGCTCAAGGCATTAGACGTAGTTCCAGAGTTCCAGGTTGCATGGCCATTGACAGAAAAGGCACGGTGCTGCTTAATAGAAGGAGATAACAGGGAGATAAGAAGCTCAGTCTGCTTAGAAGAGCGGAGAGGACCACGGCGTTGGATAGCACCTCTTCAGAGGCGCTCCCACATTCCATGCGGACGGGCCAACAACCAAGAGGACTCGACGCTGTCTAGTAGAAGAGCGGGTTCGATGGACCAGCAGCTGAGCTGATCCCCATTGGCCGAAGAGCGTAAAGCTCGACGGAAGGCTAAGTCGGAGACAAGAGATCAGACAAGTAGGGTGGAGCACTACCCGCGAGGCACCGCCAGACAACTTAGACAAGTGCTGCTATTCTGTACGAGATGCGATGCGAGACTGGAAACCTGTACAAAACATCACTCATGTAAGCAGAAATAGGGGCAGGGTGGAGCAACAGAGCTCCTGCAAATAGACAGGGCCACACCCGTGAGACAGCGCTAAACATGGACGGAGTTTGGTTTCCGTTCTTGGAGGGGCTAGAGCCTTCTTGGGGGGCTAAGCCCGGGAAAGAAACCATTTACACGGTAAAAAATGAATCTGGGTCTTCTTGGGGGGGGGCTTAGCCCCCCCCAAGTGTGTGTGTGTGTGTGCGCGCGCGCGCGAATGATAATAAAGAATAGAATCTAATACAGTTTTAAGTGTTGAACATGAAACGAATCATATCGGCATAAGATTTTCATTTCGCTGATTCACTCTCCTATGCAAAGGATAAGGGCATGCCTGTGCTATCTAGGATAGGTGTGATAATTATATGCCCGTCTATCTGTCACAATCGTGTAGGCCAAATGGTGCACGGCAGGAACCTTATACTTGTGACAGGCATGCTCGTGTATTCCGGTCAATTGCTGGACATGGTAACGGTAGGCCTAGTGACCTCACATCTGCCTCAACCATGCAGTTTGAGAATTGCCGGGGGTTTGAGGTGGTTCAACCATCGTTAGTCTTTCTTAGGGCCACATTGTCAAGTCTTTTTTTCACCTCTTCACAACACAACTCCGCTTGGATCATTGTCTGACCCAAGCTATTTTTTATTGCAATTCGCATGCTGCTCTCAACTCCTCCCAGCTCTCATCCCGAAAATCAGAGAGACACCAAATTGAGCACGTGTGGGCCAGAGTCCTAGGGAATCACGTAAGCTATAATTATTCACCCCATTTTTGCACTTGCAGTAAATATTGCTAAACTTTTTTCGGTAGGCCTGCTATGTCAAATTGATGATTGTGTTGTTTTTGGTATGCAAATTGCAAATCATGGATCAGAATTGATAAATGAATGAAATTTTTTGCTGAACAACATGCCATAAAGAAAACTCTATGATGCCATGGTATTGTCTTAAGTAGGTGGTCGGCCTACTAGGCCTAGTAGGTCTATTAAATAATATGTGGATAAGTCTGCAAAGTGATAGATTTTAAATTGGACGGAGAAATCACTTCAGCTATAGCACTAATTCATCATTCTGTCATTCGTGCAACATTCGCGTTTATTCTGTGAGTGAGTTGTATTGCATATGTTAGGCCTAATAGCAAAATAATATCATTGATTAGTTATGGTGATCTTGATTGCAAGAACGCGTTTAGCGCAAAGATACCTGCCTTACAAGGGCAAACAGGGGCCCATAAGGGACCTCTGCACACGGGCCCATGAAAAGCTAGCTACGCCGCTGGGTCAAGTGCCATGGGGATCGGGAAGAAGGAATTTGGCCGGAAGCGGGGCGAATCCTAAATTTCAATGGCAACGCCGGACATCCCAGGTAGTAAAAATATATTAGAATAATTGATATTAATATATATCGTCATATACAGTCAATGGATCATTTGTCTAGAGGTATGAAAAATGTCTGATTTAATACAGGCCTATAGTAAGAGGTTTGTATGGTATTGTATGCTAAATGAGGTAGGCCTATAAACTATTTGGCGAGGGAACCAGCTGCATGCACTAACGAAAGGGTGTCCGGACAATTCGTCCCCGGACAATTCGTCCCGGACAATTCGTCCCGGACAATTCGTCCCGGACAATTCGTCCCCGGACAATTCGGACCGGACAATTCGGACCCGGACAATTCGGACCGGACAATTCGGACCCGGACAATTCGGACCGGACAATTCGGACCCGGACAATTCGGACCGGCTATAGCCTACTTTAGCCTCAGTCTATGCGTGACTTGTCCATTCTGGAGTAGGCCAACCTATTGCTTTCCAAATATACCTTTAATGTCATAGCCAAGTGAGGTAACGTGTTATATTATGTTTAGGCCTACATTTGCTTTGAGAACAATGAAATAATTTTCAATTTCGAATTGAATTTTAATGCGCAGCAGTATCTCCGGTCGACATCTGTATACGGTAATGGTGTCCAGGACGAATTGTCCGGGGACGAATTGTCCGGGACGAATTGTCCGGGGACGAATTGTCCGGGACGAATTGTCCGGTCCGAATTGTCCGGGGACGAATTGTCCGGTCCGAATTGTCCGGGACGAATTGTCCGGGGACGAATTGTCCGGGAACCCAGCAGGGCTGAGCAGGCTAATCGATTATGGCCTACTTGAGTGGAATCCAGCTGTAGTGCAAATAATCACAACTTCAAAAAATTAAATACTATAGCAAAAATTAGAAAATTTCTCAAAGCGCACTGAAATTACGCCAGGGAGATCTGCTTATTCACCAGCATTGTAATAATATAAACCAGGTTTGCTATAAACCAGGCTCCATTCTGTCCATTTTGCAAGCTGCCAGTACAGAATCCAAGGAGGTAAAACTGTAGATAAACTTGGTTCTGGTTATCACGCCTCAGGATTTACACCCAAAACTGACAAAGAGATCTGTTCAAAAGAATTGATACCCACACTCATCTGATCCTCGGATCCCCCACCTTCCTAAACGACACCCACATTAACAGTTACTCTGGCTACCAGACTCGGACCTCTTTCTGACTACTCTTTCGAATAGGTTTCTGACTCGAAGCAGCACGTTTGAAAACGCTGGTGCCCTGCGATTGGCTTTCGAGTGGCGCTTTAGAGGCAGCTAGAGGAGCACTTGCCCCTTGAAAACTGACACCTATTTTTCGTTCATTTATTCATTCACTCATCCTACGCACTTATATAGCGCACCATTTCGAAACTACTGTTTAACATCTGCCTTTTGATTTTTAACAAATTTCTAAGGAAACTATTCATATTCAAAATTATACACAAAATGAAACTAATTTCCAGCATTGCATTTTTCAAGCTCTTGCTACTAAAAAATTTAACCGTGACTATCGTAAAATTTTTGCCCCCCCCTGCAAAAATTTCTGCGGGCGCCCATGCACCACAGTGCTTGAATTCTTCATCTTTTCTTCTGTTGTTGTTCTCCGCTGCTGTAGTTGATTCCTCCTTCCGATTTCGATGATGATCAGTGCCGTACGTTTCGTCTCAAATGACCGTTCGTCACAACTGGTTCCGATTTGATCAATACTTGTTCATTATAATTGTTCGCAACGTTCGATGACTGTTAACTGTTCTGCGTCACTGTTTTGAAGTTCTTGCAACTTCTTAACGACGAGGGTAATAGGCTAGTATTGAAGATCTCCGGTCGCCAGTGTAGACAAGGCGCCGACTGGTTAGTGACAACGTTGACTTCGACTGTCCCGTTACGCTTTACAAACACGAAGACGAATTATTATCCTCTTATTCGCAAACGAATCAATCGTCTCTTTATCTTTCGAATGTCACGGAAAAACGTTTCCGTTCTAAACAGTTCGACGACGACGACCTATCGGCGTCTTTTCAACAGCCCTTCACTGTCGGCCGTCAACTCCTCCTTCCTCGCTTCCTATCCTCCACTGCGCGTGCGCCGCAGACCAGGGATGCTACTCTGAATTTCGAAAAAGTTCAGATCCGGTCGAAAAAAGGCTCGAAAAAGCTAGATTGAAAATTTCTCTGGACAAACCATGGATTTTTTCATTTTTCCGGTTTGGAATTTCTGACAACCTTTTTTTAAAGTCATCCGATGATTAAAATTTGATCTCTTTTCCTTCCCGATAAAATTTCTGATGACCTTTTTTAGTCTCTTCTCTTCTTTTGGTTCTCTGCCCTCAGGCAGGTTCGTATGTCCAACGACGCCATTCTTCGCGATGTTGAGCCTCCTGTTTTAGGTTCTTATATCCGTCCGTCATCATCCAGTCTAGTAACATCATTCTTGGTCTTCCTCTTGTCTTTTTGCCCTCCATTCTACCCTCGATGATAATTCTTAGCATAGATTCTCCTCTCATTATGTGGCCAATCCATTTTCTTTGCCGACTTCTGATTGTACCTATCAGTGATCTTTCCTCTTCCACCATTTGCAATACTTCTTCGTTTGTGATGTGTTCTTTCCAGCTAACCCTCTCCATTCTCCTCCATATCCACATTTCGAATGCTTCTAGTTTACTTTTGTCCTCTTTCCGCATAGTCCACGTTTCTGAACCATACAGGACCACACTCCATATCAGCGTCTTGACCATTCGTTTCTTCAGATTCCTACTCAGTTTCCCTCTCAAGAGTTCTTTTCTTTTATAGAATGCATCTTTTCCCATAGCTATTCGTCTTGTTATTTCCATATGGCACTTTGCATCCTGTGTGATCAAACTTCCCAGGTAGCAGAATTTCTCAACTGTTTCTATGTCTTCTCCATTTATGGTGATCTTAATTGCCTTGTCCCCTCCCTTGCTTATTTTCATAACCTTTGTCTTTTTTATGTTTTTAGTCTATCGCTACAAAATTTACGATAATTGTTGGTTCAAATTCACAAATTTCGACTTTTCTCACGACTTTTGCGCATTTTTACCTTTAAAAAAATCAATTTTTATATGAAAAAATCGGAAAACCCGCCGTGATAAAAAGCTAGATCCTGACAGAAAAAACCTAGAGACCTAGACAAGACCGAAAATACCTAAATCTAGGTGGAAAAGCTACGAGTGGTTTCCCTGCCGCAGACGACTTCTCTCGTCGCTCGTTTACATTTAAGATTCAATCAGCGAATGCCACTGCCGATCGTTGTTATGGATCGTAATGAACTTCCTCTGAATTAAAATATTTTTGCCCCAAGGTACTGGTCAATTGATTAAACAAAACAATGCAATAGTTCTCATTAGAACTACTAACTAGGCCTATAGTGCCTGTCCCTAACTTAACATGTGCAATTACCAATAAAGAACATGCACATATCAAGGTAAGAATGTATGGGTAGGACCAAGGATATAATTGCAATAGGACTATTATAAGCTTATGCACTTACCGGTCACATCTCTGTTGGTTATGACAACGTACTTGATGTGCATCGGTTGACCAAGATCCACCATCCAGAAGTTCGGTTTGCCTGCTTTGTCGTTGCCATGAGCACATGAACCATTATCTATATTGGGGTCGGTGTTACCGTCAACTGCATTGTCTGCGGTGGTGGAACGGGTAGGATGCTTGAATGTGGAACTCTGCCATGCCCGTCGACCCAGGGCCACGTTGGCATCACAATATGCTACAGCGAATAAAGAACTCTAATTTTAGGTAGACCTACCTATTTATGGCCTGCATTTTTACATGCATAGCAAAAGCTGAGATAGGCATATAACACGAGAAATTACGAAGTTTAAACTTTCTTTTCAAATAGTCATTTCATCGTCATCACCAAGAACCAAGGGAATAGTGCCCGTAGGTACCCAGTGCCAGCCTCGTTATTCCTCGCCAAATTTTGTCTTTCCAAGGCCGCATGTCTCAGGTCTTGTATAGACGCTCCGCACCAGTCTGTTATGTTGTCCAGCCATTCCTTGTATTGTATTGTATAAACACATTTACAAAGCGCCTCTACTAGGTGAACCGTTCGGAGGCGCTCCCAGTGCGCAAGACCACGAGAGAAGAAATAGTTTTTGAGAAAAGAAAATTAGAAGGTGGGATCACCAGTCAGAAGTTGAGTTCGAGTAGAAGGAGACAGTGTATTCCAAAGAGATGTAAAGGAACGGGACTGAGCCATGATCAAATCTGTTTAAAGAGCGGAGTGGATGATGAGAGGATCGAGGCTGAAACTGGTCTGTGAATTCCATTGGCTAGATATTTTGGGGCAAGACCCCGTTGTGCTTTGGAGACCAAGATGAGGATTTTGAACTTAATGCGCGCAGTTAGAGGAGGCCAATGGAGTTGCTCAAACATGAAAGTAGATATAATTATGAGAGCAGCGTGGAAGGCGTGCAATTAATCTGGCGGCAGCGTTAAGGACCGACTGTAAAGGTGAAAGTCGAACTTGGGCAGACCAATAATTATATTAGAAGAGAATTACAGTAGTCAAGTGTGGAGCAAATAAAAGCATGGACCAAAGTGGCAAAAACAGAAGACGAAACAAAACGCCGAACTGCCCTTAGACGCCTTAAATGAAAATATGAAGAGCGTCTAAGATTAGATATATGGTCTTTAAATGAAAATGTGTGGTCTACCCACTCCCCTGTTGACTCCCTCCATTCTTCCGAACATCGCCCTCTTTACTTTTCTGTCATCACTCATTCTGCATATAATTATTATTGTGTCCAAATAGCTCGAGTTCCCTGGTTATTATTATCTGCATAAGGTTTTCTGTGGCTTCTATTTGCTCATATTATAGTTTAGAGTTTATTCTTTTCTGCATCCATCCAATTATCGTCAATTTTTTTGTAGCATTTCTTCCTTTTGACTCCATTTCTTTGGTTATTGTCCATGTCTCGCATCCATACAGCATACTGCTGAAGTGCTGAACACGGAGGTCCTCGTACTTCTAATTTTGTTTGTAGTTGTATAGATTTGCTCTTCCAGATTTTATCTACTGACTTTAGGGCTGTCATTGCCTTCGCGATTCTCGCCCATACCTCTTTCTTGTTGTCTAAGTCATGTGTTTTGATGCATCCTAGATGTTACCGTCCATTTCCATCTTCCTGGATAAAATAGTAATTTACTTATAATATCTTATACTTGATATAACATAAAATAGTCATCTTAGCCTATATGTCAGTAAGTCTGTGTGTTTTTGTTTGATTGTTTGTTTCTTTGTTTGTTAGATGAACACGGCCACAGTTTTGAAGCAATCGACCCCAATCGACCCTTCGCAGGGGGATGGGGTGGGCCCTGGGCAGGACATAGGGGGTTCGCAATCCAAAATCCAACCAGTTTACTTATAATTATGTTATGCATGTTTCCATGACTCTAAAGTCCAAACAAGTTGCGGACGTCAACATTGCCTTGCCATTGATGGTGACATCGAATTCTAGTATAAGGCTATCAAGGAAAATTTGCCAAAGCTTCATTCAGGCACTTAGTCAATTCATACAGAGTTCAAAGTCTAAACTGTTGTCTGTGGCTGGGGGACTATTGTTTCAGTCCAATGATGTTATTACTGTTCAGGTATCTTGACTCTGCAGCCTACCGATATTGTATTGATTAAGCGCCTGTGAATAAGCTGGTTCCCGCTTTTATCAGCGTTGCAGAGATTTCGAGTTTACGATCATGATTACGATTGTGATGTGTGTATATATCTATATAATTAAAGAGAAGGAGAGGATTCCGTCTGTTTGACCGGAATGCATTTCCACAGTTGTTGAGCTTTTCACTCCAAACCTTCACTACTGTGTCCGTCTCGGCATCCGACGCGTAGAGTAGGGGTTCGCGAATCTCTGCCACCATGGGGGCCAGAGTGGGGGAGCAAAAACACTCATTTTTCCTGTTGGCCTTTGCCCTTTCAAGCTTATGACAGCACTTTTCTTTCGGGTCCCATACATGCACGTATACTGTAAAAGCAGCGTTTGACAACCATTTTAGACGTGTCTTAAGGCCAGCGCTTTTGCCAGTCCGGATTTCACGGGTCGCGTACCGGTGGAGGTCGGGGGTGGGGCGGGGGGGGGGTAGAGGGGTGGGGTGAGGAAGTGAGGGGTGAGGGGAGGCGGTGGGATAAGAGAGTGGAGGGGTGAAGGGGGGCTGGGACGAGGAAATTTTCCCGAAAACCCAAATTTCACGAGTGGCGTACCGGCGGAGGTCGGAGTTAGTGGTGGCGTGTTGTGGGAGGGAGTGGAAGATGGGGAGTTTGGGGGAATTTTTTTCCCGAAAAACAAAATTTCACTGATGGCGTACCGGTGGAGGTCGGAGTTACTGGGGACGTGTTGTGGGGGTGGGAAGGAGTGGGGAAATTTTGAGGGGGAATTTTTTTCCGAAGACCAAATCCACGGGTGGCGTACCGGTGGAGATTGGAGTTAGTGGTGGCGTGTTGTGGGGTGGGGGCGGGTTTGTTTGGTGGGAAGAAAAATTTCCCAAAAAACAAAATTTCACGGGTGGCGTACCAGTGGGGGTCGGAGTTATTGGTGGCGTGTTGTGGGGGAGAGGAAATTTAAGGGGGGAATTTTCTCGGAAAACAAAAAAATTTCGCGGATGGCGTATACTGGTGGAGGTCGGAGTTAGTGGTGGCGTGTTGTGGGGGGGGAAATTTTGGGTGGGATTTTTTCCCGAAAACCAAAATTTCTAGGGTGTCGTACCGGTGGAGGTCGGAGTGGTGTGGTGTGGTGTGGTGTGGTGGGGTTGTGGCCGGAGAGGGTCAAATCCTAAATTTCCCGGGCAACGCCGGGTACCCCAGCTAGTATAATTATATATATATAAGATTATGGTCTATATCCGTTCGACAGCCTACCTTTTTAAAAATCTGAGGTTAGGCTACACCGATGGCAGGACTGCCGGCACTTTGTGCCCAGGCACTAATGCGTTCATGAAGCTATAGGTCCTACATCTAATAATTATTGATGCCCGATGTAGGGATAGTGAAATAGCAATCATCTGCTTATTAAAAATGCGATCGCATTCATCTGAGATTACAATTAAATCCATCGTGTCCAAACCGAAACCTCGATCGAATAATAGCGTAGGCCTATTATAGGTCCACTTGCACCAATTCTTTCAAGAGAAGATGCTACATCACGACACTTAGGCTACTGCTATGGCTTCGAATATGAAGGCGAATCAAAATCCACTTGAAGATGCTATAGGGAATTAAGAAAGAAGCAATAATAGTTATTAGCCCAGATATGAATGGTTCACAGATCAGAGGCCCTGGCCCATTAAAATATCGAAAGAAAGCAAACGCACACATGGTTCAATGCATAAGGTTTCAAGAATGTGGTTAGAGAGCAGCCATCAATCCGGCAGCCATAGACCTACGTTGCATATGATATGGACAGTTTGGACACCGGCAGCAATAGGCCTATATACGTTGCATTTGATTTGGACACCATAATATGGTGTCCAAATCATATGCAACGTATATAGCCTAGGCCAAAGCTTCATTCAAAATGATAATATTATTATCATTTTGTAAAACTCGCAAGAATTGCAGAAATTAAACATACCTAACTGAGGTGATATCAGAATCAGTAAAACAACTTCCAGCGCGATTTCTGCTGGCTGCATCTTCACTTCTGTTTGCCAGAAACAAATGACGTTTCATATACGTAGACCTAGCCTACCCATGAAGAAAGCTTTGCCTTCTGCAGAAAACAGACAGCCTAGGCTTATTGATTTGCAGCATGATTTATCTTCCTAGAAGTTATGAGCCATAAACAGTGACTTTTCCGTAACAATGGTCTCGACGGTATGCAAATGTAAACGTTTTCTAAAGCGACCGCATGTAGCCATGCATGTAGCTCATTTTCATATAGGTAGCCTACCCGTGCACGGACCGTACGTGGTGTAGTCGCAGATGTAAATCTTTGAAATAAGTCGGCATCCGAAAGCTAAACGCGATCTGCATAATTCTCTCTTTCACAGAGACGCCTAAAATGGCGAACGCAAAAATTAATAAACTGCTGGTGACAGTATATAGGCATAGACCCTTGAATATGAAGAAAAATAATTAGGCCTATTATAGTAGACAGGTCCTATTTTATAGTAAATAGAACTTGTATTTATCAGCCTAATGAGAGTTGAACTTGAACCGTTAACCAGATCTAGGGCCTAGCCGATTTCTTTGACGATATAAAAATCGCATTGAAGTTAAAATTTGGCTTTCATGTTTCAAAGATCAAGAATAAAATAATACCCGGTATTCAAAAAGCGAATGTCAATCGAATTTACAGCCACTTACATGTATTACAAAGTTTAGCGATCCGGACCTCTACGTATATAGGTCTAACAGTAGAGAGAAAGTGATTTTTTATATGGCAAGAAGTTGGTGACAGATGCAATAACTAAGCGACTTATTAGCCTACATTTTGTGCTTAAACAGTTTTCACGCTTAACATGACAAATAAATCGAATCTAATTCATTGATTATAATCTAATCGAAATAAAATTCTGAAAATTGATCGATTGATTATTTTCATTAGGCTAGTAGACAGCCGGTGTCACGAAATAGAGTATTCCCCGTATTAATCGTATCCCCCCAAATGAAGAAAAGTCGAAAAAGTCACTTTCGCGTGTATTTTTTTGCAAATTAATTTTCATCTGCTTTGATTTGAACAATGACACTAACTGGTATGTTTATTCCTATATACTAGATAATTTTTTTGCTTTGGTTTTAGAGCACTTAAAACTTTTAAAACACCTAAAAACACGGAGTCACTAAATAAATTCGGACACTTAAAGCAATTAGAGTCACTTCAAATTTTGATTAGAGCACAAATTTTCAATTATAGGCCCCTACGCATTTTTCGAAAAAGGGGATAGACTGGTTCATTCCCCCCGGATAGTCTAGGCTGGTTAATTCCATTCGGAGAGATAGATTAATTCATCCCCCCGGATAGCTTTCAGGGGGATACTCCGTTTCGTGTCACCGGCCCTAATTTTGTTACATGCCTCAACCTGTAGGTCACTATAGGTCTCCAGTCCATACCAGTTAATCTAATCTAAGCATAGAGCCTTCTCTGTGATCGGTCCAGTTGCTGGAATGGGCTCCCACAGGAGCTACATGTACGTCTACTTGCTGGGGTTATTAATGAAACAATTTTTTATTAAACTCAAAACTGTCCTTTTTTGCCGTGCTAGAGTCGGGAGCACTTCTGAGTAGTCCCCTTGAAGAAGCGCTATATAAATTCTTGAATGAATGAATGTTGGCCCCTCCTGCTGGAACCGTCTTCCATGCACATAAATTACGTCTTCTGCTTCTCAGTCTCTCTCTCTCCGTCTGTTTAGGAAGCGCCTGAAGACTATACTATTCGTTAGCAGCAGTGCTAACTTTGGGCCGGGAGCGCTACTGAATCTGTGAGCGGCGCTATACAAGTGCTCAATTACAATTGCAATTGCAATTATTAGAATTTATCCCGCGGCACACATGCAAATAAGTTCTCGCGGCAACACGGCACACAGGTTGGTAGCCTAATCACGGGCGTAGGCCTACATGGACAGGTACGAAAATTGCAACGGTTGATTGGTAAATTTTATGTAAAACAAAAAGAACGGCTAAAAAGTCATGAGTTTTTCAGAAAAAGAAACAAAAAAGTCGTCAGAAAAATGACCGACCACATTGAATAATGTCGTATGTCGGTGGCTCAGCGGTCGGTTGTCATCCGCCCAAAGCGACGCTTTCCCTTCACCCTCCCTCCGAAGAACGAAATTCCGCCCCCCCCCCGCCCACAGCGGGGGTTAGATTAAACACTGCGGTCATGTGGTCCAAGTTTTGCATGAAAAAACAGCGATGCATTAATATCTAATTAATATCATTAATATAATTAATATCATTGATATAATAAATATCTAATTAATATCATTAATATCATTGATATCCATTTAATATCATTAGTATCATAACCAATTAACCAATTAGATCTAAGTAACGCAGAATTATGCAAGAATAGCGGGAGCAGCGGAAGCGCATGCGCACAGTTTGTGCAGGAGTCAGTTACTGTAGTAGTGTAGTAGTCTACTCTGAAAATAATGTAAAACAGAACCCGGAAGTCAGCGTGATAAATCAAGTTCTTCTGACGATCACCACAAGTCAGAGCGCATGTCAGACTATACTGGCATACATCACGTGACAATAGTGTTGACACACCACGTGACGTTTTACATTTTCGGAGACAATAATTCGTGCCTGCTGGCAATTAATAATAACATGACTATAATACTTTTTTGTATGGAAACTATTCAGAAAGTGGTAAAGGCAGGCTATTATGCGCGCCGCACCTCATATACAATGTAGACCTATTCGTACATTTTCCATGCAGTTAATGATATTCCTAGGCTATTGAAGTAGTCAAAGTAGCGTCGTAGCCAATGCGGCTGGATCATATCTTAGGCCTAAGCCTAGCCACTTATCTGCCTCACTGCCTTTCCACATCATGACCACCGTAGGTTCTTCCATCGCAGGAAGCGTGCTTACATCACTCAATGCTCAGTTTTCATTGCAAGAGCATATTGTTGACATCGTCTGCTTATAAATATCTTGTATTGTTATACTAATCTAGTTTCTATAAAGGAATCCCGATTGTCAAAGGAATCAATTGTCTCCTCCGACTACTCGACCGTCTGTTCATTCCTCTCAGACAAATAATGTCTCGCATATAGTGTCCTACTGCGAGTCTACAATGTACGCCTACAGTATAATAGACTTAATTACTATGTGCGTCGTACCGTTCATATCATCTACATAAATAAAAATGTAAAAAGTTTGTGTCCAATCAAGGACCTCGGAAACTTCTTGACCGATTCTTTTGAAAATTTTCGCAAAACGTTCCATTCGAATACGAGCGGGTTTGTATGATGCTTTTTGTGAAAAGGCGCAATCTTTTCGACAAAAAACTTTGAATTCGATTCGTCAATTTTCACCCGACGTTGCTTTCGAATGCGACCGTGTTTTTATACATCCGCGCGTCCTTTTGTATATCTAACTAGCTGTTGGTTTGTACAAAATCAAGGCTCTCGGTAAGTTCTTCACCGATTGTTTTCAAATTTTCACACAACGTTCCATTCGAATTCGAACGCCAGGGTTTTTATATGCTTTTTTGGAAAAAGAGGGGAGGAAACGGAGGGAGGGAGGCAGGGGAAGGGTAGGTGAGCAGGAGGGGAAGGCAAAAGGATGGGGAGGGTGAGGTGGAGGGGAGGAGAGAAAGAGGGGTGGGGTAGGATGAGGGGAGGGGAAATGGAGGGGAAGGGAGATAGGCAGGGGAATGGATGTAGGGAGCAACAGGGGGAGGGAGGGACTCAGGGAAGGGAGGTAGGGAGGGAGCGTGGGAGAATCTTTTCAGCCACAGCAACGCGTGGCCGGGTACAGCTAGTTATGAATAAGAATGAATGTTCATCTTTCCGTCGATCGGTGTCGCCACTCTCGCCGATTTATGTTAAAATCGACAGCAACTTTAGGCGGTTTGTGTATGCCAATTTCTATGCTTTCATATCTGATGACCATTTTTTAGTCTTTTTCTTCGAGTTCCAGAAAATCAGACAGATTTTACATAGCATTTCACATTTTATTATATAGGCCTAACCGCGTGTACCAAAAACTAAAGGAGAAGGCCCAGCGGAGGGAAGAGTGGCGACATTGGACAGCCAAACCTGCCTGGCGGCAGAGAACCAGAAGAAGAAGAACCGCGTGTGAACAAAACCTGTCCGGTTTGCTGTGGGTGGGAAATTAAACGTGTAAAAAGGTCATCAGTTCTTAAAAAGTAGGAAATTATAAGGTCTGTAGATAGAGTGCAATGAATTTTCATTGTCCACACTCGTCAAACGCCATTATGAAGTAATCAAGTCAGTGTAATGCAAGAACGACGGCTTATGCTCTGAGAATTCGCGACACAAATTCTTCGCGACACACCAATTCTTCGCGACACACCAATTCTTCGCGACACACCAGTTTTACGCGACATACATGTAGGCTACCGCCGGTCTATTCGCGACACATGTGTTGGTGTGTCAACCGGTGTGTCGCGACACACCGGTTAGGGAACCTCTAACCTAGCCTACTCACTGCGTCCTCGTTCCCACAACCGTGAGATTCCTAATGACGCATTAACTAGGTGTGGTTTTATAATACGGATGCTATTCAAGTGACCTTAATTTTATAACTGTTATTTTTTTTCTGTCTATCCTTAATTCTCGCCCACATAGTTCCAAGATGTCTGTTTTTTTAAAGTTGTGAACTGTGATTTTGAATAAAATTGTCTATTTCGATTTTCTATGATTGTACAAGCCATATTAGCCTATGTTTCTCATCGAATGTTCCTGCAGTGCGTTACTTTGCAGGCGGTTCAATACAGCACATACTTACTACATGCAATAGGAATATTTTTCATCATCCTTAATCTAAAAGTAATTTATTGAGTAAAAAATTTATGCACAATTCGAAAACAAACTACTGATGTGAGCATAATTTCTACAACTGTTGCTCATGTGTGTGGGCCCGTGGAGCGGTTCCGCAAAATGTACGAGTTGCAATAGGAGAGGGTCGAAACTATGAATTTCTGCGTGCGTAATATGAATGAACATTAAACCGTAAAAGTTGTATGGCTATATAAATTAACACCAGAATGGAATATAATAATAGCCTACCTCTTGATAGGGCCTACTGTAAAATACGAAGGAACGAATTAATAATAAACGTAACGTTTTAAAGGTTTCCGAGCGAAATATAACGGGGGAAAACTTCGATGGCTCGATGAATAAAAAGGGTCGTCAGAAAATTTAGGCCCCAAAAAGTCGATTTTTCCGGCGGCAGTGTGTACTCACCTCAAAAGTTCTGTGTACAGCCCTGTGCCAGGTCAACATTATTTGTGCTTCCGTTTGTGCAAACGGGAAACCGCTGTTCAAATTGTTTGAATCTGTGATAGTTCTACCAACGGAACAACGACGCAAGCCTATTTACCCTTGGACTACTGACATCGAAGATTCGAGCCACTTTTAAGCATATTTCACTTAGTGGACACGAATCTCAAACATTTTAAATTCATGCTCAACAGAACTCATCAATATTTCTATTAATAATTATCGAAGTTTGTATGCGCGCTTCAAGCTCCCTACTCAGAGGCGCTTCCGACTACAGAGCGGACACTGCATCTTAGTTTCACGCCGAAGCGCTGAGCAATTGCGAGTGAAGGACTTACCCAAGGTCCCTACGCGGCGACTTGAGGTGGATTCGAAACTGCAACCCTTCGGCAGAGGAAGAACATACCCACTACACCACTGCGCCCCACAGACGAAGCAGATAATTAGTTCATCTTAATTTTCATTGATTATTAGATCTAACGCGCAATTTATTCCTTGAAACTTTTCAGCAGTGTGTAAAATTTTATTCTTTAGGTAAAATTTAAGAAAATTGCAATTCAGGCATGACTGTCATTTATATCAATAAAACATACTGTATAGGCCTATTTTAAACCTAGTCTACAGTCAAATTATAATTCACATACTATATTAAATTCGCTATAAAAATATGAATTATAAATATGAATTCGCATATAGGTCTGGTAGGCATAAATCTTAACTGATTTTTCGTAACAATCGTTACATGACGCTGGGGAGGGTGGGTGGGTCAAGGGAAGCGTTACGAAGTGTTACATGGTGGGTGGGTCAAAACGGTCATTTTCGGTTTTACGTATTATGCAATGACCCCCACCCCATGCTTTTTCGCGTAGACCTACCTGGTATCGCAGATTCCTTTTGAAATCGACATTAGAAGCGTTTCCCGCATAGGATTACCAATTTCAGACTGTATCCATAGGCGGAGACCTGGGCCGAGAATTAAGGGGGACGGAAAGACGCGAGATTTCCCAAAAAATTCCGATGACCGGCGAAATCTGGAAAAAAAAATTTGTTTCCGCCGCCAAAAAAAGTTGACCTTTTTTTTTTTTTTTTTTTTTTTAGTCGTCCGGGCCAAATCTCGCCGAAGTATTTCTATTTTCGCCGCCAAAAAAGTTGATGACTTTTTTTTTTTTTTTTTGTCATCCGGGTCAAATTTTGACGAAATATTTCTATTTTCGCCGCCCCCAAAAAGTCTTGACGCTCAAACATTGGGGGGGGGGGACAAATGCATGGGCCGTCCCCTCCAACACTTTCATTGGGGGGGACCGTCCCCCCTGTCTCCCCTAGGTCTCCGCCCATGACTGTATCTATATGGTCAGTAAAAATTATAAAACTATATTTTAAACTGCCATATCATTGCTTTTTATCATGACCTTAATCTCTTAAATCCCTCAGTCTATAGCATCGTAGGCCCTATAATATTATAACATTCGAGCAATGCCACATTGGCTGATGTCTCATTAGTCTACATGACTTGCACCTTTTGAAGATTATCGCAATTTAATTCGCGTACTTCTTTTAAGCACAGTCAGGTAGGCCCTATATGGCATATATTTTATCTTTGCGCAGTTACTTTTTTCCGATATATAATTATTGCACGTTTAAGTTGCATCCGTGACTCCTTGTGACTGTGTCTGTGTGACTGTGTCTGTGTGACTGTGTCTGTGCGACTGTGTCTGTGCGACTGTGTGTGTGTGACTGTGTCTTTGGGAATGTGTCTGTGTGACTGTGTGTGTGTGACTGTGTCTGTGTGACTGTGTCTGTGTGACTGTGTGTGTGTGACTGTGTCTGTGTGACTGTGTCTGTGCGACTGTGTGTGTGTGACTGTGTCTTTGGGAATGTGTCTGTGTGACTGTGTGTGTGTGACTGTGTCTGTGTGACTGTGTCTTTGGGAATGTGTCTGTGTGACTGTGTCTGTGTGACTGTGTCTGTGTGACTGTGTGTGTGTGACTGTGTCTTTGGGAATGTGTCTGTGTGACTGTGTGTGTGTGACTGTGTCTGTGTGACTGTGTCTTTGGGAATGTGTCTGTGTGACTGTGTGTGTGTGACTGTGTCTGTGTGACTGTGTCTTTGGGAATGTGTCTGTGTGACTGTGTCTGTGTGACTGTGTCTGTGTGACTGTGTGTGTGTGACTGTGTCTGTGTGACTGTGTCTTTGGGAATGTGTCTGTGTGACTGTGTCTGTGTGACTGTGTCTGTGTGACTGTGTCTGTGCGACTGTGTCTGTGCGACTGTGTGTGTGTGACTGTGTCTTTGGGAATGTGTCTGTGTGACTGTGTGTGTGTGACTGTGTCTGTGTGACTGTGTCTTTGGGAATGTGTCTGTGTGACTGTGTCTGTGTGACTGTGTCTGTGTGACTGTGTCTGTGTGACTGTGTCTGTGTGACTGTGTCAGCTAATTACCTCAAATAAAGGAATAGTTGCTGACTGTTCACAAACCTTTTCTACAAACGAACCGTAGCCTACGTATTAATAACTTGGAATGCGTCAGCAGAATTTTATCCGCAGCAATTTTGCTCATGGACTCCTTGGAGAAACTTAATTAGGATAATTAAATGGAAGGCGATACCTCATTGCTTTCGTTCATATAATTATTATTGAAGCGGTTGAGAACCTGGCCAATCTAATCAGTTCTTTTCGACAGGTGATAATCTTTTACCGCGGTTTTCCGCATGCCTATACGGATACCATAACTATATTTTGTACACTGTAGGCCTACAAATGAGGAGGACAGTGGACTGGAGTCTTTTGTTCGTTTTATATTCTATGCTGTTGTTTTATCGTCGTTGGCTTTCCTGTGCTCATGGACTCATCTTCTGGGAAAGGATGGCAGGGCTTTTTTTAACGTGCAGTTCTACACAAAATGTGCAGTTCTAAATGGATTCGTGCAGTTGTAGAAGCACTCCCGTCACGTTCCGTGCAGTTAAAACTAGTAAAAATAGACCATTTTCCTCAGATTGGGAGTAATTTACCATGGAGGACGAGAAAGGAGAGAAGAGGATGTGCAGTTCTAAAAATTCCTTTAAAACAGCATTGAAGAATGGTATGGGGGAGAAAGGATATGAACGAACGACGAGCGCCAGCCGAGCAAAGGGAGGGATGTGCATGTCCTTTCCATTGTTAATTTAACTATGTTTAATCTAGTTTTACTAGAAGAAAAGTCACACAATAAATAAATAAAAAGGGTATTGAATAATTTATGCCGTACGTCACGCAAATACATTGAATGCAGCCTTTAAGTTATTTCTACTATAAGAATGTTGTGCACCACACAGAATAAAAGTCACACAATAAAGCTACGGCTTGTAAACAACTTACAAGAACGTCATATAATACAACATATTAATTTAGTTGTAGCCTATAGTACTAGCACGAAAAGACAAACAATGACATAGTGAGTAGATTATGCCCTTTAGAATAAAACTCAGCTCTTCCCTCTTCCTACTTCAAACTTCATAGGACTTGGAATATCTGCGTCCACCAGATCCAACCGGTCGCATTGGCCTTGAGATCGCAAGCAATGACTCCATGTGGTTGCAAGTTCAGTTCACACTTCTTGTCAGTCGGACGATAATTGACGGAGTCGCATCCGGGTGTATGCTTGCATTCAGCGATGCAATGAATGTGAGAAGATTTCACGTGAAAAGCTGTTCTGTTGGTGACGAGTCGTTGGTCCAAGTGTCGCTCCCATTTCCCAGCTAAACAGTTGCGTTTATAATTCAACAAAACGAAATAAGTTTTAATGGCAGAATTAGTAAGAAAACAGTTGAGCAATTATCATTGTCTGTAGGCACAATGTCTGCCTTCTCTTCTCTTTTCTTCTCTTCTCTTCTCTTCTCTACCCTCTATCTATCAATCTATCTGGACACGATATATGCCCCAGTGCCATCATACCATGAGGAGGTAACCCAATTAAGAACCACGCTGTGACCTATCTACCGTATACCGATAGTGGCGATTGGTCTGGGGAAAGATCGATCTTCACGGAACTTCAGCCGTGAGCTTTTAAAGGACTCCATCGAAATTCGATGGGTTATATATAGTGATTCGCTTCCACGAGGTTTTATGCAGGCCTATGGCTATGCCCAGTCATGTCCTCTCCGCTGTTTCATTGCCTAGCCATGGTCCCCTTGGCTATTTGGCTATAGTCAAATCGCCTTTCACTGCCTCTAGTCAAGTCCCCTCTGGTTTCCCGCCGCTTCGATAGGTATAAATAGAGCAGCTGTGCTGTGCAGTAGATATCCGTTAATCCAAGAGTTGCTCCGGAGTCGTCAGATAAGTTGGTGTCAGTCGAGAAGCCAGACGGTCGAATGAAAGCAGTAAGACGATGCTTGTTAACAGCTAGAGAACTCGACCCGGACCAGGGGCGGATCCAGGGGGCCAATCCGGCCATGGCCCCCCCCATTTCAAAAATTTCTTTTTTTGACCAGCTATTTTGCTCGGAAAGTAGACGTGGCCCCCCCAAAAGTAGTTCCATAGGACTTTGGCCCCCCCTTCGAAAATTTCTGTATCCGCCCTTGACCCGGACCACCACGGACAAACCTTCTGACTCAACGCAGCGCTCGTGAATAAGCTGGTGCCCCGCGCTTGGCTTTCGAGTAGCGCCTTAGAAATTTCGAGTTTACGATTATAAGCCTACGATTACGAGCGTTAGCTAGTGTAGGAGCTTAAGAGCCCTTTAAGCCAAGCATAGTCTTTCCCAAGTCAGTCGGTCCCACTAACTGCAGTAGGCTAGGACTACATTGCTACAAGTCTAAGACACAGAGCGACATAATATTTATAGATGCATTGGACTAGCTGTGATTTTTAGTCAACAGTCGCGTAGACACGGAAGTTGGTCGACGGTTTATAGGCTAAGCCCTACACTGTTGAATGCTGTGTTATCCTACGTTTTGTTTTGCCTTCACAATTATGTGGACGAGCGAGTTTTCTTTGAGCTAACTATTATTCAAAAAAAATTTATGTAGGAACCTATATACTGGGGTCGTCTACATTCTTTTTCTAGGTATACGTATTATCAGTCAGTCAGTCAATTGACCGACCTATTCTTCGATTGATTCATAAATCCAATCAACTGAATATCCACTGTGTTTATCCATTCTTTCGTCCGTCCGTCCGTCCGTCCGTCTGTCCGTCCGCCCATCCGTCCGTCCGCCCATCCATCCGCCCATCCATCCGTAAGTCCGTCCGTCCGCCCATCCATCCGTCCGTCCGCCCATCCGTCCGTCCGTCCGCCCATCCATCCGCCCATCCATCCGTCCGTCCGTCCGCCCGTCCGTCCGTCCGACCATCCGTCCGTCCGTCCGTCCGACCATCCGTCCGTCCGTCCGTCCGTCCGTCCGACCATCCGTCCGTCCGTCCGTCCGTCCGCCCATCCATCCGTCCGTCCGCCCATCCATCCGACCATCCATCCATCCGTCCGTCCGTCCGTCCGCCCATCCGTCCGTCCGTCCGTCTGTCCATTCATCTATGTTTCTGCTTTTCTTGTCTGCTCAGAATCTACGCTCATTTGAATGAGCTATCCTCACCATGTGCTATGGACCGTGGCTGATTCACAGTGATGTCTAAACTAGTCCCACTGCTTGGGCCTTGGGGGATCCATGCAGGGCCGGATTTACATGTAATCCAACTAAGCACGTGCTTAGGGCCTCCGCAATCTGGGGGGGGCTCCAAAAGTGAACTAAGGAAAAAAACTCAGTGGGTTATAAATTATAACTTATAAATATTATAAGCTCACTGATTTTTTTCTTTAGTTCACGATTGATTATAATCAATCATTTTATCTTACTTTTTAGTAGGAATTGATGCGGCTAATGCGTAAGATCGAACACACTTGCTCTTAGTCTCAGTTCTTTAATAATTAAGTTGAACGCTTGCGTCTCATCGATATTTATATTTCGTCTGGTACATGTAAGAACCTGCGACAACCGATACATTATTGTTTAATGCGGAAAGCGAGGAAGAACGCGTTTTTTGAATGTTTGATCGATGGTAAAAGTGCATTTTAGCGTACGGTATTTAATTATTCATCACTGCATTGGTTTCACGGTTTTCACCGTTTCAGTGTTTATCAGATACAAGTCGGATTGACGAAAATAATTCTTGCAACATAGAAGTCGGATTCATAGAATTAGTTTTTACTGAAATAGAAATGGGATTAGGCCTAATTAAAACAATCTCGCTGAAATCGAAGTTGGATTCATAAATAATAATTTCTAATTAAACAGAAGTGATATTGATGAAAAATAATTCCTGCTAAGCAAAAGCTTCCAATCCAACTGGAGAAATGGTGAATAATATTATAAGGAAATAGTCATCATGATTTGTATGTAGACCTGGGAGTCGACCCCAATAAGTCGACCCCAGTCGACTTGGCCATCCCAAGTCGGGTCGGGTCGTTTCTGCTCACCGCAACTGACCCCAAGTCGAATTTTGTAGATAGAAGTCACTTGAAGTTGTTTTTACCTCAAGTCGACTTAAACCGTCTTGAGACACAGACATGTTAAATTTGTCACTTCAAACCAATGATTGAGACATCATTTAAGCAGCTTTTGTTGCCTATAGTGTGTTCACAAGAATGAATGAGGCCTTTCCTAAACAGGTACTTAGGCTAGGTTACTGTTATTTAGCCGGTAGGCTATCGTGCAGACTGCCGTCTGCCGATCTATTCATATAATTTGTAATTTTATGCTTAAACGTCACGCCAAGGCATGCGCTTAATTAAAACGGTGAAACAAAATGTTGCTAAAATATTAGCACGTGAGCTTATCAAGCAATCAGCGAACTTCTAGGCCTATTGGTCAGTGAATTCGGCGCAAAGAAAGCTGGATCTACAAGGCCTATAATAAATCGATAGTTTGGCGCTATAGTTATTTTGGAGCGCTGCATCTGTAGTTGTCTGCAGACGGAAAAACTATTGTAGGGCCAATTGTACAATAAAAGACTTTACTGTCAGTGAGTAGGTCTAGTAGCTGTAGCACTAGTAGCCTGCTGTAGGATGATGCGCCTGCAATGCTTTAAGCTAAGTTGCGAAATGATGTTAGTGCCATGGCCAAATAATTATGAAAACAGAATTACAAATTAGGCTTATCATAACACGCCATTCAGTGCAACCATGCAGTTCGCGGTCCGCTATTTTATCTTAGACCTTGCGCTTTTTACAAATTTATTTAATATTAATATTTAAAAAAATAATAATGAGTGTAATCTGAATAATCACAGACAATGGACAAGCTAAAATTCATAGGCCTAATAATTTGCCGTCGCATTGTCTAGGTTACAATATGGCCAAAAGCATCACAAAACTATTCAAACTGAAACGCAAACAGCTTGAAATGGGCTTAATAGCACTTTAACAAATTCATGCATCAATTAAGTGTTAAGGCCTCATTACTCATTTGTAGGCCTAAATGAAATTAATGCTTGCAGGAAAATTGGCTTGACTTCTTGCATTAGTAGCCGTACGTAGACCTATAGGCTAATGGCTAGTAAAACTGTACCACGTCAGAAGTCGACTTCAAGTCGGAAGTCGGTTGTTTTTCTGCCAAGTTGGGTCAAGTCGTTTTGACGCCGAGAAGTCGACTTCAAGTCGACCTCAAGTCACTTTAGGGTCAAGTGGGGTCAGATTAGCTGACCAAAGTCACTCCCAGGTCTATTTGTATGACATCATTGTCAGGGACGGCATCAAAAGCGCTTTTCCTAACCTTGAAGTGGTGCTTCGTATGTTTCTGAGTCTAATGGTAGTCCTAACAAATTGCACTGGATATAGCGATCGTTCTCGCAACTGAAGCGCATAAAAAGGAAACTTCCCTCCACGATGCACCAGAATAAACTCAATCTGCTCATTGAGCTTGCTTTTCATCGAATGCAAACAACTACGCAACATTCCTTTTGATGACATTATCGCAGATTATGCGATGCAGAAATGCAGGAAAAGTTTATGTAAAACGTCACTGTGAATTTTAGTAGGCCTATGAAAGCTTATAGGCTACCATAAAATACTGGAGTAAAACGAGTGTGGGCCTATCAATAACAATTCGACTCGTTATAAAGACTAACAGTAGTTGATCAAACATGGATCACTGGCGCAATATGCATTAGGAATATACATAGATCTAGCAAGATGCATTTTGTCTGTTTTTATCCTTAAGTGGAGCCTCATAATTGAAATTGCTTAGGGCCTCACTCTGATTAAATCCGGCCCTGGATTCATGTTTTTGGGGGGATGACAAACGACAGTTCAGCGAACGGCAAACCACTGATCAGGCACAAGACTCGGACAATCGGATTGATTGTCGCACTTTTCTTCATTTTCACCCCTCTATTTTCTGGTGACATTTCTCCTCTTTTTACTCTTCGTATGCCCAAATGCTCGTAATAAACTATACGCTTTCTATTTCAAATAATCTGATGACCCATTTTTATTACTAACTTTCATCACCGTTTATTCTAACTTAAAAACCTTCTGTCTTTTCATGTAGGCCTATTGCAATTTAAATGTAAAAAGCTTTTAATTGTTTAGCTCTCAAATTTTTCTGGAGAGTAATTTCATTCCTGAGGGATCTCCCCTGCCGCAGAGAGCCTAGATTAAACATCGAGACTGTGACTAACCATGGAGGCTTTCCTCCTGCTGCGTGACTGGATCTTAACGATCTAAGCGTCAATTAAATAGCGCCAGTAGGCCTTCTTTCTTTGAAAATGTTTGTGGTGCATGACAATTATAGCAGCTCTTAACAGGTGAAAGAGACCCACAACTATGTAAATAAAGAGAAGATTCTGTCTGTCTGTTTGACCCGGATGCATTTCGACAGTTTTTGAGCTTTTCACTTAAAACCTTCGCTACTGTGTAGGTCTCGGCATGAGACACCCCACAAGGTTTGGCGAATCTCTACCACTATGGGGATGGGGGGTCAGGGTGGGGGCGAAACAGCAATTGATATGAAACTTTGTACCTAGACAGAGGGCCATCAAAACCAGCCTTTGAAGTGGTTGGCGAAATTTTAACACCATGGGGCCAGACCGCCAGGGTGGGGGGCTAAAACGCTAATTTTCGCTATAAATTTCCATTCTCTTGCCAGGGGGATTGGCGGGTTGTGGAGAAATTTTTCCGAGAACCCAAATTTCACGGGTGGCGTACCGGTGGAGGTCGGAGTGTGGTGGGATGTTGTGGGGTGGGGTGAGATGGGGTGGGGGTTGGGATGGGGTGGGGTGAAGTTGTGGCCGGGAGCGGGTCGAATCCTAAATTTCCTGGGCAAGGCCGGGTACCCAAGCTAGTTATTATTAAAACAGCTACTCTACTAATACGTACTATTTTGCACCTGTGATGCGTAGATCTCAACCTCACACATAGTCAGCCAGCCAGCACCATTTGCTGGTTGTTGGACGATGACGAATTGACCAGAGCTGATGCTTGGGTTGCACTCAAGGTAGTGCCTGGCTCCACTAACTGCAGGTAATGGATATTGGCCACACAATGGATAGCAGCCTCTCACTGGATCAGCACTGAAGTTGGTGACTCCGACGATGAAGTAGTCCAGACGCTCAACTGTTAGCGTACAGACAATAATCAATAAATTGAATAAATGAATTATTATAAATTAATAAATAAATTATAATCAATGAATTATAATCAATGGTATTTATATAGCGCCTCTTCAGGAGTAGCTACTCAGAAGCACTCCCGACCCAACCACGGCTAAAAAGAACAGTCTTAACTAATAAGCTTAACTAACGTATAACAATCTCAAAGGCTCGAGGTATTAGACGTAGTTCCACAGCCCATTCCATGTTGCATCGACAGAAAAGGCACGGCGCTGCTGCATAATAGAAGTGCGTGACCGGGGGGGTCAAGAAACTCAGTCTGCTTAGAAGAGCGGAGAGAGCCACGGCGTTGGACGCTTAGGCCTATTCATTCATACATTCATATAAAAATTTACATTCAAGAAGAATGCTCAGTAGTCCAGACGAGAGACAACAAAAGAGTGGATTAGCGTTAAGGCAGCTCATTGAAGGTGAAGGAGAGGAGCACCACTCTAAGCAGACGCAATTGGTAGTAGCAACTGCGGCATAGCAGGTTGGTAGGCCTATGCCGCGTAAAAAGTAAGTTCTTGGGCCAATGTGACACCAAAGTCCCGGACAGAGGAAGAGAAGGTAAACTGAGGGAATTCCTGGGCAAGCACCTCCAGGTCAATTTTGGCAAGCTGTTGGCGTGTGCCAGACCAAATAAATTGGGTTTTGGATGAGTTGAGCCGCAGGCGATTGGAGAACATCCAGGTCTCCAGAGCCTCCATTGCCCGGTTCTTGACTCTTGTCAGTGGAAATGGCTGCTGGCGCATTATAATAACAGTCAGCCAAACGATTCGGGGCATAAAGCAATTATTCTTTCGTTCTCTGCTCTCAAGCAGGTTCGTATACGTCCAACGACGCCACTCATCTCTAGGCCTATATAGAACCTCTCTCTTCAGTCCCCGAGCTGTAGCCAGGGATTTTTAAAAGAATTTTGGTACTTGTCGGTTAATTCAACTGCAGAATTTTCGTCTGTGTATCTTGTCGGTTAGTTCACCTGCGGAATCTGCCTATGTGTACGCACTATTTTTTATTGACGTAAAGTAATGGTGACATCCGATGAACTTATAGCACGTGTTAACATTTCGGACGCCATGAACGCCATGAATTTATAAAAAAATACCTTCATCCAGCTTCCATTCAGAGATAAAAATACCTTATTCCCGCTTCCATTTCTCAAGTGTTTTATCATTAATCCGGCTTTCATTTCAAATATAGTAGAAGTTGGATTGATGAAAATGTCGTTGCTTAAATTGGAGCTGGATTAGTGAAAACATTTTTGCAATTGGAGCCTGGTTTATGAAAATGTTTTTGCGTATGTTGAAGTTGGATTGATGAAAATAACTGTTGGCTGAACAGAGGCTGGATTTATGAAAATATCGCTTGATAAATGGAGGCTGGATTATGGTTTTTTGCATGTTAAAAAGAAACTGGATCAATGATAAAACGCTTGAGAAATGGGAGCTGGATTAAGATATTTCTATATCTTGGGTAGAAGCTGAATGGAGGTGTTTTTATTTCTGAAATGGAAACTGGATTGGGGTATTTTTATATGCGAAATGGAAGCTGGATCAAGGTCAATGTTCCTAATTTGAACAGTTCTTTTCAATGCCAATGTTAAATGCGCACAGCGAATCTATTAAATTTGCGATGTAACCGATAGGTGAATTAATTTCTGCACGTAAAATTGCATAATATAATGGGTTACGGTGTCTGCAGGTGAATTAACCGACAAGTACCGGAATTTTTAGAAATGACCACGCCCTTTGGTCGATTCTTTCGGACGACCTTTTAAAGTCTTTCAGTCAAATTACCCGAGAAACATACTAAACTCTAATTAAATTTTCAGAATATAATAGTAACTAAACTCTACACTTGAAAACCTGATGGCCTTTTATGTTCACTGCACAACCCCCTACTTTGCATCCTCCATGGTAAATTACTCCCAATCACAAACTGGCCCTGTTAGCTGCATCGGTAAGAGCGCTGGACGCGCCTCTGTATATAGGCCCTATGCAATTTTATTTAGCCTCGCTGAGTTTGGGAGCGCCTCTCTGGGAGTAGCCCTTTGAAGAGTCGTTATGCAATTGCATTTAATGAATGAATGATTTTTATGTATGTTGTTCTATGGCAGACATTTATGCGGGTGTACATGTCGTGCAATGTATACACTTATTATAATGCATAATGCTATGCAGTTTATTGGACTTTTAAGTTTCGTCTTAACGTGGAAATGTCACGATAATCATGGGCGGAGTTTGGTTGCCGATCTTGGGGGGCTAAAAAAATTCTCGGCCCAAAACAGTTGATGACCTTTTTTGGTCATCGAGTTGAAAATCTCATAAAAACATACCATTTTCTCGGACAGTGACAGTTCTTTGAAAAAGTCCATTGTTATGAAATATCCATAATTGAAATTATAATTCTTAAAAAAAGGTGTGCAATTGCAAATGTGTGCAAAAATTAAATATTTCAGTTTTCTCAAAGAAAAACAAAAAACACAACTGCATTCAGCAGACCATAATGTATAAGAAACAGCTGAAGTTTTTCCAGTAGCAAAAAAGTTCAAATTTGTTTTCCAGTGTTACTGGAGTAATGTTGTGCGAATCAGCTTCGCAATACTGAGGCAGCTGAGATCTGTGTCTCGCTCTCTCACAGTCACCCTGTCACACAAGACGTGACACGCCATCTGGTGCAAAGTTTGATCCTGATCCGAATTGATACCTGCAATCAAGGTCGCAGCTAGGAGGTGTTTTGGGTGTTTGAACACCCACGAAATGGAAAATGCGAAAAACGTTTAATGCATTAACGAGCACATGATGTAAAATGCATGAAATAAAACCATGAAAACACCCACCGAAATGAAGAATGGTCAAAAATAGTTAAGTAATTGGTCATATCTTTAAAAGCCATCAGTTTTTTTAGAAGAAAAATTGAACACCTTTTTTGAAGATTTCGTACGGATGACTAAACAAGTCATCAGTTTCTTATAAGGAAAATTGAACACCTTTTTTAAGATTTCGGACGGATGACAAAAAAGTCATCAGTTTTTTAGAATGAAAATTTAACACATTTTCGAAGATTTCGGACGGATGACTAAAAAAGTCATCAGTTTTTCAAGAATGTAAATTGAACACCCTTTTTTGAAGATTTCGGACGGATGGCTAAAAAGTCAACAGTTTTTTAGAAGGGAAATTGAACACCTTTTTTGAAGATTTCGGACGGATGACAAAAATCATCAGTTTTTTATAAGGAAAATTGAACACTTTTTGAAGATTTCGGACGGATGACTAAAAAGTCATAAGTTTTTTATAAGGAAAATTGAACACTTTTGTGAAGATTTCGGACGGATGACTAAAAAAGTCATAAGTTTTTCTAGAAGGTAAATTAAAAAACAATGGAAATTGAACACCTTTTTAAAGATTTTGGACGGATGACAAAAGTCATTTAATGGGGAAGGGAAATTAAACACCTTTGTTTGAAGATTTCGGACGGATAACTAAAAAAGGTCATCAGCTTTTTTAGAAAAAAATTGAACACCTTTTTTTGAAGATTACGGACGGATGACTAAGAAAAAGTCATCATTTTTAACTCTGTCACTGGTCGCACTCTGCCAGTGCAATTCCCAAGCCTGGATAAAAAGGAGGGCGTCGCTGATGGTCTTTGTTACCACACAGTGAAGTGAAACTGCAACTGCACACACATCAGTGTTTTGAGAAGGGAAATTGACACCTTTCTTGAAGATTTCGAATGGATGACAAAAAAGTCATAAGTTTTTTGGGAAGGGAAATTGACACCTTTTTAAAATTTCGGACGGATCACTTAAAAAAGGTCATCAGGTTTTCGGTAGGGGAATTTTTTAAACACCCCTGTAAAAAAATCCTGGCTACGGCCTTGCTGCAATGTCGCCTTTGCTAGCCTACCACGGCGCAGTATCATTCGGTTTCAAGCGGTCATCAATGCTGCTGCTGCTTGCCTAGCCCTGCGATTAAATAAGTTCGACCATATTTCTACCGCGATCCGAGACCAGCTTCAGTGACTTGGAATAGGCGCATCAAGTTGAAACTTTGCACTATGATGCACAAAATGTCTGAACAACCGCGCACCACCCTACCTCGTGGACAGCATCAGATCGCTGGCAGACTATCCCAGTAGGTCACGTCTGCGGTCGTCCAAGACCGCCGACGTATCCGTTACTGCAACCAAAACTAAAGCGGGTGATCGTGCCTTTCGCTAGCCCACGCGCTTGGAACAGTCTTCCAGGATCATTTCAAGGAATAAAAACTCAATCTGCTTTTAGAAAACAGTTGAAGCTGCACCTGCTTCCGGGCTGTTTGCAATTATGCTAAACTTTGACAATAATATTTAGGCTATGTTTGAAAAGCATCCTAGAAGTAGCTTGCTACCGACGATGCTATATAAATTGTGTTGATTACAATGGTAAAAAATCTGAATCTGGGCCTTCTTTGGGGGGGGGGCTTAGTCCCCCTAGCCCCTGATAAACTCCGCCCATGACGATAATATAGGTGTAGCGGGACCAACCAACACTACGACTTAATCGATTAGTGAAGGCGATTCCCAGATCTCGGATAAGACTGAGACCATCATTCTGACCATGTTACTATAGTTTGCATATTGTTTTCCTATTAGTGGAAATGGAAATTGGTCCTGGGTGTGACGTTAAACTGCATCCATCCTCCGCCACAAGGAACCAACAACGTCCCTGTGCCGGTCTTAAGTCCGGACAGAAGGAGGAAGGTTTGCCAGATGGGTGGCGATACGCTGGCAGTAAAAGACCAAGACCATTGAAATCCGCAAAAACCACGGCACAAGTGACATAGAGACCCAGATGCTCCAAGGTGTCATGATGTGGAGCTGACATGCACAGGCCGGTCAGTACAGACCAGTGGAGAGAGTCGGGGGAGAGCGCGGGACACATACGGGCATTGACCCAGGTTGTCCTTCAAGCCTCTCTCCCAATATTCTCTTCAATCAGACAAGGTGGTCTAGCTGCTCCAAGATGTTAATGGTATGGACCTGATGACCGGACCGGTTGAAGCTTGGCAACATGACGCGAGACAGGCTCAGACAGAGAGTGACGTCGGACCCGTACGGGCATTTAGCCCAAGGATTTTGATTATGATGATGATTAGACAGATTAGTGGAAATATAGGTTAGGCCTATTGCTCCAAATGTCATTCAATCAACAAGACCGTTGGTTTAATAAAAAAAATTAGAACAACGAATTTTAATATATATATAGGCCTAAACATTATACAGTCAATGGATCATTTGTTTAGGGGCATGGAAGATATCTGATTTAATACGGGCCTATGTCTTACCTAGACCAGCACTTCTTACATGAATTTCAAGGATACAACTCTTATTGCTCTACCCTCCCACGATGAATTATTTAGCGTTGGATATCTCTCACACAGTGCTTGAATTCTTCATCTTTTCTTCTGTTGTTGTTCTCCGCTGCTGTATATATAGTTGATTCCTCCTTACGATTTAGATGATGATCGGTGCCGTACGTTTCGTTCTAAATAGCAATGACCGTTCGTCACAACTGGTTCCGATTTGAACAATACTGGTTCATTATTGTTCGCAACGTTCGATGACTGTTAACTGTTCTACGTCACTGTATTGAAGTTCTTGCAACTTCTTAACGACGAGGGTAATAGGCTAGTATTGAAGATCTCCGGTCGCCAGTGTAGACAAGGCGCCGACTGGTTAGTGATAACGTTGACTTCGGCTGTCCCGTTAAGCTTTACAAACACGACGACGAATTATTATCCTCTTATTTGCACATGAATCAATCGTCTCTTTATCTTTCGAATGCCATGGAAAAAACGTTTCCGTCCTAAACAGTTCGACGACGACCTATCGGCGTCTTTTCAACAGCCCTTCACTGTCGGCCGTCAACTCCTCCTTCCTCGCCAGTTTTGACACTGAGGCTTCCGAAATAAACCCAGATTTCATTCAAAAAAACCCAGACTATTCATAATTTTATAAGCTATTTTAGCCCCCCTTTATTCAAATTAAGTTGGTTTTTCACATGTTCGTATGAAGGTTAACAAAAAGTTCGTCAAAAGAGTCAAATAAAATGTGATTACAACTTTAAAAATATCAATTGTTAAAGTTGTCAGAGACTTGGCATCCATAGGCCCTACTGACAATAAACTTAATCGATATATTTGTGTGCGCATGCGCAGCGAGTCGAGCCTACCAGAATTGGTAACATATAACATTAACATATAACACACGTGGCTTAAGTTTAGGAAGTCTTAAAGTTGACCGAGGTTTTCAGTCAAATTTTCTTAATGCATCAGCAATCCACTGGCCTAGTTAGCTACACCGGTAAGTGCGAGCTGCATTCGTCTGTTGGTTGCAACGGACCGCGGTTCAAACCCCGGGCTGGGAGTTGACATTCAGAGATTTAGATATCTCGGGCTAGCACGTGTGGGACGCAGGGGCACAAGCTCCTGCGGAGCGACCTTGGGCAAGTTGCTTACCCATCATTGTCTGTGAGGAAGGCAACGGGAAACCACCTCACTCATCTCATCCCCAGGGGCGTAAGCCAATGAACCTGCTTTCGGGCAGAGCACCATCATCATCATCATCAGCAATCCAACGTTTTAACCACCTAGAACATTAATACTCTGCAACAACTACATGTAGGTTATTATACCACAAGAGGATTGACCTGACCCACAGTGTATATGCATGTTATAGATGTCAATACGACTTGACAAGGGGAGAGGAGTGACCTGACCTATTTTGAGATGTCAAAATGGCTTATTTCTGTGCAAAGTTATTCTTCAGGTTATAAATTATTTGTGAATTGACAACGTGAGATCTTGATTGTGGAATTAAAATTTTAAATTAGTAGAAAAAAGTATGTATCAAAACCATTTTACATTGAATTTCACAGAATATTCATGTGTTGTAAATAGGCTACAAAATGTCAACTCACCAAAATAAACCCACATTTTGGCAAAAAAGCCAGAAACCCAGACGAAGGCAAAAAAACAGATCTAGTGGGAAAAAAACAGCTGTGGCATCACTGTTCCTCACTTCCTATCCTCCAGTGCGCGTGCGCCGCAGACGACTTCTCTCGTCGCTCGTTTACAGTTAAGATCCAATCAGCTAATGCCACTGCCGATCGTTGCTATGGATCGTAACGAATTCCTCTGAATTAATATATTATATTTGCCCCTAGGTACTGGTCAATTAATTAAACAAAACAATGCAATAATTCTCATTAGAATTACTAACAGTACTAGGCCTAGTGCCTGTCCCTAACTTGACATGTGCAATTACCAATTAAGAACACATATCAAGGTAAGAATGTATGGGTACATGGGCGCCCGCAGAAATTTTTGCAGGGGGGCAAAGTGTTTACGATAGCTACCGTGAAATTTTTTATTACTTAGCGGGAGCTTGAAAAAAATGCAAAGCTGGAAATTAAGAATACGGGTATACTTTTCAAAGAGGTTTCTTGTGCAAATTTCTCAGTTTCATTTTGTGTATAATTTTTAATATGAATAGTTTCCTTAGAATTTTGTTAAAAATCGAAAAGTATATGTCAAAAGTAGTTTCCTAAGGGTGCGCTATATAAGTCCATAGAATGAAAGAAATGAATAAATGAACGAAAAATAGGTGTCAGTTTTCAAGGAGCAAGTGCTACTCTAGCTGCTTCTAAAGCGCCACTCGAAAGCCAATCACAGGGCACCAGCTTTTTCACATGTGCTGCATCGAGTCAGAAGCCTATTCCAAAGTGTAGTCAGAAAGAGGTCCGAGTCTGGTGGTCAGATGGCCAGAGTAGCTGTTAATGCGGGTGTCGATCGTTTAGGAAGGTGAGGGATCCGATGGTCAGATGAGTGTGGGTATCAATTCTTTTGAACAGATCTCTTTGTCAGTTTTGGGTGTAAATCTCAAGGCACGATAATCAGAGCCCCCTTTCCAAGTTTATCTACAGTTTGACCTCCATGGATTCTGTACTGGCAGCTTGCAAAATGGACAGAATGGAGCCTGGCAGACTTGGTTTATATAATTACAATGCTGATGAATAAGCAGATCTCCCTGATGTAATTTCAGTGTACTTTGAGAAATTTTGAAATTTTTGCATTAGTATTTAATTTTTTTGCAGTTGTGATTATTTGCACTACAGCTAGATTCCACTCAAATAGGCGATAATCGATAAGCCTGCTGTTTGCATGGGCGCCCGCAGGAGGGTTGAAAGCCAATGGTCATTGTTACAGTTTTTATAAAGAGCTAGAACATGCAAGGCAGAAGGTTATAAGAGCATGTTTATATCTATAGAGATCTATAAACGTAGATTTCTGACTTTTACTGTCTATATCATTCATATCATTGGTGCATTCATGCAAAGAAATTTGTTAAAAAGTCAAAAGTAGGCCTAGTAGTAAAAAACATAGGTACCAATTTTCAAGGGGGGGGCAAGTGCCCCCCTTGCCCCTATGTGCGGGCGCCCATATATGGGTAAGACCAAGGATATCATTGCAATAGAACTATTATAAGCTTATACACTTACTGATTGTATCTCTGTTGGTTATGACAACGTTCTTGATGTGCATCGGCTGACCAAGATCCACCACCCAGAAGTTCGGTCCGCGTGCTTTGTCATTGCCATGAGCACATGAAGAATTTTGTAAATAGGTATCGTTGTTACCGTCAACTGCCTTGTCTGCGGTGGCGGAAAGGGCAGGAAACGTGTATGTGGTACTCTGGCGTGCCTGTCGACCCCGGGCCACATTGGCATCACAATATGCTACAGCGAATAAAGAACTCTATTTGTAGGTAAGCTTATAGGCCTATACCTATTAATTTTATGGCCTGCGTTTTTACATGCAGAGCAAAAGCTGAGATGGGATGATAGGCATAAGAAATGACTATTTCATTTATCGTGTTATATTATAACACGATAAATTAAATAGTCATTTCATCGTCATCATCAAGAACCAAGGGACCAGCGCCCGTAGGTGTCGGTGTCACGTGATATTCTATTCCTCTGAAAACTATCCGGGGGGGATGAATTAATTTATCCCCCCGGATGGAATTGACCGGTCTAGACTATCCGGGTGGATAAACCATCCCATCCCCTTTGTTGAAAAATGCGTATTATTGAACAATTTATGCTGTACCGTAATCAAGATTTAAAATGACTCTAATTGTTTTAACTAAACAATGCTCAGAGAAAGGCAACTCGAATTTATTTTGTGACTCTGAGTGTCCTTGCGTGTTCTAAATGTTCTAAGTGCTCTAAAACCAAAGCAACAAATTATATAGGCTGGTAGGAATAAACATACCTGTTAGTGATATCATTCAAAACAAAGCAGATGGAAATTAATTTGCACAAATAAATACAGGCGGGAGTGGCTTTTTTCGGCTTCTCTTCATTTGGAAGGGAAACGATTTATACGGGAGATACTCTAATTCTTGACACCGGCTGCCATCTTAGTTATTCCTCCCCATTTTTGTCTTTCCAAGGTCGCATGTGTCAGGTCTTGTATTGTCGCTCCGCACCAGTCTATTATGCTGTCCAGCCATTCCTTGTGTGGTCCACCCCTTCCGTTGACACCCTCCATTCTTCCGAACATCACCCTATTTATTTCTCAGTCATCACTCATTCTGCAAATGTGACCAAATATATATATATAGCTCCAGCTTCCTGGTTGTTATTATTACCTGCATAAGATATTCTGCGACTTTTATTTGCTCATAATTATTATGTTAGAGTTTGTTATTTTCTGCATCCATCGAATTCTCGTCAATTTTCTGTAGCATTTCCTCTCTTTGACTCTATTTCTTTGGTTATTGTCCATGCATCGCATCCATACAGCATACTGCTGAACACGCAGGTTCACAGTAGGCCTACTTCTAATTTTTGTAGATGTAGGCCTATGGAATTGCTCTCTAAGACTTTATCCAATGCCTTTATGGCTGTCATTGCCTTTGCGATTCTCGCCCATACATCTTTTGATGCATCCTAGATATGCAATTTTGTCTACATTCTCTATTTGGTTACCGTCTATTTCCATCTTCCTATGTAAAATAGTCATTTACTTATAATTATGTTATGCTTTTATCACTTGGTATTATAACATAAAATAGTCATTTAGGCTACTTATAATTATGATGTACTTGTATTACTTGATACAGCATAAAATAGTCATTTATTTATATTATGTTATATTTTATATAACAAAATAGTCATTTACTTAGACTATAATTGGATGGTTTTCAGCACAAGTGGACCAACCACCAAAATTTTACTTTTTATTTTTATTTTTCTATAAAATGGAGCATAATTTTCCACACGTTTTGACACTGGAACCAACCTTCTAACCCATCAGAATGATAAATATTTAATTAATTAATTAAAAACTAAACACTTTTGGACCAACTTCGCGACTATTTTATGCATAAGTGGACCAAGCCACGTTCAAGCCACAGATATACATGGATTTTTCATATGTGCATGCAAATCATACGGACGCACCTGGACGAAACAAAAATAAACACGTAGTTGCTGCTTCTACTGTTTCTACTACTACTGCCACCACTAATACGACTACTGTTACCACCACTAATGCTACTACTAGTCATAAGATCCATTTAGCAGCATCAGAATGAAACAATTACTCACAATTTGTTTGGGATTCAAATGGACCAACCCACAATAATTATGTCCACACATTCCCAGGACACAAATGGACCAACTAACAAATTTCTTTTTATTTTCAAAAAGTTCTAACAAATTATTGAAAACTATATCACCATTTTATCAATAATACATTTGTACGCTTACACGATTTAATTCAAGATTTTTCCACTCGAATTGAAAGAATACGTTAAAAATAATCGTTTTCTGGACAATAATTAAATTGAGGGTCGGTCCTCTTGTGCAGAACACCATCCAATTATGTTATACTTGTTTCCATGGCTCTAAAGACTAAAGTCCAAACAAGTTGCGGACGTCAACATTGCCTTGCCATTGATGGTGACATTGAATTTCTAGTCAAAGACTATCAAGGAAAAGTAGCCAAAGCTTCATTCAGACACTTAGTCAATTCATACAGAGTTCAAAGTCTAAACTGTAGCTGGCGGTCTATTGTGCCTCAGTGCAATGATGTTCAGGTATCTTGACCCTGCAGTGTTTTCAGAGCAAATGAGCAATAGAGCTTCTAGTTAATGAACGATCACCTTTCTAATAATTTACATACAAGACAAGAATGGAACGAGAGGATCGAGTTATTGCTTATCAATGGAAACGTATAAGAAGTTTATGTGACGAGTCATGGGGAAATGAGCAAATCTTGTTATTTGCGTAGTATTGTAGCAAGGATGCATTTCTGATTCGGGTTGTCGAACATGTGGAGCAAACGGTTATGGGACCAGGGAGCAGCGACACGGTTGAATCGGCGATTTCAAACTTTAGCCTATTCAACAGAGACTGCATGGTATCAACATTGTATGAAGAAGATAGAGGTAATCAAGTACCTCTGGTGTACTGTAGTGTACCACAGTACCAGCTTCAGAATTATTCTTCAAGGGACTCCCGCTCCAGCATTCTGGCAAAACCTGGCCATGCACACGGGCGAGTGAAACAGCATGATAACAACCGTAGTTGAACGAGTCACAAGATCAAGCAATAGGTGCTCTATCGAGTCTCTGTATGCGACCTCAGGATCCGAACTGCCTTGTTTAAGTGCTCAGATGTATGACTAATATAATTATCATGGCTGCAGAAACAAAATTATCAACACCCAGAATCATGCACTGCATTTCACAAATCCTATCCTAACTCCTCCTCTTCTTATATCCCTCGTCATTTCAACTCTGAACAGCACTCACCTTAGCCGTCAGTCTGTCCGCCAGCCTGATTCTCCGGATCTTGACCGCTGCCTAATGCTCATCCATTTTGTTTTGATTAAGCGCCTGTGAATAAGCTGGTTCCCGCTTTTATGGGCGCAGTAGAAATCTCGAGATTACGATTATGCAATGTGTAGACTATATGATTATGGCCTACCGTTCGATATCTTCTAAAAGACGACGGCTGCTGCCGTTAGGCCTACAGTTCTACACCTATGGTAGGCCTACCAGTAGGTACTTTGTTCCCAGGTACTAATGTGCCCATGAAAGCTACATTTTAGTGGTAGTGATGCCCGATGTTGGGATAAGGAACTATCAATCATCTGCATATTAAAAATGCGACTGCATGGGGAATTTCTTTGATTAGCTTTATCCCTCAGGCTACCAAGCTTTTTTTGTAACACTGACTACCAAGGGGGGGGGTGGTTACCACCCCCCTGGATTTTGGGTTTGGTTTGAGATATCATAACTTGTAATACACCATTGGATTCAGCATTCATTTCTGCACAAAATGGTATATTTAGGTTTAGAAAATATGAAGGCACCTCGAAATTATGAATTTTTTACCATGGGTACCCGTCGATTCCACAAAATGTATGCTTACGCATAGGGAATATATTAGATTCTGTGTGTTTTATACATGATTTATATATAAAAAGTAGTTTACATATAATAAAGTCCAATATTCAACTATAAAAACTAGTAATAAGTCTGTTTTATGTTAAATCAAAACAAAAAAACATGTTTTAGCCGCTGAAAAACGTTTACGCACACATATCGGTTCGCGTTGCAAAAAACCCAACATTTTTATACATTTTAATTTATTTTGAGCACTTCCGGTCATCAAATTTTAAATTATTTAGTATTAAAAAATAGCCCTAAATGCCCTCTACAGAATAGCATAGTTTATTTATATTAAAAAATAAATTATGGATAAGTTATAATAGAAAAAACATGACAATTTTATGAAAATAAAACACCTTTATATATATTTTAATTTATTTTGAGCACTTCCGGTTGTCAAAAGACAACTCAATGAGCATGGAAATGTAGCCCCACATTCCCTCTATAGAATGGTATAAATTGTGTCTCTTAATATTAAGGGGCGGAAAAGTTACAGACGATATTCTATGGGGGGGTGGTATCCACCCCCCTGGTACCTTGGGTATATCGGGTGTAACTTTTGAACGGTAGGGGGCATCATCAAAACTTTTAGCTCAAAATGTGTCCCAATGAACCCTCTACAGCTACTAATTTTTTCAAAATTTTATTCCAGACGGAACGCGTTTGATTTGCGAAAAACCTAGGGGGGGTGGCAACCACCCCCCCTTGGTAGCCCGAGGGTTATTCAGGGTTTTTAACGTTCAGTTGTACACAACATGTGCAGCTGTAGAAGCACTTCTGTACAGTTAAAACTATAGAACAAAAGGTTACCGTCCTCCGATTGGAAGTATAATTTACCACGGAAGATGGGAAAAAATAACTTACAGAAGGAGTTGTGCAGTTCTAAAATTTCTCAAAACCAGTGGCGGCGCTAGGGGGTTAGGGGGGCTATGCCCCCCCCCTTATAAGAGGCTAACCCCCGTAAAAATCCATCCGACTTTTTTACATTTAATATTTCCAAAATTTTCGGCCGACGACTAAAAAATTAAGGTCGTCAGAAATTTCGGCGGCGGATGAAAATGGAAAAAATTTTGTCGTCAGAAATTTCGGCGTACGAAAAAAAATGGCAATTTCCTCCGCGAGGCTTTAGCCCCCTACCTTAAATTGAAATCCTGTCGCCGGCACTGCTTAAAACAGCCCAGCTTTAATTAGGTCTGAGATTACAACTAAATCCATCGGGTCCAAACCGGAACCTCGAATAATAGCGTAGGTTCATAGGCTTACTTGCAACAATACTTTGAAGAGAAAATGTTACCTCACGACACTTAGGCTACTGCTATGGCTTCGAAAATGAAGATGATTCATCCACTTTAAAATGTGAAAAGTACTTTAAAAAGAAGCGATTGCAATATAGGCCAGAAAGGAATGGCTCACAGAGTCAAAGGCCTTGGAAATATTCAAAGAGACTAAACGTAGCCTACATAGGGTTCATTGCATAAGGTTTCAAGAATGTAGTTAGATAGCAGCCATCAATCCGGCAGCCATAGACCTACGTTGCGTTTGATATGGACAGTTTGGACACAATATTACCATTTCGTAAAACTCGCATGAATTGCAGAAATTAAACATACCTAACTGAGGTGATATCAGAATCAGTAAAACAACTTCCAGCGCCATTTCTGCTGGCTGCATATTCGCTTCTGTCTGCCAGAAACAAATGTCGTTGTTTCATTACATATACGTAGGCCTACCCGAGAAATAATCTCTGCCTTCTGCAGAAAACAGATTGCCTACCGGTATGTCTTCTGATTTGCAGCAGGACTGTCATTTTTCTAGAAGTTATGAGCCACAAACAGTGGCTTTTGTGTAACAATGGTCTCGACGGTATGCAAATGTTCACGTTTTCTAAAGCCCCCATGTAGTTACGACTGTATAGCCTACTCGTTTTTCAATGAATAATTAACCAACGCTGCGCGTTTGAATGGACGCCACGCCATAATAAATATAGGTCTCCGACCAGTGTTTAATCTAGTCCCCGTCCTCTGGGGGGGGAAATTTAGGTTTCTGGGGGGGGGGGAGACAATTGAGCGTCCAAAGGACGCTCGTGAGGCGCGTAGCGCCGAGACTGGGAGGGGAGGAGTATGGGGAGGGAGATGTGCCCCCTCCCCATCAAAAACTTTTTGAATTTCCACATTTCAATGGCAGAATTTTAAGACCTTGTCATCTTCACAAAATACCTGTACTTTTTCAGAGCCTCATCAGAAACTTTTAGAATTTCCACATTGCAATGGCAGCATTTTAAGGTGTCATCTTAGCAAAAAAAGCTGTACCTTTTCAGTGACCCATCAGAAACGTTTGAATTATCCTCATTGCAATGGCAGCATTTTAAGTGTCGTCTTAACAAAATAGCCTTACTCTTTCAGTGACCCATTAGAAACTTTTTGAATTTTCCCCATTGCAATGGCAGCATTTCAAGGTGCCATCTTAACAAAATAGCTGTACTTTTCAGTGACCCATTAGAAACTTTTTGAATTTCCACATTGCAATGTCAGCATTTTAAGGTGTCATCTTAACAAACTACAGCTGTACTTTTTCAGTGACCCATCAGAAACTTTTTGGATTTTCACATTGCAATGACTGCATTTTAAGGTGTCATCTTAACATGATAGTATCATATACATGTATTATAGTAGTAAATAATGTCATTATAATCATATAATAATAAATAATATCACGGTATATTATAACACTTCATGTAAAACAATGATGAAAACAGTAACTAAAAACCAATATCATTTCGTCAAATTTTCCTGGGGGGAAATGTCAATCCTGAGGGAACTTCCCCCCAGAGTCTAGATTAAACACTGGTCTCCGACTCCCCGTGCAAGGACCGTGCACGCTTAGAGTCCCATTGTGTAGGTTAAATTTTTGAAATAAGTCGGCATGCAATAGCGAAACGCGATCTGCATGCTCTCTTTCACAGAAACGCCTGAAATGGCCGGTGTCACGAAAGTGTATCACCCGCATTAATCGTATCCCCCCAGATGAAAAGAAGTTGAAGAAGACACTTCTGTGTGTATTTATAATTTTTTAAATTAACTTCCATCTGCTTTGTTTTCAACAATGACACTACCAGGTATGTTTATTCCTACTAGATAATTTTGCTTGCTTTGGTTTTAGAGCATTTAGAACATCTAGAACGCTTAGACCCACTAAGAATATTCGAGTTACCTTCTTCTGAACATTGTTTAGGGCACTTCAAACAATTAGAGTTAGTTTAAATTTTGATTACAACATAAATTTTTCAATTATATTATGCACATTTTCCAATGAAGGGATAGAATGGTTTATCCATCCGGATAGTCTAGACCGTTATATTCTTTCGGGGGAATAGATTCATTCATCCCCACGGAAAGCTTTTAAGGGGGATAGAATATCACGTGCAACGGCGCGAAAGTTAATAAACTACTGATGATTAGGGGCGGATCCAGGGGGGGGGGTAATCCGGCCATAGCCCCCATTTAGAAAATTCTTTCTCACCAGCCATTTTGGCGTGGAAAGTGGACGTGGCACCCTCTCCACTGCAATCAGTTCGGCAGACCTTTGCAAAAGTAGTCTATGATGACTAAAAAAAGGTCATCAGATTTTCCAGCGACTATAGATGAAATTTGTCCATGCTCAACACCGAAAATTGTGTCCCCCTCCTTCGAAACGTTCTGGATCCGCCACTACTGATGATAGTATACTATTATAGGCCTATTATTGAGCCCAAGAATTTGAAGAATAGGCCTATAGCTGGTAGGCCTAGGTCTTATTTTATAGCAGATAGAATTCTCAATATAGACCTAATGAGAGTTGAACTTGAACCGTGAAGTAACCTAGATCTAGACTCTTCTAGAGCTAGTTGATTTGTTTGACGATATAAAATTGCATTGAAGTTAAAAATTTGGTTTCTTGATTGAAAGAGCAAGAATAGCCTAAGTATTATAACAAAATTAGGCCTATATTCTTTAATGAAAACTATTCAGAAAGCAGTTGTCCTAGGAATACAATAAATGTGCACCGTAGGTCTACCTTCATACAGGCCCGCCGACAGAAATTCCGGGCCCCTGGGCAGAGCAGTCACGGGTCCTAAACTCTCTTTAGGCTTTTGGACCAATAAATAAAACATATAATTTTTATAGAAACAAAAAAGTGTGGATACGAATGTGCGATAATGCATATACATTTAAGATTTTCATCAGCACTGTTCTTAATGCTAAGAATTTAATTTTCAAATATATGATAAAATGGGTGTTATCAGCATGTACCATTCCTGGATTTAATTGCAGTGAAATCGTTTGTGATTATAGTTCTCCATTTTGTCTGCGAGCTTTAGGCTAAACAATGCACCTCGGAAATGATCTTTTTTCATCGCATGGAAAATTGTCCGGATGTCTTGTTGGACCGTTTCTTATATTGTAGCCTATGATCATACGGTCTCAATCAAGCCATTTTACAGTTCAACAGTTCCATATAATTTCAGCTTTTCAAAAGTCTTGTTAATAGTGTCATCTTTGAAATTACGATATTAACGCCACAAACTTCATTTTCATCCATCCGGTTTAGCTCAATGGAATCAACCGACATATGATTGAATACAGTCTCTGATTTTGTCTTCTTCTGAGATTTCTAATTGAAATACTGGTAGGCCTAGTGTGCGACTACCAACTTTTGCCTTTTCAAACTTATTAGCTTTTTCTATTTGTTTCGTACTACAGATTTGTGTTTATATTCCATCATTAAGAAGACATTTAAATTTGTTTAGCATTTATGATTGAAATCAGACAACGCATAATTTAGAAGCAGAGCGTTCTGAGACGGAGGTGGTCGTCTCCTTTGGCGAAAACACATAGGCCTAATTATTAAGGTAATGACAGCTGCTTGAAACTTAAACAGCTGTTGTAGTTATGACTTATATGACAGTAATAATCTATATTTTAACAGATATTAATCCTAAACTTTGCATACATAGGCTAAATCACATAAGTGATTATAGGCTGGGCCCACTGCCCGCATTCAACATATGAAAAATATTATGATCAGTGTGGCCCGGGCCCCATCCGGGCCCCTGAAAGTCGCCGGGCTCCTGAGCATTTGCCCCCTTGTCCCTCCCTCTCTGTGGGCCTGCCTTCATATATTCATAGCTTTCCCTTGCAGTCAATCATTTATTCCGAGGCTATTGAAGCAGTCGACATAATGTGCGGATGGCAGGATCATGATATATCGCTTCGTTATTCTACATTATAAGCTTATGACCATCGTAGGTTCTTCTATCATGTAAGATGCGAAACTACATCACTCGCTGCTTATATTTCCATTGCAGGCGCAGGCGGCGGCAGGCCTACATTAAAGCCTCCATTTTGTATGCACGTCGTCTGCTATAAATGCTTTGTAAGCCTATTGTAATACGAATCTAATTCCTGCAAAGGAATCCAGATTGTTAATGGAATCAATTGTTTCAACCGACCAGTCGACCGTCTGTCTGTCCATTCCTATCAGACAAGAAATGTCTCAAAATTAATGGCGTCCTACTGCTGGGATGGGTGTCTTTTCTTCCATCCATCGGTTCCAGGATTCCTTTTGAAATTGGCATTAGAGCAGTGCTGTACAACCTTTTTAGTGCCACGGGCCGCAAAGCAAGATTCTTGAAGCCGTGGGCCGCAACAGTAAACTCAAAATTGATTGGCATACTAACATTGAAACGAGTATTGAAATTTAATATGGAATGATTGTAACCTATCAATCAATCTAGCCTATATGGCTATCTGTTATGAAATTTATATACCGCCGGTTCGAGATAACTATTCAGAGATGCTTCATACCAGGTACCAAGGAATGGCCAAAGAGGAAAGTCTTGAGCAGTTTATGGAAAGAGTTCGACGAGTCTCACAGGAAAAATACTAATGAATAATAGCATGTGGACAACAGACACTTCTCAAACAATACATCATCAACAAACACTCCTCAAACAATGCATCATCAACAAACTCTCCTCAAACAATAGATCATCAACAAACACTCCTCAAACAATGCATCATCAACAAACACTCCTCAAACAATGCATCATCAACAAACACTCCTCAAACAATGCATCATCAACAAACACTCCTCAAACAATACATCATCAACAAACAGTTCAGATGTAAATACCCGATAACATCTTCATCCAGTGTCTGGCAGAGAGCACGGCAGCCACCCAGCCGCCACACCTACCACGGACGCCACCCACGCGCCCACCCGCCAGGGCCGCACCCCAAGGGTCGGTCAAACCGCGGTTGATCAGCCGTGCGCCGTCACGACAAAGAAGACGGTGCCTTTCAGGACCAACCACCCGTCGGAGGAGTCGTCCTCAGCCGGAAATTTTCTTCCAGTCGGCTTCTTGATGTTTCCTTTTTATTTTCTTTCTTTATCTACAGCACTTACTGAACATAAATGCATTAATAATTAAACGCAAATTCATAGACCTGCTGTTTTGGCCCCAAGGAGAGAAACCCCACCTAGAGCAATTTATTACCTTCGGTGATCTCGCCGATCAGCCTGACCACCTACCTTTGCAGACCCGTGATCTGCAAGATGTTCCTCGTGGTGAAGACGACTCCAAGTTCCTGGCATTTAAGCGCATCGTTCGGCTGATGTCCTTCCGCGAGCACTCATCCAGCAGAAGGTGATCGATGGTGTCTGGAACGATGTTGCACTCCTCGCAGTTGCCGTCAGAGTGCAGGTTGACCTTGTGGAGCCACTCGCTCAGCAGAACTCGGCGACCCAGTCGCAGTCTCGTCATCTGGACCTCTAGCTTCCATGGAGCATCCGTGTACTTGATCCTGGTTGACATGAGCGGCTCGATCTTCTTGCAGAAGACTGCCTTCGGGTCGTCGGTGTACGTCTTCTGCCACTTCTCCAGTAGGTAGCGGTCGATCTTCGCGATCATCTCCTTCCTCTCGATCGATGTACGTTGCAGAGTTGATCGACGGAAGCTGGAGTCCTTCCTTCGCCGCTGCGTCAGCCTCTTCATCTCCACGGATGCCCACGTGACTCGGGATCCAGACGACCGAGACAACTTCCGGTCCAAGTCTGTGGATGCTATCGATCACCTCCAGCATCAGCGTCGTCGGTCTGGAGTCGGATCCTCGTTGCTTCTTCACAGACTCAGCAGCGCTGAGTGAGTCGGTGAAGATGGCGAACGATTTGTCACACTTCCGTTTGTTGTCGCAGATCCTTTCGATGGCGTCCTGTATCGGCGTCAGCTCTGTTGCATACAAACTGGACGAATCGGCCAGTCGCAGGAATCGTCTGCATCCGCTGTCTGGGATGACGACTGCTGCTGCAGCAGCGGCGTCCTCGTACTTGGACCCGTCCGTGTAGATGCAGATGCGGTCCCGGTATGTCTCTGTTAATCGTCTCCAGGGCGATCGTCTTCTGGACTTCCGGCGATGGACGGTCTTCTTGTCGATGGATCCTGTTCAGCGACAGGTCAGCCTCGATTCGTCTGCTCTCCCACGGCGGTGAGTCCTAAAACACGGGTTCTTTGCAATCATGAAACATACAATCGATAAATTCTTTACCGAGTTGGAACTTGCCTCTGTGCAAAGTCCAGTGGTCCTTCATCACCTCCTCGGCCGTGTGATCTCTGCTGGTGACGATCTTGACTCTCTCCTCATCCAGACATCCACGGAGCCATCGGAGATGTAGCAGCAGCATCTCTCCGCACTCGTTCTGCACCGTTATCGTTGCTGTTCCATGAGCAGCTCCTCCTCCTCCTCCTCCTCCTCCCTCCTCTGCAGCAGCAGATCATGAGCGCCTCTGCCTGGATGGTCTCCATCTTCCTCAGTGCGCTGTTGCTGGCCGTGCAGAAAGCGACTACCTCGTAGTCGAGGATCGGTCGTATCAGGGCTCGGTACGTCATCAGCTGGGTCTTCTTGCTTGCTCCCCACTTGTTGTCCGACACAGATCGCAGGAGTCCGAGTCTCTTCCTGCACTTCGCTACGACGTACTCGCTGTGAGGCTTCCCTGTTTATCTACAATCAGAAATGACACACAGAGAAATTTCGATCTTCTTACCAAGTAGCTCCAGTTCCACGTTGGCTGCCGTTGTCCTGCTCAAACTGAAGACCACCACAGTCGTCGTTTTTGCAGTCGAGATCCTGAATCCGTTCTCATCGCACCAGTGTTGCACTTCGTTGAGAGATCTTCAGGCTTCTGATGATCTTGTCCAGCCGGCGGATGACTTGGTCGATGGTGCCCCGGTGCTTCCGGAAGCCTGCCTGGTCCTTCGTCAGCAGATTCTTCTTCTCCACGAACCACAGCAGTCGATGCATCATCATCCTCTCCACCACCTTGCACAGCCAGGAGGACATGAGGGAGATCGGACGATACGACTCCAACCTCGTCGGATCCTTGGATGGCTCGAGGATCGAATGCTTCCAGTCCAGAGGCTGCTCCAGACTCTTTCCAGTCTAGAGGCAGTCTTCAGTTGCTCCAGACTCCTTCCAGTCCAGAGGCAGTCTTCCGCTGCTCCAGACTCCTTCCAGTCCAGAGGCAGTCTTCCGCTGCTCCAGACTCCGTTGTAGATCTTCAGAAGAACTCGCAGCGATGACTTGTGTAGATTCTGGATCATCTCGTACGGGATCTTGTCCTCTCCACGGCTTCGGTTCTTCTTCGCTCCACAGATGCTCCATTCGATGTTGCCTCTCTTCCTTCCGTTCAGCTCATGGAGACTGAAGACGTCATTCAGGGCATCAACGTCCGCATCTGAGTTGACTCCTGCTGCAGCAGGATCTGAAACAGAGCAAAGACCATATAAATGATTTTCTGACCTCGTCACTGTAGTTGTTCGTGCTGCTCGTCTTGACGTACGTCTCTGCACGCAGGTTGTCTGCATTCGATGTCGCCTCTCTTCCTTCTCAAGTCATCGTTGGTGTGCTTCGTTGTGATGGAGCGCCGTTCATCCTCCGCGCCATTCCATACACCAGATCGAGCTTCGACTGACCATCTAAAGAAGAACAGAAATATTCCCATCGTTGTCGAGCTGTGTCGGTGATAAACTTACTGTTCATCTTGGAAGGCGATCTGATCTTCCAGGTTCTTCGATCTAGTTTCCGTGTTGCGCAGTCTGCTCCGTTAGTAGATGGCCTGTGAACAGTCATCATTCCAAAAAACATTAAATGTTTAGGCTTACGCTTAGATTGCTTAGAATTGACCTTTCACTCTGGCAGAGCAGCAGAGGTGTTTTTGTGCAGTTCCTCCATGAAAGTCTGGAAGGCTGCATCGAAGTCGTCCGATAGCATGCCGACGTGGATTCAGATTCTGCTCGTCTGTCAAAATATCTTCCAGTCAGCTTTACTCCAGGCTCCAGCGATGCAGTGATGCGTTTCTTTCGACGTCCGTCACTTCGTCCACTCTGGTGAGCGTGACCTTGTGGTCGGATCCGACGCTGGTGTTCAGAGCGCTGTGAGTATACATCGAAAAGCAACAGCATCTTTAGTTGTAACAGCAAGATCAATTTATTAAAGAATCATTTACTATTCTTACCCAGGGGTTGAGAGTTGGATGTCCTGTATTCAGGACCACGAGGTCCTTGTCCATGACAACCTCCCCTCCAGATCCAGTCCTCGTGTGTCGTTCAAGCTGCATTTCCATTCCTTGCTGCATGTGGGCATTGAAGGCGACGACGACGATGATAATTCTGCGATCTGGAAATAGCAAACTCAACTGATCTTTAGTTACAGACACACTATAGGACATAATTATGCAAACATTGACAATCTTAATCCTGCCTTTACTGTCGATATTTCGATATCTTGCCTCTCGATTCCAGTTATCTCGTCCATCTGAAGCAGAGTGTCTGACATCATCCTTCAACAGAATGGCCAGCCCTCCGTGGCTGCAGGGGTCTTGTCGAAGTATGACGTAACGTCTATTCGATGATGTGATGTGTCTTCAGAAATGTTTTCTGTAAACATATAACATCAGCTATAACTGTATACAACTATTTACAAAGCTCCGGAGCTCGTGGATACGAGCCGGATCCATTGGAGAGGCTAAATTTTAAAAAAAAACAATCAAATTTATATCCAATTATAAATCACTTCCTGATCTAGTCTCAAAACTGATCACTCTACTGAAGTAGAGAGCGTTTGCGACTTGACAGAATTTCGTTTACGACACCGTCCTGTCGTTGATGAGGCTTTCAAGACCAACGACGAATTAGTTGGCCATCTCAGCCTCGAAGCAGGAATCGGACTCGGTCGCTGGTTTCTTCTAGGAAGGCAGTCTGACCTTCGCTTAATCGAATGGAGACTGGCTCGTCAGCTGAACGAAATCCGCCAGCTGCTTCTGCTTCTCCAATGTTGCTGTAGGGGATGGCTTGTTGAAGTGGCACCTTTTCCATCGTCCAGACCTTCAGCGCTAGTTAGCTTAGGCTAATTTACCAGTAGCAGCGCCAGGGGGCTAAGGGGGCTAAGCCCCCATAAAAAAGGCCATCCATTTTTTCATGTAAAAATGAAATATTTGCATGATTAGCACCCCTCCCCCCCGTAAAATTTAAACGTTAACGTAGCCTATGCACGAGGTTTTCAGACAATTTGGCGGAATGAAAAAGGACCATATACCAAGATTTCGACCAAATTCAAAAAACCTTAAACTTAACTAATCTTAAATTAAACAAGTAGGGCCTACAACAAATAAATAATTAGGCCTATATCGTCGCTCTGTAGGTCTAAAAGTTATTGAGTCTCGTCGAAAATAAGCAAATCACTTCAATATTTTTGTAGGTTACAAATAGGCGCTAGATCAATCTTTAGAAGCTAAGTTGGAAATTTCGATAAAAAGTCGACGCTCTGCAATTATTTGGGTTCACCTCATTTACCTTTCGACGAAGAATCGAAAGAAACAGCGGTTGGCACAGAAGAAATCGAAAAACTTCGACGAAGAACGACAAATTTAAGAAGATTTCGTCAATGTTGAAATGCGTCCTTCGATGTCGAAATGCAGCTAACAGTTATTATTGACGCAAATCTCAGGGATCGCGACAATCGATGACGTCATTTCCAGGGGTCCAGCATTTGCCATTATTCATTCTTATGGGAATTTATATGGCGCCTATCTTCACGTACCCAACATAGCGCATTATAATTACTTGGCTGCTGCTTCCATTAACTGTATAATTATAGGCTATGTTCCTATAAATCCGATTTAAGTACAGACGCAGTTTTTAATTTTTCATACTTGAAACCAAGAGCGGTAAGAGAATTGATGGGCGCATTGGAGTAGGGTGCTCCAGATTTTGATGCATTTTCAAAAAGTTTCTCAAAATACTGCTCCCTGGCAATTTTCCCATTCCATTTATCATTTTGATCAACTATACCAATTTTCAGACCAATTGAAAAAGGTTAAGCCTTGCCACCGGCATAAAAACTTTACAATACGAAAATACATAGGAATTTTCTTAAAAATCGGCAATTTGGAAACCATGATGGGAATTGGTGGGAATACTTAATTATTTCATGATGAATAACTTCTTTTACAAGCTTTTGTATGTTCCTGACGATATTTCTTATGATAAATCTTAGATGCACTGGGTGCAGTATGGGAATTTTAGAAAAATAACTGCATGGGAGTCAGACGTTGAATTAGGCCTATGTGGAGTTGTGTTGTGCAATGAAGACTTTACTGTGGATCTTAAGAAAGACTATGGTGCTGAATCCCAAACCAGGAAATTCTAACACTGACCGGGTGTGTCTTAGATTGCTTAGTGAACATGGATAAACTATTTTTGGGAAGTGATTACAAGCTATACGGCTTGTTGGGAGGGGGCAATTATCCCATTGTCAGACAACGGAATTTCTTTAAATGGAGATGTTCTGCTCGTTTATCTGAAAACGATCCAAATGTTCATGTTACTAGAACGATTCCAGAAGCAGTGAAAAGCAATTAAATAAGTTTGGGGTTGTCGAACAACGAAAGAAGAACATCACGGCCAAGATAAAAAAATTATAGAGTCGTGTTTGCACGTTCAATGCCTTTTTTGGCAAGGTTTGGCTCTTAGCGGTGTCTGCCGCGGATGCATCTTTAGATGGTCCGAAGTTCTGGATTGATTTCAACACGACTGATTCAGATGTTGCAGGAGCTGCAGTTACTGTCCTTAGACGTTTATGATATATTGCAGAAGAAATTGTGCCATTCACATTGATCTTGAACTTGGTTTATGAATCCGAAAATCCACAAATCGCTCACCAACTTCTGACAGTGAGACAAACAGAACCACTGGAAACCCCCATTTCAGTAGGCTATTTCCGCAGTTGAATGCATCCTCAAAACTGATTCATTTGATTATCAAAAGGTCTGCTTATTGTTCCACCTACTTAATATTGAAAGTTATTGGCTCAGCTTAGGCTATAGGCCTACTACCAGCACAGTGGAAAGCTGTTGACAATTTCCAGCAGACAGCGCTACTATATGCCTATTAGGCTACAGTTTGTTAGTGAATGAAAAAAGCGACGAAACTATTAAAAAATTAATAACTTCTAAATACAGCCATAAAGGATGAATAACAACGATAGTCTACTGTACAGGTGGTTATATCTCATCGACACAGATTCCGAGATTTTAAGCACCGAGGAAACTCTTGAAACAGTATAAATATAACAATGTAAGATCTGTAGGTCTGTGGGAGTGGAAGTGGAATTGCAGTAGCAGTTTGTGGAGAGAGTTACATTTGTCTGTTGATATTAGGGTCATGTTCTGACCAATAAATCATAAACACACACTGGTTTTATCATATGTACTTACATACCTGCAATTTGTATTTTCAACAAAAAAATAGCCGTTATTGTTAAACTTCATCGTGCTGGTGGCAAGGCTTAGCCTTAACATAGAAACCTCAAATTTGGTTTTTCAGACTCATCTCAATGAGACTCATGGGAAAATAACCGGGGAGCTAAGAATTTTCAACTTTTATTTTTTTGGAGCACCCTAGCATTGGAGTTAACATGGAAAGATATGCCTTTGGAACGAAATCAACAGGGCCATCAAGAACTTTGCAAAAAGACTCAAAAGAAATTTTGGCACTGGTGGTGGGCACATTCAACACAAGGTGTGAACTTGTGAAGCACCAACAAGTTCATTTCACAACAGTTAATTGAAATGCGACTTAATAAAATCGGTTTTTTAAACTTTTTGTTGCGTTACGTTTTTGAATCGTCCAAGAACGGTGGGTGGCCTCACTAAAAGCGGTGTAACTTTTGATGGGTTTGAATTTTTTATGAAATCTGGTCATCGTGTGTTAATATGAATTGTCTTTAAGACTGTGAAATTTCATTTCGAAATTCTTACTTTTGGTCAAGATATTGGCAAAAAACCTAGGGGGTCTTTTTTTGGCCCGCCCTGTATATTCAAAACGCTCAACTCTGTGAATTTGAATAGACCTACAGTCATTTTATACAAGGTTTAGCGGTCTAAGTCCCAAGGCCGTAGCTAGGGGGGTGTTTTGGGTGTTTGAACACCCCCCGAAATGGAAAATGTGAAAAATAATAGAATGCATTTACGAGCACATGATGCAAAAACTATGAAATAAAACCATGAAAACACCCCCCGAAATAAAAAAAATGTAGAAATACAAAATGCTGGATGACCAAGAAAAAGGTCATCAGTTTTTTGGGAAGGGAAATTGGTGAGTGAAACACCCCCCGAAATCAAATCCTGGGTATACGGCCTTGCTAAGTCCATAGGGCCCACACGTAGCAGCAGTGATTAATTGTTTTAATATGTGTATAGGTAACTATAGCTGACTAAAACAAGAAGTTGGTGATGAATGTAATAGGCCTAACTGAGCCAGTTAGGCCTATTAGCCAGCATTAATTTTTAGGCCTAAACAGTTTTCACGCTTATGACAGAAGTACGATATAATCACAGCCTCCTGCATACCAAATTCAGACTGTAGGCAGTGGCGGCGCCAGGATTTTAAGCGTGGGGGCTGCAGCCCTAAGCCCTTCCTCCCTCCCAGGGTCGCAGCTAGGATATTAATTTCGGCCAATTTTCTTATTTTTAAAATAAACTGAAACGGGTTGATTCTTAAGATTAAACAAAATCAAAACTAAATAGGGCCTAAAGCAAGATAGTTACAATATACTGCATGATTACGTTTTAGGAATGAGAACATTAAGTTTTGTGAAAAAATGCTATTTCTCAAAGTACAATTTTGGCCGGTTTTATCCCGGCAAACGGTGTTTATTCGGACAAGGTTAATTTGATCTTCAACCAACCAGATGAGGTATAATTATGTACAAATATTTTAGACAGTACCAAGGAAGCGCTAATATGAAATAACCGCGAGGTCTAAACTATCATTAGTATTTTTTAAATATTGTTTATCATTATTATTTTAAAATTATTGTCTGTGATAATAACGATTGGCCTTTCTTGTAGGCCTACATGCCTTCTTCTTTCGTCCAAATGCACACTTGCCTTTCCTATGAAAAGTAGGCCTACTATAGGCTTATAATATAATAGTAAGAAATGATGTTATATAGGTCTAGTTATATTTTTAATTAAAACTGGGTAAATTGGTAAAAATATAAAGTCATTACATTAAAATAGGCGCTATATATATATATGTATCATTCCTAACACCTCTGGAGTAAATTCGTCCACACGGCCGAATTTACCTCTGCCCAGCCACCAGCCATAACATTCTTAACGACAGGGACCGCCATTATGGACAATGGATTTGGATAATCAAATTGGCAAAAATATCGTGGTTTGCAGAATAAAAACCAATTAATCAAAATATGATCAAGATTACATTCAATTCTTATATTTTATTGGCGACAGAAAGTGTAGATAAATAATTGATTAGTCTCGAGCTCGTTTATTTTCTTTAAGCAAATTATACTCACAAGAAAGTGAAGCCATTCGATAGGCATAGGCCTACTTAATAGCCTATGATAAAATTATATTAGACGATGGAAGGTAGCATTAAATCTTCTCTTGCCCGCTGGTTCCCTTGTAACCCTTCTGGCCGAATTCACCCAGTGGCCGCCATTGCACCGGCTTCCTCTAAATAATTATTTACTTTTATTTGAACTTCGGAAACTTAGAATAGTTGATTGTAAAGTTAAAAAATCTCAGTTTTGGGGGTTGGATCATCGCAGAGGAAATTTTCCATTTTCATTCGCCAACATTTCTGACTGCCTTATTTTTTAGTCATCTGGTCGAAATCTCGTGGAAATTTCCCATTTTCATCTTTAATTTATAATTAGGTTACTTAATTTTTTGCACCTGTAGCCTATAATCACCTTTATTTTGGTATTATGCTCAGAATAGGCTATTATGTCCATTAATGTACAGTTCTGTGTAGTCTTCTGAAGTGCCGAGTCTATTAGAAATAGGCTACATGTCGGCCAAAATGGGGGTCTGTTCTCCCACACCAAGTGGGGGAAAGGTCAGAGGCCACTGTTCAAAGGTGAAGAACATGGAAAAATTGATTGCTGGTAATTCCTACAGTTAACATTGCGAACAGTCCTAAAAAGTAGGTCTAGCTAGGCTACGTACTCGAGAGGTGCGCAGTGCGTCACCTGGATTTGTCTCTTTTCTAATTAAACGAAGATTATTAAATTAATCTCGTCCTTAATGGGCAGTTCAAAGTCACGAGGTCGCGAGCGCAAGGTATACGCCGCATAGGTCTAGTCCCACGCTGCAGTCTCCTCGGCTTGACAAGTTGACCTCCTGGATTTTGACTTGACACCGGAACGAAAAAGGCAGCTCTGCCGGTGAATAAGCTGGTCTCCATTTTGTGGGCACTCTGAAATTCTCGAAGATAGATTTATATTAGGCCTACACTATATTACATAAGCTTATAGGCCTACGGCCTTTTAACAATAGGTGGTAAGGTGGGAAAAGGTTCCGGAATAAGCCTACGTGGTTCAAGTTCCAGATAGCCTAACACCCTTCAAGAGTCTTACGTCGGCTTCATCCATCAAACGGAAACGGTCAACATCAAGGGTACCGTAGTTAGAAAAACCGGCATTTTTGTGCCCGAAATTTCTGAGGCCTTTTTTAGTCATTCGGCCAAAATCTTCAGAAAGCAGGCCCTACCTTGCATTTTACCGCGTAGGTCTAGCACTCTGGTTTTCGGGAGGTGATTATACGATGCCGTTTATCGCCGGAGGTGACTCAGGTGAGTAGGCTACACGCTGTAGGCCTATACCCGCGTATAGGCCTACCCTCGTGTACAGCCCTGCTGGTTAGAAGGAAGGCATCCTAATCGCTTAAACCCTTTGAAGGAAGAGTTGGAGTTTGAGACGATCGTTTGCAGGACAGGCGTAGCCTATATAGCCTACGTAGAGAAGACGAGAGATGGTCGACTCAGTCCAATGATGTTCAGGTATCTTAATTGACCCTTCAGTGTTTTCAGAGCAAACGAGCAATAGAAAGGAGAAAAAACAGCAAAATATACAACTGCTTTGTGGACTTCAGCAAGGCCTTTGACAGCATAGACCAGAGCACAACATGGGCGGCCATGGAATCGTTCGGGGTGGACAAGAGGCTGACACGCCTGCTAAAGGAAATAAACGGAAACGCAACAGCAGCAGTACGGATAGGGAGCGAAAAGGGACACTGGTTCAAAACAAGTAGAGGCACGAGACAAGGAGACCCAATATCCCCAAGCTCCTTCATCATTCTGTTGGAAAGAGTCTTGGACAAGATAAGAGACAAAGAAGATGGGGTAGTAATAAGCGGCACAAACATCAACAACCTATGTTTCGCAGATGATATCGACTTGATCGAAAGAGACGAGGAACGGCTAGAAACAACAGTGCAAGCACTAAACGAAGAAGGAAAAAGATATGGGCTGACTATGAATTTTGAAAAAACAAAAATTCTAGTATTCGGAGAAAAAGACTATAGCAAGAAGCTAGCCATTGACGGAAACCAGCTGGAAAATGTGGAAAAGTTCACATACCTCGGGAGTAACATGACGTATGACCTGGACAACAGAAAGGAAGTATGGACAAGAATAGCAAAATCTATAGCAGCGCTAAAGGCCATGGACAAGATCTGGAAAAGTAAATCGATAAAAATGGAAACAAAGAAAAAAGTGCTACAGACATGCATCTTCAGTGTAGTACTATATGGATGCGAGTCCTTGACAATAACGAAGGAGATAGAACAAAGGCTATTAACTTTTGAAAGAAAGTGCTACCGAAAGATTCTGGGAATAGACTGGACACAGAAAGTAACGAACGTAGAGCTTTACAAACGAATACGCCAAAAGGAGAACATCATGCAGAAGCTGATCGGAAGAAAGCTGAGGCTTTTTGGGCACATCTGCAGAATGAAGGACGATAGGAAAATAAAAACGCTGATGTTCGGCAGGATGGAGGGAACAAATCGAAGAGGGAGACCGCATAGGGAGTGGCTGGACGACATCACCAGGTGGGGGAGAGCATCACTACAAGAACTGATATGATCATGTCACGCGGCGATGGACAGAGGTCGATGGAGGAGCTTGATGAAGATGGCAGTGGACACCTACGGGCGCTGAACCCATGGTTCCTGATGATGATGATGAGCAATAGAAACCTCTTAAAAATACCCATGAATGTTCTTAGTTTCCTGTTTTGCATTTTTCATCCTCTTGCCTTTAAAAAACCTTGACCGTGACCATCGTGTTTTCAACTGTTTAGCCCTCTCCTGCAAAAAATCTCCGCGGGCGACGATGATGATGAGGCTGCTTATGTAAATGTAAATGTAATCGCATATTTATATAGCGGCTGTGTTATGGCTTCGACCCTGAGGGTGAGATCCTTCACCACCGCTACTCCACGTTTATATTGCGACCGAGCCACCCACAGTAAAGATCCGAGAAATTAATCTCTGATAAACCGACCGACCGGGAATCGAACCCGGGCCGCCGGTGACACGAGACGGAGTATCCCCCCTGAAAGCCATCCGGGGGGATGAATTAATCTATCCCCCCGGATGGAATTAACCAGTCTATACTATCCGGGGGATAAACCATTCTATCCCCTTTTTTGAAAAATGAGCATAATAAAAAAGTTATGCTGTAATCAAAATTTAAAGTGACTCTAATTGTTTTAAGTGTCCTAAGCAATGCTCAGATAAAGACAACTCGAATTTATTTAGTGACTCTGAGTGTTTTTAAGTGTTTTAAAAGTTTTAAGTGCTCTAAAAACAGGGCAAAAGAAATTGTATAGGCCTAGTAAGAATAAACATAGGCCTACTTGTTAGTGTCATTGTTCAACATGAAGCAGATGAAAATTAATTTGCCCAAAAAAATACATGCGGAAGCGGTTTTTTCGACTTTTTGTAATTTGGGGGGATACAATTAATACGGGGGATACTCTATTTCGTGAAACCGGCGCGGCGAGGATCTCTTATGACTTAATTACGAGTAAACCTCCGTCAGCGGATGATTGCAGAGTAGTCCGTTTTGTTAGCGTAACATTGTGCATTTTTCACCTACAAGCAAACAAATTATATATTTGTGATCAGCTGAAAATGCTGATAATGGTAGGCTATAGTCACTCTTTCCTGGATGAAAAAATTTTTTCCAACTTTTTTTGTGTTAAAGCCTAACCAGTGTTATTCCACGTCATATAAACGAGAGGCGTAGGCCTACACCCCACCCTTGGATTTTTCGGAATATTTTTATGGAAGAACTACATGCAAAATAGATATCGACAGTGAAAATTTTAACAAAATATCTCAAAAATTGACGGAGATATTAATTTTTGAAATAAATAAGCAAAAAAGCGGATTTTGAGAAAACGGCACGATCCATCACGTTTGGACTGTCATATCTTGACAACGAAATGGGTCAGAGGACTGAAACTTATGGCATGCAATCTATTCGTTGTGCTCTTTCCAAATATGCAAGAATCTGACTGGTGTTATTTTTGGTTCTTAAAATAGAACTTGGTAAATATTGCACAGAGACCATTTTTCTGGTTTCAGACATCATTTTCAGCACATCCTATGAGTGAGATATAATGCTTGCACTGGTTTTATATTGTTATGGGGGCCTTCCATCATAGACATCTGCAATGAGGAGGAGGTCATCTGAAATGCAAAGAAAATGGGGTTGCGACCAGTGCGGATGTCCACACCCGAAGTTCGTGCATTTATTTCAGTGCAGCATGACGTGTTATTAAAACCTGTGCCATATAAAGCAATAGCTGGCAACTTCATTCAGTCAGATGGTTCATTCATTAATTTCGGAGATTTATATAGCACCACTTATATTATTAACACAAAAGTTATGAAAGGACAGTTATAAAAGCGCATAGAACATTTTAAAAAGCATGCTCTTAAATAAGATAGAACAAGTGGTTTATAAATGACTGTATTAGGATGTTGTTTAAGTTTTGTCATTGGGGTTATTTTTTGGGGGGGAGAAGGGGTAAGACTTGATGCAGACAAGGGAGGGAGGGTCCAAAGTAAGTCATTTCTGAGGTCGTCCTTATGGACCACACCTATAATTATTGGTACCAATCAACCGACCTATCTATTATTATTACATAAATTTCTTATGCCTGCAAGGTCACATGAAATGTGAGCTCTGATGTCCAATATCAGTAACACAACCCAGATAAGCAAACATCTTATATTCAGATGTGTCATTAACCACTTGAAGCTATATAATAATTTTTTTATTCAACAATCCGGTTGACATACTGCAACCAGTTGCAGTGTACAATTATGCGGTTGAAACAAATAAGAAACAAATAACAGGAACTCAGATAACACAATACATAAATCTTAGCTACTAACTGAACAGACTCTCGTATATATATATGCTTACATATATTTTTTATATATATTTACATGCATATATAATTAAATATATATGCATGTAAATGCTTGTGAGTTAAAGTTCAACACTAGCTGGCAGTAGCTGTTTCTTTAACATCATCAATGGATTTTGAAAGTCTACACAGTAAACAGGCAATGGTAGATAGCCTACACTATAAATAGAACAACCAAACTACTGACATAATTTAGCTTGATTATTTCAGTGCATCATGTACTGTTATTAAAACCTGTGCCATATTAAGCAATAGCTGGCAACTTCATTTAGTCCGATGGAAATGAGGATGTGCACCTGCTTAGATTGAAAGTTTAGGTTTAGCGTGATGAAGCCGATATAATCGAAAACATGATTTTGCGGATTGTCTCTTTGTCGTGATGTATTTCATACGGTGGATCATTTATGGTTTCCTACTCCGCCAATGGTTTGATGTACAACATATATTGAAATTGGACTCAGCCAAAATGTTTCGGTTGATTGAAAGCCGGTCATTTAGATGTGAGGTGATTCTATTCTAATATTGTGACCAGCTTTTGATAAGATCAGGTTTATATCCTGTTGCAAACGTTCTGATGGCGCAGGAGTTTGATTAAAGATCCTAAGCGTTCAAGTTTCTTCAGTATTAATTGTGGCTGGCTTCTCCATTTTTTACAGGTGTCGTCGAGCTTGTATCACCCTGTAGAGTGCTTTAGCAATGTTGGAAAATTCAGGATTGTCCAATTTCAATGAACTGACAATAGGTTGGTGTAGAATAGGCTTCTTTCGATATGGTTGTGTGAGACCTGGTATGAGAGGAGGGATAATCAGTGATGTCTGGCAGTAGCCATGGGCGTCCGCAGGGGGGCGCAAGGGGGCGCATGTGCGCCCCTCTGGATTCTGCGCGTATTTGCAGAGGAATTTTGATTATTTGATTATTATAATTATTACAACACGCTTCCCTCCGTGATTATAGGAAAACACTACATTTTCTAGGTAGCTATTTAAAATAGGAAGCGCAAGATTAATTAGTATTGAGGTACTATAGTGCACCGACCTAAAAAATAGGCCTACGACATGCTCCACAAGTTGGACTAGGCTGCTTTGCTTATAATAGGTGCAGCCACGACCATGTGTGAAAACTCAGCATATAGAGTTCTCTCTTGGTAATACAGAAATAATTAGGCTTATTCATACCCCCCCCCCCCATACGGGAAATGAATTCACTCGTGTCCGCTAATAGCGAAGTAATTGCTAGATAACAGATCCGATGAAGAACCGCCTATACTAGTGTGGTCCACAAAAATTATTTTTCAAATTTTCTTGACGGTACCCTCTCATTCTGTTACCTTGCCTTATTAGTGAATAAGTGTAAAATTTCAGCCTGATTGATTGATATTTAGTGGTCGCGCAATGCTCCTGACTTTTCACCATTCGTGACAATGCCGAAAAATAAGCAAATGGACAGCATTAAAAGCATATGGACAAGGGCTCTTTTAGAATTTAGATTTTTTTAAATAAACTGATCATTGTAGACTGCATAAGAGATTGAGTGGCAACTGTGGCATATAGATGTACTGAATGCTGATATAAAGTTAATTATGTAGTCAAAATATTTTTTAATCATAGCAATGGCAGCCATATGCTGAAAATAGGGTTTTCGATTGTTGGAGTCTCAGCAGAATGCCTAACGCATACTTCATTGCGTCAAGGAACTGAGCTCTGTGCTCAGATACAACCTGCATTAGATATTTCTCCCCTTCATTTTTAGTGATGGATGATTTGTTTTCTTGAATGAGTTTACCCCTCTTGGCATTGACGTTTACAACCGTGGCACTCTTTGTGCACTGTTTTGCCTTCTGACAATCCTGATTTTGTTTCCATTGTTCAGTACCAATCTCATTTAGGAACTCACATGGCGGTTCTACTGCCTGTAGGAAGTTCAAAGGTTTCACCGTCCCAAGATCTTTCCACCTGTAAATACATGGCTCACATGCAACTTGAATGTGTGTTTAATGCGCTCGTTTCGCTCTTGAATTTGAGATGCCTTGACCATCTTTTGCTGGACATGCTGCATGGTTGATGGCTGTGTCTAAAAAGGCCAAGGCTACCGACTCCTCAAACACATGATTATTACAAATCCTTAGAAAGAGCCTTGGTGGTTGCTGCAGAAATGACACAATTTGTTTTTGAACGCTTTGTATCTAAAGATAGACTTAAGAATTCGAAGGTCGCTGGATGGTGTTGTTATTGGGTTTGGACAAGACATCATGCTTTTGTATATACCAGACTAGGAAACAGGTTGATCTCTCTAACTGACATCTCTTCTGGTCTGTTGGAAGGAATTGATCTTTGAACATCAAGACTCTGATGGAATACAATATCTTTGCCATCCATCGGAAGTTCGAATCTGCCGTGGGGCAGAGAACATGAAGAAAAAATGCTCTATAGCCACAATCTTTCAACAGAATCACAACAGCTTGTCTTGTTCTTTGCCTGTGCCATGACCTAACCTTTGCACTCCGAGTAATTAATTCACTTCATACATGCATCTTTGATACCAGTAGCCATAGGCGTAGACTTGGTCCAGAAGTTGAGGTGTGGGACGAATGAGCGGCCGAAGGACGATCGCCGAGAGACGGCTGAGTCATCGACGACATTTTCATCGACCATAATTATTTTTTACGCCCTTTTTTAGTCTTTTTTGTCGAAATCTAATGAAAATATACTATTTTCCCATCCAAAATGGCTGATGACCTTTTTTCTACTCTACTTATATTTTAACAGATTTACCGATATTATATCCTAACACTCTCAAAATTTCCGATGTTATTGTTGGTATATTTCTGAACTGTTGGAAGATATGAACATGTGTTTGTGGTGAGGGGGGAACGGTCCCCCCCACCGCAAACATTGGTGGACCGTCCCCATAGGTCTCCGCCCATGTGTTTGTGGTGAGGGGGAACGGTCCCCCCCACCGCAAACATTGGTGGACTGTCCCCACAAGTCTCCGCCCATGCCAGTAGCATGCTGGCAATCTATCAAATAGCTGCTTTGCAGTATTATACCAGGAGGGATCTTCCCATCCATCGAAAGCATTGTTATCAACTTGGCAACAGGTACATCCGTAAATTTATCCCTTCCCTCTTATTATTTAAAAAATTACCCAAAGGCCATGTATACCCTTTGTTTTAAAAGGGTATTTGAATAAACGAATAATAACATCAGCTTCTCTTTACAGATCGAAGTAAGCAATGCGTGTATGCCAACCTTTATCACTAAATCACAAACGAATGTTGACATAATGTACAGTTGGGGTGCTGTAATATATCTCACCGTGTCGCGCGACCTCTGAACTTTGAGCAATTTCAATAAAATTTGGTAGGAATCATTGACACATGATACATAACAGAATAAAAGGGTACCGTCACGAATTTTTCAAACTTTATTTTTTCCCATAGCTTTGTGGACCACACTAGCCTATACTATATTGAGGATAATATATATGTGTGTATATATATATATATATATATATATATGTATATATTTATACATGTATGCATTTGCATAAATATACATAAGCATATTTGACACTGGCTGAAGTTGGCTAGAGCGATAGTCTCCAAATAATCAGCTTCTTCCTTTAGATGCCAGCTGGCACATGTTCTGCCACACCTTCTAAACATACCCGCTAGATGAATGAAGAATGCTAATCCATAATTTATCTGAGTTGTCACAAGGTATATAGTTAAACTGTAGTCTACTACACGTTGTGAGTCAGTCGGGCAATATATCACACGGACGGAGGAGACGAAGTATAGGAAAATTTCGTATGACTGTGAGGGTCAACAGCATCGCGGGTAGAAGAAACTTGATAGCCCAATGAACGGAACAGATAGTCGTCTGTTTTTCGCTCGGACAGTCGTTCTGTTGTCGGTCACTTCGCCCCCCCCCCCCCCGAACACACCCAATACACACCTCCATGAGCGTCCGCATAAAAAAATTTCTGTTGCATTCAAACCTGCTTTCTTTCGTGATTGATGCGTATACTCTGTTGAAACTGAGCGCTGAAACGCTTAACGTGTGTTGTTTTACTGTCCACGAACGAAACCGATTCCGCCTTCGACTGGGAAGGTAGGTTTACTCGTATTAGGCCTAGGCCTGCTTTGAGGGAGGGACGTAGAGGAAGGGAATCTTTGCTCAAACCTTTATTCAAGTTGGAAGCTCGTTTTAGTAGGTCCATGCAATATTTTAAAATAAATAATAACATAAAGCCTATAGGCCTACGCTTCTTCTATCCTATAAAACGAAAAAATAAAATATCAGGCCCCGCCGCCCCTCTATCCTTTTCCACTGATTGCGGTTTATCACTCGAATGTTTCTGATGCAATAATAATTGAAGAAGATAGGCCTATAGCCTACGTAAAAGCTCAATATGTTATAGGCCTACAATGAAATTGATAGGCTGCCTGTTTAACTCCATATTGACTGTAGGCTATTTGACACATTGTTTAGTCCCTAATTAATTAAGTCAACCATTTAAAAGTTTGCGCCCCCCTAAAAAAAATTCTGCGGACGCCCATGGCAGTAGCTTCCAGAGGGCGGTGGTAGGTTAAAGGTGGTGGGGTAGTGTTTTGGCAGCTACACACGAAGCGCTTTTTGTTTTGTTTTTTCCATCGAAACTTACCATGCTTCGAAGCGTAGGCTGTTCTTCTGGATTTTCCGCTAGTTCCGATGCTATCTATTTGCGCGAATAAGTTAACCAAAAAGCGCTGTGTGTAGGCAATTAAGGCTCTGGTGTAGGCTATACATCGATATTAATAGACCTGGATTGCGCTTAGTCTATGTTCGCTGCACAAAAATGTGCGGTCGGCGGACAGAAGCCGAGATCTATTTTTAGATCATGCCGCCATCTTAAAGCTACAAGTGTCCAGATGTGCGCTTGATATCCTGGTGTCTCGATTAAAACCTTCGGTTACAGAACATTTCCAAATTCATTGCAAACTGACCAACTCTTAGTTGTTGCTTAGTTATCATACTACGACTTGAACAAATTATTATAATGTGTTGTCTTCCAGTAGGCTTTTTGCAAGGCTCCAAAAACAGCGACCTGGCCATTGCCGACTTCATTTAAGCACCGATATTTCAGCTGGTCTCTTTGGCACAATTTCTGTGGACGTTGAGAATTTTCTGAATATGCATTCATTCACTCCAGAATTTATATAACGCTTCTTCGAGGGACTGCTCAGAAGTTTGTATGCGTACTTGTTATAGCGCCCCTTCAAGCTCACTACTCAGAGGCGCTCCCGAGTCCCGACTACAGCGCGGACACTGCATGGGAGTTTCACGCCAAAGCGCTGAGCAATTACGAGTGAAGGAATTTCCCAAGATCCCTAAGCGGCGACTTGAGGCGGATTCGAACCTGCAGCCCGTGCTCTAGCATAGTGTTGGGCTCAGTAAAAAGTCTCAGTAAGAGCCCCTGGAAACAGACGTGGCTCCTGTGGAGCCCATTCCAGACAACGGCCCACCACGGAAAAGGCTAAATTCTGCATGGTTGCAGTTGGCCTAATTATGGAAGTGGGGTACAAATCTCCATCATGGTAGAAATTTGGTATGGAGGCTATTTGTATGGACTGCAAAAATTTGGTATGGAGGCTATTTGTATGGACTGCAAGGCCAGGCTATATTGTATCGAAGGCCTTATTGTATCGAAGCCCTTCTAAAAACTTAGACATCAAGTGTTATCGTCATGGTATTCCTAATATAGCAAAGCATCGGCTATAGTTCTTCCTACCCCAAAGTCCTAACCTGCATCTCACAGTTATGGGTGGGGTGAACAGCTGAGCAGCAGATGATTGCCCAGTGGGGCTGTCAGTGGCAAAAACCTCTGACTGAAGTGATTCACGGGGTAGACAGGCTGAACCCTGAAAAACAGCTGGCCAACGCAAAAGGCAGGTGCTGAAAGGATACCAAAGGCCGTAGCTGGGGTTGTTTTAACATTAAGAGAGAGAGAGATCTCGAGAGGAATGGTCAACACCTGGAAAAAGATCAAGAAACCTCAACACGACTATGCACCTAAATCCAAAAGTGGGCTCCAAGTCAGCTTCTCCCTTGGAAAGTCAAAGTCCTCACCACTACTCCTCAGCTGCACCAGAGTGTAAGGTGACAAGACATAGATCCATGGACTTATGGGGGAAATTAACCCGCATACCTTGTGAATCCCGGTTCTTTTCCATTGTAGGGGATATAATCTGCTGAGGAGTGCCAGGATCACCCAGGCGACTGTTTCCTATATCAGTTATCTGGTTAACAGGCATGTAGTAACACACACATTGAATCGGCTTAGCCAATAACTCGTGAATTTATTACAGGAAATAATTAACATACAAAAACATTGCTTACAATTGATTAAAATTGCTCTCCTTGCATGTAAAACAAAGTGCTCTTTAATTAAATCAACAAATTGCAAATTAAAAACGTGAAATATTACAATGGTCACTTAAAGACACATAAATATCAACATCAACTAATGTCATTGCAATAACATTCCAGTTAATTTTACGACCCTGTTGATCTTTAAGAATTCCATAATATGCAAAGCAATAGGCAGCATATTCCTACCAATTCCAAATGACAAACACAAAAACAACAAAATAACCTTAGAATGCAACTAATTTCATGTAACTCATAATCACAGTTTCTTCTCAGCTGAAATATTCTTCAGCATTTTATAAAGATGGCGCCAGAAATAACTCAGAAGAAAATTAATGCCATCTCAGGCAAATTTGCAAATCATGCTCCAGTTCATTACCGCTACAAGACAACAAACGTGTTACAGAATCACAGCAATGTAGGCAAGTACTCAAAAGTCCATCGAGCACCGATTCAGAGTTTGACGTAACCAATCACGTTCCATGCGTTGAATGGAGTAAACAAGAACCTAGGAGCCAGACCGGCAGAAAAAAACAACAAAGCAACCATTAACGGCAATCATCACAGCTTTTCATAATCGAAATTCCATTTCGAATGGAACTACAAAGCGCACTCATCAGTGAACTGAAAATCTGTGCCGTGCTTTGATGACGTAGACACAGAGGTTTAACAACAAACCCCTGTTGTTGACCCGTGGCATCGAACTTAGAAACCACTTCAAAGTTCAAACAGATGATGAAAGAAATCTGGACCATTCATTGTCAAAGAATGCTTCAGCAAATTCATCTCACCGGATCCTTGTGAATAAATTCAGAGCAGAATTCATGTCCTGAAAAAACCCAGAACAGATTATACTTTAATAAAATCTAATGAAACTCAACAGCTCTGTTAGCACTAATAAACTTGGATGAAGGCTGTGTTTACAGACAATACAGAATAACTATAGAGTAGAAGATTGAACCTCACAATCAAAATCTAATCCTAAATATGACAAAACATTAATGGCGCAGAACAATTGTGCATGAAGGACATGCTCAAGGTCCCTGCACATTAATTGCCTCACGCAAGGCTCAAAGCCACACCATCTGCATTACACTCTAATCAATCGACCACTGCGCCACTTCTGAAAGATGTCTGGTTGCATTTTGTCATAAAAGAGTTTCCTTACTAGAATGTTTTATACACTTACTAACATTCATCTTACATTACTTTTCATTTATATTAATTACTATACTTTATTATTACATCTATAGTTTTATACGTTATACTGCCTTAACCCGTTGGAGGTAAGGTGGGGTGTGACACACCCCAGAGGCATTCTACTTTAAATTTTTAGCGGAAAACATGGAGCCAGTTCTAATTATTTTTTTCTACCTTTGTGAATATGAAATACGGACACTTTACCACAATTTCAGGTAATTTGAACGAACAGTTTTTTTTATTTTGTTGCATATTTAAAGGAAATTGCATTTTTTCGTAGAAAAAATTATACATGTTGATTTTATGAGCCATGATTTGGCATGAGAGTGTGCCTTGAACACGTCAATTCTGTGTTGGCATTGAGAAAGCTGACGACAATGATGGCTAAAACATTTTATGTTGTATTAAAAATATATATAATTTATACTATGGTTATTTGTGCATTTGATAAGGTTGCACACGAGGACCCAAACTTGTATGGGTTAAGTACACATTGGATGGGTTCCCCTTATGGCCATCTAATAAAGATTGAAAGCAGATATTTGTTCGTGGTAATCGTCTGTTTAGTTGATTATTGATCATAGAAGAATAGTTTAACTCAACTTAGTATTTTCCATTTGATATCGCGGCTTGAAAATAAAAATATGTATTGGGGTTTGTCAAACCCCACCTCACCTCTGGCGTTACAAATGGTCACCTCACCTCCAAAGGGTTAATTTATCGATGTCCGATTGTGTGTTTGCAAATGGAATAATAAAGACTATACCTACTTACTTACTTAACATGACTAGAATTTGGTGATACAAACCAGTTCACCGGAGTGCTTCGACCAAGCCAGATTGCACACTTGTGATCCGGTGTCAATGCACTGAAGTGGTCGACCGGTGATCGTGTTCCAGAATCGGATTCGTTTGTCCGCTGTTCCGCCTCTGCTTGCCAGAAGTCCGTGTTGATGCGGCGACCAGGCGATTGCCTTAACAGCGGCCATGTGCTCCGAATAGATCTGAACGGGATTGATACTACGCGTGTTCGAGATGTACAGTTTGTTGTCGTTGCCACTGGACGCTAAGTGCTGGTGATCAGGCGACCATTTCAAACCGCAGACCTACGCAATATAAATATCAACATAAATATGTTGAAATAATGCCATAGCATTGTGCCTCATCACCAATTCACCATACAACCTAGAAAAGATATTTAAAGTCAAACATTTTGAATTAAATTGCAGCAGGCAAACCTGGTGTAGATGGGATAAGGTCTCCAACTTTTATTTTGCTACTCCACAATGCCCGCAGTCACTCATCTATTTATGCTGACTTCGTGCGTAGCGTCAATTCACCAAAATGCTCTTGCCCGACCTCTCACAAGCGCACTCAAGCAACACCATCCATGCATGCAGATTTCTCATCTCTTTTACGTGATGTCTGCTATCTGATAACAGAACCTTACTTAAACATGTATTGACCAACTCCTGCCGAGTTGATGTCGTTCACATAAAATAATATCGGATAGCATTCGGCCAAAGTCTTCAAAACTTTACAAACCACTGCACAAAATTCCGGGACAATCTGGAATCCATTTGGAACACGAGACGAACAAGGCCGATCCGGGACGAACAAGGCCAATCCGGGACGGTTGGGTTGGCAGCTCTAGTTTTGGATGGCTTGGGCCGTTTCAGGGGCAATATGAGTACTCACAAGTGCGTATTCAAGTTCTTTCATTCACATTAAGTCTCCTATACGCAACAATTACAAATCACGCAAGCGAATTGTTAGCAGCAGAGCGGGGTAGTTTTGTGTTAGTTAACATGCAAAAAATGTTCCCGCTATCAGTAGTTTAGCAGGGGTAAGCTTGCGTCCTCGAACACAAGTCGTATTAATTTACATTTTAATAACGATCACGTTCACTAGACAATAAAATAATCAGTGAACATGTTACTCACCGATAAACGACTGCGTTGCTCCTTTAATTTGTTGCTTACAACAATTTATTGTCGCGCAATAAGGCATTTTGATAAGTTTATCGATATCGACACACTTGTAGTTCCAAGATGGCAGGTCGCCGACCTCACTTTCGAGTTTATTAGCGCAATCCAGGTCTAAATATAGATATCGATGAGGCTATAGGCTGCCGCCTACAGTTAAAAGTTGGTTTGCTTAAGCGCTGAGTTTACGTAGGAGAAAACCCGCGTATGTATAATATTGTTTGTATTTTTGTGTGCGTAATTATGGAAACTTGGGAAGTTTCTTACGACCACGACGTTATTATTAGGATCGCCGGACAGGGATGCCACTCTGAATTTTAAAAAGGCCAAATCCGGTCGACAAAAGGCTAGAAAAGGCTAGATCGAGAATTTCTAAAAAAAAATAGATTTTTCGATTTTTCGCGCTTGAAATTTAAATTTTTGAGGAACTTTTATTTAGTCATCCGATTAAAATTTGCTCCTTTTCCCCGAACAAATTTCTGATGAGCTTTTTAGTCTTTCGCTCCAAACTTTTGGGGTCCATATTCACAAAATTTTCGACTTTTTTCACGTTCTATGTGCATTTTCACCTAAAAAATCTATTTTAAGCCTATGTGTAAGATGTCAGAAAAACCGCCGTGAGAAAAAGGCTAGATCCTAAAAAAACCTAGAAACCTAGACGACCGAAAAAACCTGATCTAGGTGGAAAAAGCTATGAGTGGCATCCCCGTCGCCGGATACAGAGTTAACACAGTAGCTTTGCTTATTAAAGCACTTAGTTTTCGTGCGCCTCTAGCTCTGCGAAATAAACCCGCGTGATATTGTTTTGTATTTTTTGGCGTGTAATTATGAAAACTTGGGAAATTAATTGTTTACTCAGTTTTTGTTGAAGGCCTAAGCTTATATTACAGTTCATTCGATCAGAAACATAGAGTTTCGAGTTTCGTATATCGAATTCAACGTCTCTGTAAGCAAGAATCGGGTAAGATACATTCTTTACAGTAGTCGGCATATTCTTGGTGTAATGTTGTCCGACAATCTTGGTTTCGACACGCACATTGATAAAATATGTTGTCTGTCCAGGCAGTCTCTTTATGCCTACCGTGTACTCACTGCTCATGGTCTAGCTGCCTCAAGCTCTACGATGTTTGTATGTGCACTTGTTATAGCGCCCCTTCAAGCTCTCTGCTACTCAGAGGCGCTCCCGACTGCAGAGCGGACACTGCAGCGGAGTTTCACGCCGAAGCGCTGAGCAATTGCGAGTGAAGGACTTGCCCAAGGTCCCTACGTGGCGAAGTGAGGTGGAACCTTGAACCTTCCGGCTTCAAGGCAACGACGCCACCACTACACCACCGCGCCCCGATGTGGTACGCGTTACTACGATGTGGTACGCGTTATTACGCTGTCATGTCTGCTTTATGCAGCTCCTGCATGATGGGATATGCTGGACAACAGGAAAGGGGTATTGGCTCCGGTAATTGTGCAGTTTAGCGTCCCAAATTATATTCACCATCCCAAATTATTTTAACTATTTCTTTCCATTACTTACTCATACTTATGAGAAATGGAAGCTAGATGAAAGTTTTTACAGGTGGAATGGAGGCTGGACTGATGAAAAAACGCAGGAGAAATGGAAGCTGGATGAAGGTTTTTTACAGGTGAAATAGAAGCTGGATTGAAGAAAATAATGCATAAGAAATAGAAACTGGATGAAGGTATTTTTATGTCTGGAATGGAAGCTGGATTGACAAAAATAACAAACAAGAAATAGAAGCTTGATGATGGTATTTTTAGATCTGAAATAGAAGCTGGATGCATTTTGAAAGTTACCCCATTTAGGGACTTCCTTGAGGTTTTAATGCACACATTTTGTGATTTCCTCAAATAAATATGTGTTTTTGTATGTCTTTCAGTTTATTATTTCAAAGAAATGGTGAAAATAATTTGGGACGCTAAACTGCACATGAAAATAATTTGGGATGCTAAAATGCATAATTACCTTTGGCTCCAAGCCCTGAAGAATAGGCTGATCCGTCAGCTGTTGTTTTACATGTTTAACGACACTGCCATTTCAAAGATGATTAGTGTTGCCACGCCATTTAGGTTTCCCTGGACGGACCTTGCTAGCCATAGATTTTGAATCTCTGAAATAGCCACCTTCGGGAAGCGAACCGCGGCCCGCACCGGCCCCACGCTGTCCCACAGAGTCACGTACAGACGCGCGGTCAGCACTCTTACCAATGTGGCTAAGCGAGTCAGTTGATCCGTCAGCAATATCTTCCAGGTGATATTCCAACATGTCCTCCATGAGTTGCTTCACCCCTCCCAGCAAAGCAAGCAGGTCATACATAACTTGAGCCCAGACACCTTGACTGGGTGATAACAAGAGCAGACATTCAGATGAGGAAACATGCAGTATATAATGTATGAATAATGAATGAATAAACACACTTTTATTGTCCACCAAAAACAGTTCAAGCAAAAATGGAAAAGCAGTCAATATACATTCAGTGACAGCAAGAAAACCCAAAAGAACCGAAAGTTCCGATAACTGGGCCACTTATTACAAATAGTCATTTGACCATAATTCTTTTCAACTGATTATCTTATGCTACATAATTCATTTATAGATCAAGCTACAGTGTCCTTGAATATACATCAAGGTTATTTGTAAGGAAATAAACAAAAGAAAACGAAAACAATAAAAAAATGAAAGTGCTCAGTAGAAGAAAAGAATTACAGAAAGCAAGTCGCAATATCCATTGTTGATGAGAGGACACAGCACGCACTTCTCCACACACAAAAATGTATAATTACATAAATGCTCATTGCATAGGCTAATTAGCAATTATCAATGCATCATAATACGACCACAGTTATTTGGTTGCAAGACAGTGTCCATAGTTATTTATTAAAAACAAGTACCGGTAGGCTAAAATCACAGACAAAAATGCACATGATCACTGGCAATAGTTCTAGAGAAAAACAATTAATACAATCACAACGATAGTTAATTCCAGGTAGACATAAAATATGCCTTTAATCTATGTTTTAACTGGTAAAGTGATGGGAGACAAGTAAGTTTGATTGGGAGTTCCAAAGCATCACCCCATATAGTCTAACACCGTGTTTCCTAATTATTTATGTGCATGCTCTGTTGGTGGAATTTTTTAGAAGAATGTGTTAAGTAGCCATGGCTCTCTGAGTTTATTTGAAACCAATGGCCAAAACCTGCCAGTAATAAGTTCCTATCATCTTTAAACATAAAAAGCCACACCTGCAATTTATTAATATTTTCAAAGGGCAGTATATGCAAGTTCAGAAATAAATTTTTAGTATGTGCTCTGAAGGGTGCATTGCATATTATTCTCAAAGTGCATTTCTGCAAAGTTATCGGACTGGCCAATTGAGTTGGATGCCCAGTAGATGTCCACGTAAGGTTGCAATAGGGTAATAAAAATGAACGATATAATTGTACAACTAGATGTGATGCGGCAGGAAGTGTCGGATCTGAGAAATTATACCTATGTTTTTAGTCATCTTTGTAGAGATAACAGCTATATATGTTTATTCCTAGATAGCAGTTCATCTATATGTACCCTGGGAATTTAATATATAATATATATTATATATAATATATTTATATATATAATATATGTATATTATATCTATAACATAATTTGTAACTAGAATACTGTTTGCATACTAATTACTTTGTTTAGTCTTGAAAGTGTTTGATCTCTTGTGTGCATTTTGTACATGATACTGGTTAAGCAGAGTGCTGTTTAAAGAATATACTTGCTTACCTACTTATTTGATATGACGGATAGGGTTAGGTTCAATGGCTGCTGGTCAATGATTCACATTTGTCTGCCTGATTATCAATAAAAACTAGAAGTAATTGGTGCCAAAGTAGTATTATTTATTCATTCATTCATCCATTTTAGGAATTTATATAGCACCCCTTCAAGAAGTCCACTCAGAGGCGCTCCCAGTCCAACCACAATGAGTCGATGATACAAAAAAGTTTAGGAACCCTGTAAAACACTGATAAGTCAGCCGAAGGAGTTATAATAACGTAAGTAAGTAAGTATAGCCTTTATTACTTCATTTGCAAGCGTACAATGGAACATCAACAAATATTGCAATATAACACTTAGAAGTAATAATGTAATTTAGTAGTATAAATAAAAAGTGATGTAGCACAAATGTTAATAAGTGTCAGTATGATAAAGTCGTGTGACCTGGTGGCTGATCGGTAACTCGCTCACGGAGCGGGCGGTTGCGATTCGAATCCGGGTAACGACCTTGGGCAAGTTGTTTACGCACGCGTGCCTCTGTCACCATGCAGTATAAATTGGTACCAGCGTTAGCTGGGAAGTAAACGGCAAGTCCTGGAAAACACTAGCCTCGTGTCCAGGACCTTGGGATTCGTCCATTGCCGGTGACACGAAACGGAGTATCCCCCCTGAAAGCCATCCGGGGGGATGAATTAATCTATCCCCCCGGATGGAATTAACCGGTCTATACTATCCGGGGGGATAAATCATTCTATCCCCTTTTTTGAAAAAGGCGCATAATAAAAAAATTTATGCTGCAATCAAAATTTAAAGTAACTCCAATTGTTTTAAGTGTCCTAAGCATTGCTCAGATAAAGACAACTCGAATTTATTTAGTGACTCTGAGTGTTCCTAAGTGTTTTAAATGTTTTAAGTGCTCTAAAAACAGGGCAAAACAAATTATCTAGTAGGAATAAACATACCTATTAGTGTCATTGTTCAAAACAAAGCAGATGAAAATTAATTTGCAAAACAAAACACATGTGGAAGCGGTTTTTTCGACTTTTTTAAATTTGGGGGGGATACAATTAATACGGGGGATACTCTATTTCGTGACACCGGCTCAAGGGCCAAGAAAAGGAGATGAGCGTTTCACCCACGCCCTTCGGCCCTCGGATGACTTTACTTGAGCGTTTGGACGGGATATGGAATTACAATTTTTGACGTTCAACTCTCGCCATGCGTTCCTCTTTGGACTAGTCCATTACGCTCAACATCAAGGGGTTCCAGGTGCGTCTTTATTTGTGCGTCATTGTCGATAGCCAAGCGATTGCACACATGAATGGGAAAAGAAAGGATATCTTATTAACAACAACCAAAGACCGTGCCATAGTAGTGCCGCGTTTCCAGCGTTGTGCTACCCGTCGCTGCTCTTCGGACTTATGCATCTCGACCCTGTAAACAATGAAATTCCTGTCAAACTTCCATCATCGACACGAGAAACTGTCAGCGAAACTTTTCATGTTGCCAACGCGTAGGAGTTCGGCGATGGTGACTTGTGCTTCTCGAGCGGAGTTTTGCCTAAGAATAATCTGTCGTTGTGACGTTACCATCAGTAGGCTAGAGCTATGAGTGGGCGCCGTTGATGGCTGCCATATTTGTCTTGTATTTGTTTTTATGTGTCGTGTTTTTGTATGCTTGTAAATCAGAGTGCGTTTTGCAGCTGATACATTAAAGAATATACTTACTTACTTACTTACTTTTACTTTTACTTATCATAAAGTCAGAGCATGACTTTCATGAGCTTACACAACAGGGCAACTGCAAGTGCTACTGATTGACTGCCAGCGTAAGGTAGAAGCAAAGTAAATTTGTAATGGATAGTTTTTATTATGAATATCCTGTATTTTTATTTTTAGTGTCCTGTAAATGTGTTGTATTTTTATGACAGCCTGCTGCAACCACTGAGCCACCAGAGAGTTTCCAATTTGCAAACCGTTGGAAATGGGTGTTAAAGACGTGAATCTCCGTGAGAAGCACCTATCCGAAGAACTACCAGATCAGTCCTTGGAATTTCCATCTACCAAGAATGTCTTGGTATTAATATTATTTTCATGACTTTTAATCTGGAGTGTTTAGTGGCTGATTGGAAATGTCACTTGTTAATGAATGAGCATCGGTACATGCATTCCTACACTGTAGTCTATAATTACATTGCTACTTGTACTGACAAACATATCTACATCATACTCTACATTGAAGGCTATTTTCCAACCAAAGTCATTTGTCTTTAATTTGTCCATCTGACATGCAGAAAACTACTATGCATCACGATTCTTTCAAATACATGGATATTGGGAGGCCAAGTCGGAGACAGAAATCAGACAATATTATTAGTGAATCGTGCAAGCTTGTAACAATCGTGACCAGTGAATTATTGACTCGGTGGTGCGTGAATGGCGCAAGCGACTTCGCGCATGCGTAGAAGCTAAAGGCGGACAGTTTGACTACAAACTAAAAATCTTTTTACATCGACTGAGCTATTTAGCTATAAGTTTCCTGAATTTCATTCACATTGCTTGAATATTGTTAAAATTATAGCAATTTTTCCACGGGCTTTGTTTTTTATGCCTCACGGTGTAGAATGACATAATTTATTTCTCTTAAAAAATCAAATTTGGATACGTTATATAATAGAAAAAACATGGAATTTTTGAATATATAACCTGTTTAAATGCTTTTTAATTTATTTTGAGCACTTCCGGTTGTCAAAAGACAACTCAGTGAGCATGGAAATGTAGCCGCACGTTACCTATACAGAATGGTGTAAATTGTGTCTCTTCATCTTAAATGACGGATAAGATATAGTTGATATCTAAGGGGGTGGTATCCACCCCTGATATCTCGGGTATATTGGGTATCGGTATAACTTTTGAATGGTATGGGTATCATTACAAGTTTTAGCTAAAATGTGTGCAAATGAGCCCTCTGCAGCTATCTAAAATGTCAAAATTATATTCCAAGCGAAACAAGTTTGATTTGGGAAAAACCTAGGGAAGGTGGATACCACCCCCGCCCTGGTAGCCCAAGGGTTAATGCTATCCAGTCAGAGGCATCAATGGCAGAACGCATTAGTCCAACAGAGTCCACTGCATCTGCTGCACAACAGTAGACATATGCTTGAATATGTCATCAGCATATATCTGGTGTGAGAGTCCAGATAACCGCAGAACTGGTAAAGAATGTATTGTAGAGCAAAAGGCCCAAAAACCGATAAGTAGGATACAGGAGTTTGATAATTAAGAGGTTTTTAAAATTTCTTTCTAACCGTGTTATTGATGCTTTTCTGATTTTAGAGTGTGGCCAACTGCATTGATGATTTTCAAAATTCAGAAGATCACAAAGCGTATGCTGTTCTCAGAGAGGCCGGAATCAATCTACACAGTTCATGTCATTACAAAGAAAGTTTAGGACATTTGAATACTGAAATAAATCCCACGTTTCCATGTTATCCCAGCCAAGTTTCCGATGAAATGGAAAAAATTTCAGTTGAAAATGTTGAAAGAAGTTTTAAGCCAGAATGTGAGGTTGGTAATCAAAGGGTTGTCAAAGATGTTCCTGTTTGCAAACTCAACAAGAAGAGAACAACCAAGGAACTTCCTGCTCAGGCTGGACTTAAAAATAAAAAAGCACAACAGGAAAAGAGGAGCCAAGGAAACAAAGTGAAAAATATAACACTGTCCTCTTATGGTCTGAAGATGATCACTGGACTTCACATTTGTTGCACATGTAAGTTATCCAGAGCTGATTTTTCGTCTTCAGGCTGAAACTTTGTACTAACTTATTCTCAGAACCAGTTTTTCTACCTTGTGTTACCTGCAGCCATCACTATACCTTCTCGAAAAATTCAGTCTTGCTAGCAATAAACACTTTCCTGTGACTATCATGATTTAGCATCAAAATGGCTGATTTCATTTTAATATGCACCAGTATTCTAATTCAAACATGGAGACATGTGCAAGACTAACATTTGACTCATTATCTAGCTGTGGTAGTCTATAGTCAGTGCGATGCATTAAATGGATGTGTTTGTTTGTCATCTGTAGTGTGCAGGGTTGTTGGCGCTGGTGATATTCCAAGTCAACTCGGAGTTGTTTTTCCGCATGCCATTGAACTCCGTGGCAAAGTACCACTATTCAGTCAATCGAACTGGCTACGTGGAATAAGAACTATTCAGAGGAATGGAGTTAAAGACGTCAACATATCCAACCAAAGCCTGAGCATAAGTGATCATGAGATCGAGAATTATGACTTGGAAATAAAGCTGTCAGATGGCAGTCATCGCTTGCAGCAATTCCCCGTGAAAGGTGACTTCACATTTGGCCAATGAATAATTCTTGTATGAGTGACTGTAGATTGTTGCTTTAGGTATTTGACTTTCCAAATCAAGTTAGCTAAGAGATAAATGCAGTTAACTTGAAAAAAAAATCAACTGCATTTTGAAGATTTGCTTAATTTCACATTTTTTTTACTTCCTAGCATGGAGTTAGTTTTCTATTCATTCGTTAATTAATTCTCTGGACTTGTATTGCGCCTCTTCGAGAGACCTACTTAGAAGCGCTCTCAGTCCAACCATGGCAAAAGAAGAAAGACATGAGTGACTTCTGAAACAAAATTTGATTGGTCAGATGTAATTAATTCAACTTTGAAGGAAGCTCATTCCAGAAGTACGCTATCTACAGAGTGGGTCATAAAAAAGTACTCCCCTAAAGTTTTTTGCCAATATTGGCAAGAATTTAGGATTTTTTTAAATAAAATTTTGCAGGCTTAAAGGCAATGCATATTTATGCACAATGGCCAAATTTCGCCACAATATTTCAAGCAAAACAATAGTTATACCACTTTTAGTGAGACTAGCCACCGTTTTTTGATGGTTCAAAAACATAACGCAACAAACGTGACAGAAACGCGATTTTATCAAGTCATATCTCAAATAACTTATCAAATGAACTTGATATTGCCAGATAATCATTATCATAGGTTAGAAAGAAACAGGGTACCAGCATAGCGGCACGTCCCTGTGAAGTCACTTAGCATGATGACGATCAAGTTGGTAAATAAGGAATGTATCAGATTAATTATTTTTTATTAAAACAACGAAATTAAAATTTCTAAATATAAAAAAATCCCAAGGTGTCAATGGTAGACAAAATGTGTATTCAGACAATTTAAGAGCAAAGTCCTGAAGCTAAAGCTATAATCGCCGCTTACTCTGATAAACAGTGTATGAGAGCACAGAAATTAACATTTAAGTTGAGAATTCTGAAATAAGCCGTCGATGAAAGAAGACCGGCTCAATGTCAATTGTTCTGGTTCATTGAGAAGAGGCAATGGCCCACACATATCTGGATTTGAGCCTGATGTATTATCAACTGTGGAGAGTTATGCTGGAGAAATAACACAATCTGCAACCAAAACCAAGAGCGATACATGTGGACACTGTTGATGGACACATTGAGCGCAAGTTGTGAAGCACTCAAGTTAATTTGATAAAAATTCTTTGAGATGTGACCTAATAAAATCGCGTTTTTGTTACTGTTTGTTGCGTTATGTTTTTGGTACGGTCAAAAACAGTAGGTGGTCTCACTAAAAGTGGTATAGGCTAACTATTCTGCTTTAAATTTTTTATGAAATTTTGCCATTGCACGTAAATAGGAATTGCCTTTAAGCCTGTAAAATTTCTTTAATAAAATTCTTACTTTTGACCAAGATATCGGCAAGAAACCTTAGGGGGTACTTTTTTATGGCCCACCCTGTATGTGAGGAGAAAAAGTAAAAGTGAGCCAGTTTGGTACATCTACCAGCACTAATGTTTTAATGTGGATGGCCCAACTTCAGGCAAATTTAGTAAAAATGTATGAAATTATCAGAAAATTACATGTTTATTTATCAACACATGAAAACTTTGGTTGCAGTGATGTATTCTTGTGACTTGGCCTTGGGCAAAGAAGATCTAAATGCGTTCAAGGAGGGCAGGAAGACTGTTGAAGTTGAGCTTAATGGAGAAGCGAACGTTACCAAACGCTATCTGCTCATGATGCAAAATCAGACACTCCAGATCTATTATGAGCAGGAGACTGAGCGTCAACTTCAACTTGCTATGGCTGTACAATGCAAATCGACATTTACAAACATTGGTAAGCTACTACTACCGGTACTACTATTTCATTTTTGAAACCTCATTGACACAATCGCAACAAAGTATAAAAGCTGCAGTTTAGCGGTAAGATATTGGAAAATAATCATTAATAAAAAGGCTGAGTGAATTAAGGATGAAGGTCTGTTTAATATTATCATCTGGTCACCTGGTGCCGTCAGCTCTTGGAGCTCTGGCGTCATTCATGATGTATCCTCTCCAGTGTCTCCTCTCTCTTGTCGCCTCTCTCAGCTCCTCCAGGCTCATGCCAGACTTTTCCTGTACCTCATCCAACCATCTCTTCCTCGGTCTTCCGCGTCTCCTCCTTCCCTCACCGCATGCCGTCATCAGCTCCTTTTCCAAACTGTTAGATCTCATCACATGGCCGAAGTAGCTCAATTTCCTCCAAGTTGCTGTTTGCTGTAGTGTCTCCTCTCTCTATTCCGAGCTCCCCACGCACCGATTCGTTAGTTCTCTTCTCCGTCCATGAAATCCTTAGCATTTTTCTCCAAATCCACATCTCACACGCGTTGATTTTCTTTTCCATATCCCGTGTCTTTGTCCATGTCTCGCATCCATATAGGACCACCGGGAAGATCAGTGTTTAATATTATAGCTGAGTATATTTAATGTTTGTCCAAATCAACCAAATAAATTGATCAGTCGATCAGAATTCATATAGCGCCCCTTCAGGATACCTACTCAGAGGCACTCCTGGGCGAAATCAAGAGAAAAAAGTCTTCAACAGTTTGTAAAATTGAGAACAATTTTGGGAGGTGTCGCATAGTCAATGAAAGCTCGCTCCAGGTTGCTGGACCAACCACACGAGAAGGAACAGCTCTGCATTATCGCAGAGCGAGTGAAAGGAACCAACAAGTCACCATGAATGCAGAGCACAGTGCACAGCGGCATATGCAAGTGGAAAGAGGAGGCGAAGCTCGCGCAGATAAGAGGGTGCCCAGCCTAGTAAGCATCGCCCACCAAAGATGCAATCTGAACTGTTATGAATATTGTTATGAATATTGTTGTGAAATGGACTGGATACGAAGAACAAGAGATTATGAGACTGCTTTTCTTTTAAACATCAGGATGAAGTGTGACACAGGAAAACATAATAACAAATTGCGCAATGTTGCACAGGTTTCACTATGTTTGAAAATTGAAATAAAATAATTTATATTTCGATGTTTACTGTTAGTACTGTTAAATTTTAATTATACCCATGCTGTTAAATTGAATGAATGATTCCTTAATGTCATTAATTTTATCTTTAACATAGATCCAGAAATTTTTGAAAGTTCTGAAAATTCAACTGAGAAAGGCGTCAAAGAGAAATCGAGTGACATTGGAAAGTACTATGTGGCCATTGCGTTTATTGCTGGAGGTGCAATTGCTGTGATATGTATCATCTTCATGTTTTTGTTGTAAGTATCTATTGCAGTGGTTTCTCTTTAATTGATGTAAACAGAGCCTATGCATACTAATGGAGCCTGTGGGGTATGGTGGTGTAGTAGCGTGTTTGGCGTCTTGGGATTGAAGGTTGCGGGTTCGAATCCACCTCAAGCCACCGCATAGGAACCTCGAGCAAGTCCTTCACGCACAGTTACTCGTGCGCTTCGTGAAACTTCGATTCAGTGTCTGCGCTGTAGTCGGGAGCTCCTCTGAGTAGAAATCTTGAAGGGGGCAGTATAACATTACATAATAATGTAAATTTAAAGCAAAATTGTTCTATCATAAACTTAGTCTTCGCTCTATGGTCGCAAATTACGAAAATGTCAGATTTGCATGGCATTATAAGAAAATTCATTAATCTTGAATTAATTTTGCATATGCAAAATATGTGTACTTCATTAAAGTATGTCGTAATGCTTCCAAGTGCTGTTCTAAGTTTTATAGACTGAGCTTGAGGGTGGTCTACCAGTTGCTAGTGATACTTATTTTGTCATGTGCATTTATCACTTAAGTTCTTCCTCGTTCAGTGAAAGTAAGACCACCTCAGTACTTAGTCTTACAGTGACCTTTAAGGTCACTACACTTGTTTACGAGTTCATACCTTTTCGCAAAGTGCTCGCAAATTGTTCAAATTTGTTTTTAAAACAGCAATCCAACAAGCAAGTATGTAAGTAAGTCTGAACGAAATTTTGCAGTAACCTGATGTTCCACTGGTGACATCCTTGAATAGACATCTTTTATAATCTTCCTCAATAAGTCTGTTTTGTTGCCAATTGGATCTTATTGTTTAACGTTGCAGCATCTGCTGGATTGTATCCAGCATCAAGCCATCTCTCAATATTTAACCAAATGTGCATGCTGAATCTGCTTTATGTGACCATTAACTAAACTGTCTTTCTGTACAGAAAACGACAGAGGCGCCAAAAAAATCGAACTTGCGGTGGAACAGCAGAAGAACTTGCCTTAGGTTTGGTTCAATAAATTTTAATGTATTATTATTACGCTAATTTTTTTCAAGGTTTATAAACAGACAGCAATTTGTATTCTTCTGGAGCATTAGTTGACAGAACTTCACAGGGATTTTCGGCTTGTTTTGAATTATGGCGTCTTTTAAGACATGACAGTGTATAAATTATATTAACATGCATGCATATGCATATTGCATTTTTTGCAGTTTGGGGTTAATCCTTAGAACCCGACGGACCGGTTTTCTGGCCCATTATCCATAGAGTTACGGGAGCTACTGGTTCAGGTGGTTAATGGACAAATTCAAAGAGGTCTTTGTGAAATTACTGAGGTTTCTGTGGTTTTAGACAATGATTATTTTTGTGTCTGTATTGGAAATTGACTTGTTTTAATTTTCAACATAAACATAGCATGACCATTACACTGTTTTTATTTCAAGTCTGGTTTTATTTCAGAGTCGATTGAATCAAGTGAGGAGAAGCAGGTCGCCATCTATGTTGTCTGACTTTAATTAACCGTTCTCTGCTTCAACACTTTAAGCAGAACGGAATGTAATCCCAGAACATTAGAAATGAACCAATCCTGGGATTGATGTACTTGACAATTAAGATTTCTTCCTAACTGTAGCATAAACATATGTTTGTTTATGCTACAGTTAAGAAGAAATAAGCTTGAATAACCAGCATTGCCCGGGATATGTTGTATTTGTCCTCCCCCTCACTCTCCCGCCCCACTCGCCCCCTCGGGAAGCCTGGCGCCTGGTAAATTTCCTTTTTGCCTCCCATCCTAGGCTGCTCCCCTACAGCAATTCTAGCCTTGTCCCACTCTGCACTCCACCCATCCCGCCTTCAACCCTCGCTCCACTTGGCTCCCCCGCAACTTGGAGTATCTGGTGTTGCCATGTAAATTTCGCTATTTCACCCCTCACCCACCACCTGGAGTACGGCTGGCATTGTCGAAAAATTTTTGTTCTCTCTGCAAATTTTTGACACCCAACCACAACTCAATCCTTGCGGGGTGAAGTGTGTGCTGATTGGAGGCGGGTGATCCTGATGGTACTGTCTAGCTGCAAGGTTTCAGGTGAATAGCTTCAAAACTGTGGCAATGGTCTGGAAATAGTGAAATTTCTGTTTTTCGTCCCCGGGTCAGGAGCATGGAACGGGATGGGGTGGTCCTGGTCAACCTGTGTCAGGTGCAAGGTTTGAGATGAATAGTTGCGAACATACCACATTATCTTTTATAGATTATGGATAATGCAGTTGTATCAAGACAATGATTTTAAGAACGTTGTGACATTGTGTTGTTAACTTGTTACTTAAATTGAAAGGTTAAAACGTTCATTGTTCAATGTTCATGTGTTGTTGAGAGTTATTTACAGTTAGCCTATTTGGTAAACCTTAATTGCCCAGTTTTAGTTCACTGATTCAGCTTGCTATTGGTCTCTGACTGTAATGAGACTGGGTCTAGCATGTAAGTATGTATGCACGACATTGTATGTATGTGCATATGTATGTAATTATGTATGCATGTATGTATGTTAGTATGCCTTTGCATATGCATATATGTATAACTTGTAGATTATGTGTGCATGCATATACATTTATGTATGTTATCAGACCTAGTGAGATCTGATGTTCTATTTCTTAATGATTATGATTCTTTGCGTTGGGGGGTCATTGCATAATTACGTAACGCTCGAGGGTGGGTGGGTGGGGTCATTGAAAACGTTACGAAACGTTACGTGGGTGGGTGGGTGTAGCTGAACGTTACGTAACGCCTTGAAAAAAATTATTATTGAATATTAAACTTCCATCGAATGACGTACGCTTCACATGATGTGACTGAAGTTTAAAACTTTGTGACATTGATTTAAAACATAACCGAAGTATAGGTCTGTTTATCTGTATAAGAACCGGCAGTAGGCCTAGACACCAGTTAAATGTCAAATCAGTTCTGTTCACCCGTTTGTGCAAACCGGAAACCGCTCTTCGAATTGTTTTGGTAGTTTTACCAACGGAACAACGTGGTAGGCCTAATTGCCAATGAATTCCTGACATCGAAGAACCATTTTGAAGCTTGTTTTACTTGGTGGACACGATCTCAAACATTTTAAAATTAATGCCCAACAAAACTCGGCAATATTTCTATTAATGATTATCGAAGTGCCCAGACAATGGAAATAAATAGCTCATCTTAATTTTGATTTATTGTTTTTGAGCCATTTAGTCCATGAAACTTTTCAACCGTGTAAAATTTTATTCTTGCGGTAAAATTAAAGAAAATTGCAGTTCACACATGACTGTCATAACCTTTTTATATAAAACATTGTGCATAATTATTTAAGCCTAGTCTACTGTCAAATAATAGGCCTAATTCACATGTACGCTCATACTATATTAAATTCGCTATGAAAATCTGAATTATAATTACGCGCCCACATAAGCCAATAGGCCTAATAGACCTAAATCTCAACTGAATTTTTCGCAGCAATCGTTACGTAACGCTGGGAGGGTGGGTGGGTGGGTCAAGGGAAACGTTACGAAGCGTTACAGGGTGGGTGGGTGGGTCAGAAACGGCCATTTTCGACGTTACGTAATTATGCAATGACCCCTTGCATATATTCACCTTGAAATAGCGAGAAGGGGATTATGTCTTAGCCAAACTCTGCCAGTGCCAGTCCCAAGCCTGGATAAAGGAGGAGGGCGACACTAATCGTCTTCAATATGGCAGTGTTGTTAAACAGTAACAAGCAAAAAGTATGTCTTAGCCTAGGGGATAATGTCTGAGGGAGAATCAGTCCATAAACCCTTGGCAGTAGTTTGTTTGATACCTGGTATTTGAGAGTTGAGTCGAGTCCTAGAATACCAGGTGAGGAACCCAAGCAGTAGCAGGCTGCAGCTAACTGACATTAATTAAGACAGCAAGAATCTTTGTGTAATCTGTGCTAGGGCGTCTGCTGTATCTGTTGCATTTGCCTCTGTTGATGAAGGAAGAATTACACAGTGGATTCGGATAACTTTGTATTGCATTAAATATGGGAGTCCATGTTTGTCAGTGCTTGGACTACAGGATTTAATAATAGCTCAGAGAATCCGATTTTTTTGCATTTCCTAATGAGTAGTTCGCAGCATCTTCACGTTAAATAATTTTCTATTGTAATGCAGTATGTGCAGCACTTGTTACATAGATCAGAAACATGGACCATCGAAGCAGAGGTCTTCAAATGGTTGAAGGTTTTGAGATGTGGTGTGGCACAGGATTGCAAAACTGAGTCCAACTGAGCAAAAACAAACGAAGACAGTCTGTGTGAGATGGAAGAAGAAAGAGTTTGATTGCTGCAATAAAAGTGGATTGGTCATATGCTGAGAGGGGATTTCGTACAGATGACTATTATGGAAGAAAGTGGAAGAGTTTTGGAGGAAGATCTAGATGGAAGCTACTGGATTGGATGACATTTGATGGTTACTGTAAACTGACGAAGAAACTCAAGGAGTAGTGCTATTGGATGTTTGAACTCAAAGAAGAAGAGCAGTGTGCCCAGTAATTTTATTCAACTTGTGATTTGATTTGTACCTTTGTATTATTACTTTGATTTATTATTATTATGTTTTATAGCCTATAGTGTGTTTGCAATGGAGTAATATAAAAAATGCTACTTATTTACATACTTCCTTATGGTGTCAAGACAAATTTTAAAATAGATCACTATAATTATATTGTACTGCTTCTTTGTGCTTCTATTTACCATTGCTGAAGATGATTGAAAATTGCAAGTGCAAAATTAGACATTTGTACACATTTTAAGCATTTTATTGTGAAAAAGGAACCATATTTCTCTGGCTTCTTGATTTGAGTTGATTAATTTGATATCTGACTTGCTAGAGATGCCCCAGTCCCTGCACGTGACCGGTTGAGCACAAGAAATTATAAGAATCTGATGTAGCCTATTGTAAATGGTAAGAAATGCAATTGATCTGTTGAAGATTTTCTAGTTACTTGTCAGTAGTTTCCAGAAGGAACGCCTGTACTAATCTGGACACGTGATTAGCGCCTCTTAAGAACCTCACAAAGGCAACAAGAACCATTCAATTCAATTCAATTCAATTGGTTTATTGATCCACCAAAAAAACAAAGACAAGCAGACAATTTTGCTTACAGGATAGTACACACAGTGATTGATGTCTAGTTAACATTTGCGATTATATGGACAAGTAAGCAACCAATACTGAGTGTGGCAGAACCAATAGGCTACCCGAAGGGAATGATCCCGCTAGTGGGGCCTATTTACCAGAAAATTCATTGGGGTAACAATAGAAGATAAAAAGCAGATGCGATATTAATTAGTTAATTAATTAATGGCGGTGCTTTGTAAGCAAATGAACAGAAGCAACGGGATACTTTCCCTCAAAACATATATCAAAAACATAATAATAAGCATGAACTTTGGTTAAATAAAGGAGTTAGTAGCAGTATGAGAATTGTAGAAAAATAAAAGTGGAGTTGGGATGTACAAAGAAGACTTTATTATGGAGCCCCAAGAAAGACTATTATTTATACTGTGGTTGCTCCAAGGCCTTTGAGCAATATTGTCACTTCTGCAATTATTTCAAACTATGAAACATCCTTCATACCAAACCATAAGGATGATAAGGTGCTTTTCAAAGCTGTTCAAGGAAATGAACTTCATGTCCTCCGTAACCTCTTTCCACTACAACGTGAACCATTATATAACTTTAGAGAAAGGGCTCACAATTTCATCCTCCCCAATAAAGACTCATTAAACTTTATCCCAAGAATGTTATTCAAAAACATGTACTAACTATTTTGACCATAAGCTTTAAGCAGCCATTCTGTTAATGTAAGCCTACAGCGTTCTGTCTGTTGTTTATTGAATTAAACGAATATACATACATACATAAGCCATCCTTGTCAGTAGCCTAGAGTTTAAATTCTTTGATTTGTGTTGAAGACCTCTGGCAGTTTAATGATCTTCGTTTGCCTCTAGCCATTCAGGACTGCTAAAAGCAACAATGTGCACTGAAACAATGTACACACATGTAATCAATTTTATGGCATCATTGTGCATAATTAATGGTCGCTTCAAGTACAGTCGTCAAAACTCATAATGCACTGGGATGTGCTGCTGTAGCTTAGTGAGTCCACAAATCAAAAATCTAAATTCTAAATCAAAAATCATGCTTTCACAATTTTTGGGTTATGATTGTAGACATACAGATTGTAATAACTTCTACAATGAACTTCTATCTACTTGCAACTAAAATTATTAACTGAAATTATGGTCCGCAAGATACTTTATTGAAAACAAACCTTTAAGGATGTTTTAACCAAATGCTAGGCCTTGTTCCTGCCTACCTCTGTGAGCTCTGTAGTCCTACTCTTAGTTCTCACCATTTCTGCTCCCTTTGTTCTGTTGAGTCTGCTAAGTCTGCTAGCTCTCGATCAGTCCCTTTTGCTCGTAATTCCACTATGCAGAACCGTACTTTCTCGGTGGTAGGATCCTCAACCTGGAATGGTCTTCCTCTGACCCTTCGCTCTTTGTAAAAGTCCTTCTCAGACTTTCTCATCTTAAGACAGTTTTATTTGGCCGCGATGAGGTTGGGAGCTACTCTGAGTAGCCCTTTGAGGAGGAGCTGAATAAATGCATCTAATGAATGAATGAATAATAAATTTAGTGCAAGTTCTTAGAATTTGGTAAGATAGTTTTTTAAAGGTAAGATAGTTGAGTACAAGTTCTGGATCACCTCCGACTAAGGAATTCAACTACATAATAATCTTCGTTTAATAACATTCAATCTGACAGACCGCAGAATGATTACAGATAGGCCTGCAAGTTATACGAAATACGGCCAGCTTCACACGACACGCAGGTCGGCTACAAGCCTACAACAGGTTCGGTAGCTTAACAGTTAACACTAATGGCCTAATTTTAACTAACTAACATGCCAGAACACGTGGCCTTTATTCCACGAACTTTCAACCTGTAAACACGAGAAAATTAGCGCTATAGAAATCCCGAGATTACGATTACAAACTCAAGTGGACTGCACTTTGCAAGCATTAGTGACATCTGGCGAATGAAATGAAACACGTGGTTTAGTGTTGATTTTTAAAGATAAATAAATATTATTATGTTAAATGGATAAGAATAAGATTTAATTTTCTATTTCACAAGAAGATGTTTTGTGGAACTTAAACCGTCAGTTGTAGTTGTTGCACAGAAAAGTTGAAAGTGTAAAAATCAACGAGGTATTATCCAAAGTTTCAGTAGACCTGTTAAGACTTATAGAGAAATTTTCTGAGAAGTGAGGATTGCGGCTATCTTTTATTTTCACATTAGGTTAGTCAGTTGTTACTGTTGCTCACAGTTGATGAAGCACCCACCAGAACTAAAATCTTGGCTACGACCTTGGGCTCTATACTTGTTAATACTTATTGGTACGAGTATACGGTCTAGGCAACTTGTGGGCTGTTATTTTCAATCTACACAGGTCTGTTAAGCTTGGCAGGGGCTTGGCCTTTTACCTTGTCAGCTTGCAAGGCTTATCATGCTGCTACCATAATTGTGTTAAATGTGTTATATAGTAAATTTTTTCTGCTAGTCTCTGCAGTGGTTTTTCGTCCAACCACTTAACAGTCCTCTTACAGTCTAAGTTACAGAGTTACTTGAGAAACCCCACTTGGGCATAGGGCTTAAAATCAGAAATCTGAATTGAAATTTAAAGTCAGCACCAAATTCCTTCCGCAGGTCAGTGATCTCTGGTCACAGGACTGCATTACCATTTGGGTCATTGAAAAGCTCGCCTGTATGGCTATAAATTACATAAAAAATGTTAACAGCCATGCAGCTTTTTCATTTATGAAATCATGCCTTACTTATAATTTGGACATGTATTCATCATCATCATCATCAAAATCCTAGGGTTAAATGCCCGTAGGTGTCCGACGCCACTCTCTGTCTGAGTATGTCTGGCGTCATGTTGCCCAGCTTCAACCGGTCCGGTCAGCAGGTCCATACCATTAACATCTTGGAGCAGCTAGACCACCTTGTCTGATTGAAGAGAATATTGGGAGAGAGGCATGAAGGACAACCTGGGTCAATGCCCGTATGTGTCCCACGCTCTCCCCCGACTCTCTCCACCTGTCTGTCCTGACCGGCCTGTGCATGTCAGCTCCACATCATGACACCTTGAAGCATCTGGGTCGCTATGTCACTTGTGCCGTGGTTTTTGCGGATTTCAATCGTCTTGGTCTTTTACTGCCAGCATATCGCCACCCATCTGGCAAACCTTCCTCCTTTTGTCCGGGCTTAGGACCGGCACAGGGAAGTTGTTGGTTCCCTGTGGCGGAGGATGGATGCAGTTTAACATCATGCCCAGGACCAATATGGACATTAAATGTCTGAATATCGCTAAGTTGGTTGCACACAGAAATCAATTCTCAGGGAGAATATGTTCTGCAGAAAGATGCTCTGTACTGATAGAATTTTGTCCAATAAAAATGGTTTATATAGACTTTAATGTAGTAACTTTCAATTCACTCTTAAATAGAATTCAACTCAGAGCTTCTGAAATTGTCTTTAGGCGTGGTCTTGAAATCATGATAATGGCGACAACTTCAATGAAATTGCGTAGCTTTGAAGAAACTGGAACTAAAAAAGACCCTTAAGTGGATAAAATTAATATATCTATTAAAGAATAATGTAGTAAACTGATGTCTTATGTAAGGAAATCTTGAATTCACTTCACTAGTGGAAGTATTCAGTATTTTTCTACATTGCCAACACAACATAATTACTACTGTGACCTAAATCAAAACAATCTTCTCATAGCAAGATTTGTTATTGCGGCCATATCATGCCTCTGGCTTTGATGATAATTGTGCCATCATGACTGGCGTTGTCACATATGATATTGAATTACAATGTCAAGTCTGGGATAAGAACAGTGTGTATATAAATATATGATATATATATGATAAACAGTGGCGGCGCTGGGGGGGGCTGGGGAGAGGCTAAGCCCCCCTACAAGAGGCTCAGCCCCCCCCCTCCTAAAAAAATGGCCATCCGAATTTGTTGACATTAAAATATCGACGATATTGGGCTGATGATAAAAAAAAATTTGGCGGCAAAAATGGAAAATTTTCATGTGAGATTTCGGTCGATGACTAAAAAAAAGTCGTCAGAAATTTTGGCGGATGGTAATGTGAAAATTTTCGCCGCGAGGCTTCAGCCCCCCGAAACTGAAATCCTGGCGCCGCCACTGATGATAAATATAATTATACATATATATATATATTATATATACAGCATATAGGGTGGTCTCAGAAAAGTGTGAACTAGAAACCAGGGCACCCTTTTAGTATGTTAGAACTGTCAGTAGTATTATTGTGATCAAGTTCCAGCTTCTTATTCCAACGGTAAGATGGTGCTCAGTGATATAGAAATATTACCATAATTATTAATTATATTTGTATTATTAGCTAGGTAAATCTTGATACCATGTAGTATATTGGTCAAACATTCAACAGTTTGTCATGTAGATGAGCTGGAAATAGCTTTTGTGTTGTTATCATACTTACCGCAATCAAGACTAGGCAGCTGTTGACCCATCATGTGACAAGTGTATTTTATAGCAATGACACTTCTGATTAAATGAACATGAGGCATTGAGAATTTGAGATTGGTGGTGCCAATTGCCGTGTGCAGCGTTTCTGTGTGATCCTTCTGCCCTGCCACTTTCGCGGTGTACCATCCACACAGAGTGCTTTAGAAAATCAGGACGGAGTATGCTGAGGCTATAAGATGTGAATTTGTACCAGATTATCCACTGGTAGTAAGTACACTGGGAATGAGAAAATCCTGCCTGATATCCTTGGAGCAGGCAATGTGCTAGTTTCAAGTGATGTCGGGATGCCTAAATTATGGCCTCTGTAACAGGATGCAATGAACCCATGGCCATTTCATTATCTTCTGGAGCTGTGAAAACTCACTGATGATGTTGAAGCCTTGACCTTGATACAACTTCTGTCAACAATAGAAAACAATATCAGAAGTTTTCAGTAAAAATATTCACCATGACTTTGTGCTGTGATCCATTGGATGAATTAACCACACAGTCCTAGATTCCAAACTTTGAGAGATTTAAAGCTGCCTGGGAAGGTGTGGCACATGAGAACTTCCGAGGACTGGAATTCATATCTGACACTGAAGCCTTCCATGAAACAACGCTCAATTTACTCAAGGAGTTTGCTGAAAGAAAGTCAGATTCAGAGGTGACTACCAAGAACTCGGTGAAGTGACAGTGGGGTATTATATGTGTACATACATATATAAGCCTACACTACTACTGGTATTGTATATTGTCAAATACGATATTTAAACTGCAATGATGATACTATACTTTTCAAGTATGCAGATGCATAACTTTAGGGCTTTGTCTATCATACTTTTGAAAACTGTTTTGGAACATTGCAAGTCTAATCACATACTTGTGATATCAAAGAACATGTTATCAAAGAGCCAACCCAGTTTCAATTGTGGCCATTTTCAAGCAAAACTGATGTCAGGTTATAAGACAATGACAAGTTCATCTGTATCTGAACGATGATGATGGATCTAGAGACGGCCTCCGCTGGCAGTCTCTTGCAGACATGTAGAGATTAACGAATGGACAGTGACCCACAGTTGATGCTTGATGTTTTCTGATATTCAGGGATGAACTGACCAGAAGATGAAGAATGTAAAGCAATGCATCACATGGTACACAGGTCTTTTAGCTTGGTCATGATACAGAACAATAATTTTTATTGGCTTGTAGGCATTTTATGCCTGTGCCCCAAATTGTCTGCCATTGTCTCTTCATAACTTAGACTCACTTCCATAAAAAATGGTCAAAGCCCTCCATTTCTCCTTGGCTAATGCTTCTTCTTCTGGCCGCTGACTATCCACACCTTGGATTCACATTTCTGTGTGAGCATGTGCTCAGTTCAAATTCGATTAATGAATTAATTAATTAATTAAGTGACAAATATTATTACTTATTTCTAGTGCTAATTGTTGAGCGAGCACCGTGCAGCGCAAGGTCCCCTAGTTTCCCACCCTTGGCTTCATGCAGACCCGCAAGAAAGACTGGACAGTTGATGCAGAACGACATGAATTGTGTTTGCAGATGACATGTGACTTCTATCACTTCATGTTGGGCTTTGTCCACATGCTCTGGCTGTGGATGACGAATGTAGAATCCGTGGTCATCGATGTGTATTATTAAATGAACTTATGGGTCATCGTGGGTTCATTGGCTCATGTTATTGGCTGCCATGGCGACACTGCGATGCTTGGTGTCCGAACATTGTCAACAGAATTTTCACTTAAGTCTGTGACTGTCTATGCAGACAGAACAACAAAACACTTGAAAGGTGTTCTTGCAAACATTGCAGAGTTTGTTTTGCACTTATCATAGCTCTGGTGTTACAGATAACGTAATTGTAATGTAATTAGTAATTTCTTATAGCGCTGCTCGCAGCCATGACCAGTCGAGAGAGCAGGGACATGGTGGCCGATGCCAGTGGCAAATGGAAGACGACTGGAGGCTGCACAGCATCATAGATGGCTGAGACGAATACTTCACATCTCATGGAGAGACGAGATAACGAATGAAGGCATTGGAGAAAGGACAGGACAGGAGAAACTGGAGAGTGCCATCAGGAAGAGGCGACTAAAGCGGATGGTTCAGGCGATAAGAATGGATCAGGATAGAAGAGCCAAGCAAGCAACGATTTGGGTCTTGAAGGGACGACGTGGTTGGGGGAGACCAAGGAAGAACTGGATGGAGACTGTGCGAGAGGATCTACAGTGCCTCGAGATGATGTGGTGAGGTGACGCTGGCCATGGTCAGGGAGGCATGGAGAAACTGCATTGCCCGATGTGCATGAAAGTACTGAGGTCTAAGTTCTAAGCTTCATCTGTTTCCATCTCAGATTTACCTGACTTACATCACGTTATGCATGAACAAAACAACGTTTTACAAAACACAATTTGTTAACTTTTACAATTCATAATGTGTAATGTGTGAAGGATGTGGTTGGCTTTGGGGCCAACCGTCTGACATACATTAATACAATAATAGTTAAATATATTATTTGCAAGAATATGTTTTTGCAGTATGTAGGCCTACCATAAAATGTATCCCACACTTCTTTTAACCTCTTGAAGGTGTATTGCTTGCAGCATGACCTACAATAAGCGCTTCAAAAGAAATCCATGGTTTATTCAACTTTATTGGTAGTCGAATAATACTCTGGAAGAGGTTTTTCCACTGGCTGACATTGAAACAAGTGAAAAGCCATCAGGAGATGATGGAGCTTATGGAGCAGGATAGTCCAACCCACCCATGGTCCACTCACAAAGTGCATTAGTGCTTTTCAGCTGTCTGGTAATCCGGAATGATGTTTAGGTGAGTGACATTTATTCTAAAAATTCAATTTCCATTCAGGATCTCTGTGTGCATGTATGCATGAGAACATTTGCTGTTGCGCGCATTTCAAGTAACTCACAAAGGCATTGTGGTTGATTTCAATCAATCAATCAATCATCTGATTATTTTATTTTGCTTATTGATTGTACGACCTCATTCAATTAAGCTTGCCTGGATACAGACGTACTCATCAAACTTTTTTCTTGTAACATTTTTCTCGCGCTTTTGCTGTGCTGAATGGAAACATGCTTTTGTTACATGTCATTTTGTGTGAGTGTCCTTTGGGGAACATTATTCTGATTCCTGTACTTCAATGGGGGTTCAGTGCAATTCAGGAACCCCAAATGCGTTTGAGTTGTCAATCATAGGTCACTCTTCTCGTCATCTGAGATGACAGATGAGATTCGTGCTCCTTGATCTTCTTAGTCTCATTTAGCACGGTAGACCTGGCTGTGCAGAACTGCATCTGAATCGGTGCTACATAAATTCCAATTATGGATGAAATTACATAACTTAAAGTTCCTTGTAGTGCCAAGTTATGTGCCAGCATAAGGCCAAAAAATTAATGTTGTGTTTCCGGTAACCCGACCGACCCTCTTTTATTGCCGCGACTCAAATAATTTTTTTAATTTTTATATTTAGAAAAAATGTTAATTACAATTTTTTTTACATTTGAATTTTTTTCTTTTTTATTTGTATTGACATAATGCGGTGACATTCCCTTCCGTATAGAGTTGGATCTTAGGCCAAAAATAATAATTTTGTGAATTTTTTAATTTAGAAAAAAAATTATTTTTAATTTTTAAAATTTGTTAAAATGTAAATTTTTTTATTGACATAATACGGTGACATTGCCTGCCTAACTACTTCCTGGCTGCCAGTCTTGAGAAACCTCTAGCCTTATCATTTTCACTTGAGCCACCTCTAACGGTGACTAGGGAAAATAAATCTAGCAACCTCTAGGTGTAACTAGTCACTGGCTCGGCCAGTCTGGAACGACCCCTAGCAGTGATGTTCTGTTCGCACTCAACTTCCACTTCCCTTCCCACTTTATTTATTACCAGAAAGATGTCAACAAAATGAAATTAATAGAATTGTTTTCTAGATCAGTTTTAGGTGCAGACAGTCGAGAAATAGGCAGTTTATACTTTCTTAGAACACGTACTTTGTTGCAGCGTGTACCTTTATGCAAAAAGAGTAGTGGGTTATAATTTTTCGAATAGTCACTGTATAAACATATTTTTAAATTTTTTTTAACAATTTCGACCTACCTACCCAATTTTTTAGAGCTCTGTTACTGGAAACACAGCTTTTTTTTGGCCTAAGTTAAAAGTTGAAGTCCTCCCTGGGCTGCACGTGTGCATAAACAACTTCCTCAAGGTCGTCACCCGGAGTTGAACCGCAACCGCCTGATCCGTGAGCAAGCACGTTACCGATCAGCCACCGGGTCGCACACATGTGCCAGCATATGCAACGTTTAATTAGTTTTCCTGATGACTGTAGTCTACTCTCTAAGCCTAACGGTATACTGCAGACTATCATGTATTTAGTATCCCTGCTTAATTTTCCGAATGGTCTAGGTACTTGTGACTTCTATTCACCGAGGACTTGATCTACTTAATTATTCAGCGGTGGATGTCCGACTAATACCGCATCCACCAATTGCATGCCAATCTGTTGGGAGTGCGTGGATCCCTGTTCATCGCCCTGTGATGCCGTGGCTGAAATGAAATGGATCTTCAGTGGGTTTGCCTCCTGTCTGTTTAGTTGACCTTCACAAGGTGCTGATCTGATTGAACTGATTAAAGTTTCAGGAGGATGAAATCGCCGTGGTTTACTGCCACCTCGGAAATGCCAAATAGCGATGGGCTGCTAGCTTCACTGGAAATACCATCTGCGAGTTTATGTTCGCTAGCAGTGCTGAGACACTATTGTACCACTGACAATGGACTAATTCCACAGTTTTTTGCACAATTTTTTTTCGAAAATTGGGTAGACGGCTGACCAATGGCAGAGCCACCATAGCTTTACATTTGATTTCTTCAACCTTATGAATATAGCTCATAGAGCCCTGACGCAACCGGCTGAAATTGTATAACTGATTTTGTGAAGCTGGATTTTTTATTCAAGTCACCCTTGAGATTGTGATTGTGCAGGTGTGTAGTGTCTTAAACTTAAGTAGCCTTCAGGTTAACAAAACTCTTTGTGTTGTCTAAATGACAAGATGGTGGCAACATTATTGACTTTGCAGAATAGCAAATGTATTTTTTTAGACAACCTTCGACCTCTTCTCTGACTCACTGAACCTTCGCACATCGATTTTTGACAATGCCTCTGACTCGATGCAGCTCTCGTGAATAAGCTGGTGCCCTGAACATGGCTTTCAAGTGGTGCCTCAGAAGTTTGGGGTTTATGATTATGAAAAGTTGTGCAGTGGTGAAGGAACGTCTGTGTGTAGTTGTTGGGAACCAAAGTGACTGCAGGTTTTCTGATCATGGGTTAAAACAGCCATTTTCTTAAATACAGTATGCAGTGGATTGGACTTACATAAATACGTCTGTGTGGCTAGAAAGTTGAAAGACATGGGATGTCTGGTGTCAAGGCACCTGCAATATAGCCTGCTATCATTTTGTCTGATTTCTTTGAAAAGCCATGTTGCAAGAAGCAGATGTGACTTAATACCGGTGGGCGATTTATATCCTGGCTACACCAGCAGCTCTATGTAGGAGATTCAGAGTTTGCGGTATTCGGGTGATAAATTACCCTGGGTATTCATTTGTGCTGCTGAAATATATTTTGCCACTGAATATTATATTTTACTAATAATTAATTATGTTTTGCCAAGGATAAGTTAAGTTTGTCAGCACAAATTAGCACTAGACATGTTTTGTAAGCATATCTTATGGTTTCAGCACAAAATATGGTTTTGTCTGAAAGCTGAAATTTACCCAAACTGGCCAAACAAGCTATATATTTTATCAACATAAGCCAAGTTTTGACAGTAAAAGTTATATTTGCCCTTCTGAATAGACATCTTGAAGAGGCGCTATATAAATTCTCAGAATGAATTCGTCAACCCAGATGATGTATTGTTTTGTCAACACAAAACTGTCATTCAATGTTGTGTCGTTTTTTCAGTGGGCTACTAATGCAAATACAAAAACATGGTCACATGTTTGTGTTGAACTCCAGCAATCAATGCTGTAGAGGTGTATGACAGATGAGGTTTTGGCTTTAACACACCTCGCCCTACCATTGACAATCTCCAACAGTTATTTCTAGGACTGTTCTTGTTACCTCAACAAAGTAATCAGTCCAGCTAGGTCACAGAGCTTTGCAGAGTTTCTAGTTTTTTGCTCGTGTCGACAGTAGTGTCTGCTTCGTCTATGGTTTACGAATGGGAGAACTTCTCGGAAAGTATTCTAGGTGTAGACAAGAAGAGAAGTTAGTGCCTGTCTTCTTTGCTATTACCCAAGCGAGTCAGCTTAAAGCGAGGATTTGTGAAGGTGGTTATTTTGCATCTGAGATCTAAGGCGGCTGTTGGGACTTCTGCACAGGTTACTTAGCAGCACAGAAATACTCGATGTAAAAACCAATTTCCCAGCTCCGCTGCGTAAATAAATCTGACACTTGGTAGTGTTTAGACGGAAGGGAAGTGAGCATTTTTTGACAGTCGCAGTTCGTATTCATTCAATTCTGTCGCTTTCAAGGTGTTCGTTTCCATGCTTTAAAGTCTCCGGCGTGACAGGCTATTGGGAGAAAGCAGACTGTTGAAACGAGACAACCTTTCCGACTGACAAGATAACTCATTTTCACATTGGTGACTTCCCTGTTTTCTGCTAATCACTGTTTATCAACTGTGTCCATTCGAATGGCAGTTCACTGTTCAGCGCTGGCTTTCACGGGTTTATTCTTTGCCACCGACAGATGCTTTTGTGTTCTTTGCAGAAGTAAGACTTGCTTGGCACATTTGAAGATCCATTGCACCTTATAAAAATTTGTTTTGTCACAGTTGCACTGGAAAAAGTAATAAAACATACATAGGAAGCGTACCAAAAAAATTGTTCAACTTCAAGAATTTATTTTTTGACTCGTAGGATTCTCTGCCTTCAAATTCTAAACAACACCCCACCTTACAGTTCTTCTATGCTGGCTCTCTCTCTCTGTCTCTCTCTCTCTGTCTCTGTCTCTCTCTCTCTCTCTGTTTCTCTCTCTCTCCGCACTTCCACATGAAAAACAAACCTGATTCTCCTTATGGCTATACTCTCTGGAAACCCTACTGACCAAGTGCAGTGCTTTTGAATAGCTGAGTTGTGCCTTCTTCTTACCTTTTAAATGTCACTTTAGAAATTTTAAAAGCAAACAAATTTGATTATGAGATGCTAAATCGAGACATACCCAACACGTGTGCAAGTGAAAAAATTATCAACTCAAATGGCCAAAAAGTAAATACATAAATGCCTACACATTTCTGACTGAAAATCACTGACGTTATAATGCATCATTGTTCTCACAACGCTTAATTGTTGCCATCGTGAAAAGCAATGCATGCAACTCAATCATCACAGATAACTTTAATGTCGACAGAAAAATACTGTCTTAAATGAATTTCAGTTTGAGATGGTGAAAATCCAACATACATTGTATATCCAGCACACAAATTACTGCCCAAATTCAATTGTTACGGTGACAAAAACAATGATTTATGTCAGCACATAAAAGTCAACTTTGCACTGTAGGCCTACGATGTCAACTCCACACTCTACATTATCAAGGCAATGTCAGTTGCACACTTTTCAATGTCAACTGCATATTTTTTTTTACAGAACACACTCTTATAGGCCAGACTCAATGGACACACAACTGAACCTGACACAGGACCGGATTTGAACAGAGTGAGGTCCTAAGCAATTTCAATTATGAGGCCCCACTTAAGGATAAAAACAGACAAAATGCATATTGCTAGATCTAAGTATATTCCTAATGCATATTGCACCAGTGATCCATGTTTGATTAACTACTGTTAGTCTTTATAACGAGTCGAATTGTAATTGATACACTCGTTTTATTCCAGTTTTTTTATGGTATACATACTAAAAATCACAATGAAGTCTTGCATCAACTTTTCCTGCATTTCTGCATTGCATAATCTGCGATCATGTCATCAAAAGGAATTCTGCATGGTTGTTTGCATTCAATGAAAATTGCAAGCTCAATGAGCAGATCGAGTTTATTCTGGTGCATCGTGGAGCGAAGTTCGCTTTTTTGTGCGCTTGAACTGCGAGAACTGCTCGCCAGTGCAATTTGTTAGGCCTACCTTTAGACTCAGAAACATACGAAGCACCACTTCAAGGTTAGGAAAAGTGCTTTTGATGCCGTACCTGACGATGTCATACAAATCTTGATGACTGTTTCCTACTCCAGTTGGATTGGAAGCTTTTGTTTAGCAGGAATTATTTTTCATCAATATCACTTAGTACTGTTTAATTAGAAATTATTATTTATGAACCCAACTTCAATTTCAGCGAGATTGTTTTAATTAATCCCATTTCTATTTTATTAAAAATAATTTGTATGCATCCGACTTCTATGTTGCAAGAATTATTTTCGTCAATCCTACTTGTATCTGATAAACACTGAAACGGTGAAAACCGTGAAACCCATGCAATTGCGAATAGCTAAATAGCCTACGCTAAAATGCACTTATACTAAAGATATTAAAGTCTTTAGACTGCTTATACCATCGAATAAACATTCAAAAAACGTGTTATTTCCCACTTCCCGCATTAAACAATAATGTATCGGTTGACGCAGGTTCTTACGGTGTATGACGCAAGCGCTCAACTTAATTGTTAGAGAACTGAGACTTAATTAATTAAACTTAATTGTTAGAGAACTGAGACTTAATTAATTAAACTTAATTGTTAGAGAACTGAGACTGTGTTCGATCTTACGCATTGGCTGCATCAATTCCTACTAAAAAAGTAAGATAAAATGATTGATTATGAGTTAGGCTGTAATCAATCGTGAACCAAAGAAAAAAATTCAGCGGCTTTTAATTTTTGAGTTACAATTTATAAACCACTAATTTATTTTCTTTAGTTCACTTTTGGAGACCCATAGATTTCGGAGGCCCTAAGCAGTTGCTTAGTTGGATTACATGTAAATCCGACCCTGACCTGACACATAACATAAATAACATAAAGTGTTAATCTCTTATTTTTCTTCACCATGCACTGGTTTGTGGAGACCAGATTATTCACCTGCTTTCTATCAAATCAAGTTTGATGGAACTAGTTTGTTTGATCCGTTTTGGCGCCAGGTAAGACTCTTGGGCTGGAAGGGGATCAAGTCGAGTAGACAGCATGGTGCTACAGCAGCTGTCAACGACTAATCAGTGATGAGATCGTTTAATAGTGGTATGGCGACTCTGCATGAGAAGTAGGATTTTTTTTACACTTTAAGCATTGATGAGCAGATTAATACCACTGATGAATATAATTATGTATACCAGATAACGGAAATGTGGATCCAACAATCAGGGCTATCTAATATTATGGAAGTTTTTTTATGTTGAAAATGTCATCTGAACTTCTGACTTTAAAATTCATTCTGATGACCGGTTTAGAAGTTGTTTTGAAATGGATATTGGATGCCTGTTTTCATTCCTGTTTACCGACAGTTGCTGTGCCGTGTTGTCCCTGACTCCATTCTGATTTGAAAATCTTCTTTTGCAATATATTATGTTACAACGATTGAGTGTCTCTTTAGCGTTGAAGGTCATAACAGACGAACTTTATGATTGCAGAAATTCTCTATCTGCATCATTGAAACCATCTTTTTTCTAGCTACACACGCTCGCTCCTGTTCGATGTTGCCAGTTGTCTGCCTGGGAGTAAATTATTCGGCTGTTCATTTGGTCTAGTTCTTCTTAATGAATTCCTGTGATTAATTGATCCACTTAAAAAGATTAACCCACTTAGTCAACTGAGACGATCACTAATTAATTAGACGAGCAATACTGTTTGTGTAGGATCTGATATTGTGGTCACTGTGTTCAAGGCCATAGCCAGGATTTAATTTCGGGGGTGTTTCACTCACCAATTTCCCTTCCTAAAAAACTGATGACCTTTTTTTCTTTCTTTTTAGTCATCCGGCCGAAATCTTCAAGAAAAAAGTCACCAATTTCCCTTCCTAAAAACTGATGACTTTTTTAGTCATCCGGCATTCTGTTTTTTCCTATTTTTCCATTTCGGGGGTGTTTTCATGGTTTTATTTCATGGTTTTTGCATCATGTGCTCGTAAATGCATTATATTATTTTTCACATTTTCCATTTCGGGGGGCGTTCAAACACCCAAAACACCCCCCTAGCTACGGCCTTGACTGTGTTAGTGTGTTTGTAGGATTCCTAGTAGGCTATGGCTTGGCTATGACAATCATGGAAAGGGTCAGCAGTCAGGGCCACAGGGGGTTAGAGAGGAAAATGCGAAGGGACTCTGCGACTTTTAGGGGCCCGAACAAGCTAGTCATATATATAGAAGTGCATGATTAATGCCTTTTAAATATAATATTGCAGAGTCAACTACAATCAATTTAAACTTAAGATAACCAAAGTGATATTTATATATAAGGCCCAAAAAAAATAATGCTGTGTTTCCGGTAACAGAGCTAAAAAAATTGGGTAGGTAGGTAGGTCGAAAAATATTTTTATTTTGGTAAAATATTTTTATACAGTGACGATCCGAAAAATTATTCCCAACTACTCTTTTTTGCATAAAGGTACATGCTGCAACAAAGTACGTGTTCTAAGCAAGTATAAACTGCCTATTTCCCGTCTGTCTGTACCTAAAATTGCTCTAGAAAACAATTCTATTCATTTCATTTTGTTGACATCTTTTCTGGTAAGATAAAGTGGGAAGAGAAGGGGAAGATGAGTGCGAACAAAACATCACTGCTAGGGGTCGTTCCAGACTGGCAGAGCCAGTGGCTAGTTACACCTAGAGGTTGCTAGATTTATTTTCCCTAGTCACCATTAGAGGTGGCTCAAGTGAAAATGATAAGGCTAGAGGTTTTTCAAGACTGGCAACCATGAAGTAGTTAGGCAGGCGTGAAACTTTAAGGCAATGTCATTATGTCACTGTAATTTAAAAAATCACACAAAATTTTCCGAGTCTCTGCAATAAAAGTGAGTCGGTTGGGTTACCGAAAACACAACATTTTTTGGCCTAAGATCCAACTCTATACGGAAGGCAATGTCACCATATTATGTCAATAGAATTTTTTTTAATTTAAATTTTTTAATAAAAATTTTTTTAATAAAATTTTTTTTAAATAAATTTTTTTTACAAAATTATTTGAGTCGCGGCAATGAAAGAGGGTCGGTCGGGTTACCGGAAACACAACATTATTTTTTTTTGGCCTAAATATAAAATTACAGGTCGTACCTAAACTTTTATCATTTCAATTTGTTTCAAAATAAAAATTGTTTCTCAGTAAGCCTTCTGATAGGCTATAGTGGCCCGTGAAAGCCATGCCTTGGGAGCTGCAATTTCTTTTGCCGGACCTGACCACAGTTAACATTACTTCATCCAATGACTGACTGTATACATTACGAATTCAATTATTTGGTTTCCAAATCTTTCCATTTCAGTGTCCACACTTCAGTGACTTAGGCTATTCCTCTTCCATTCTTGTTTGTTCTGGATATTACTCTCTCCCTCACTCTGTTCCGTTTCTTGTCCAGTTCCTGAGGTGCAGACTGGAATCCGCGTGAGACGACCGCGAGAGTAATAACGTCATCTCCTCTTTTAATATTCTCCGCCAATGTCTCGATTTCACGCCGTCGATTCTCCGCCGCAAGACATCAAACGTCGACCGACGTTGGAACGGACGAGGGGCAGGAGAAGAAGGAGAAGCAGGAGAAGCAGGAGAAGGCGGAGAATGAGAAGGGGAACGAATGAACGGAACGTCGTAATAAGCAGTTATTAATGGCATCCTTGTTCCGGAAAATGTAAACCTGTTTCGCGGTTATTTATGTCTTAATTCCGCGCATTTTCCTTGCATCGTCTGCCAATGACACCGTGGCTCTTCTTATTATCGTCGTAGGACGACGACGAGGAGAGGGTGAGGAGGAGGAGGAGGAGAAGGGTAAGGAGGAGGAACTGGTCCGGCGAATGCCGTCGGCGACGGCGCAGCTGATGTGACGGCGGCTGTTGGAAGCAGCGGTGGCGGTGGCGAGTATTGGCCGCCGCGGTCCCTTCTATCTCACTCTACGCCGATGGTCGTCGGTCGTCGAATCGTCGGATGTTCGATGTATGACGCGGCGGTGGACGGACGGAGTGACTATCTGCTGTTGTACGGACGGCCTCAATACCTTGCCAATCGCGAGAGTTTTGTGACAGCGGTCGGATTTTAAAGTAGTTCTAGAACGGTCTGGGACTCTGATGAACACACGTAGACGTCAAGAACCAATGGCTTGGATGAGGATGTGATAGATAGGCCTATGACCATGGGAGATAATATGAAGACTGGTGCAGGCCGTATGGTTTCGACGTTCTTCCTGCTGGCATGGATGACTATGCTGTGTGTGGTTGGTGGTGGTGGTGGTGGTGGTGGTGGAGAGGAGTGGCAGGGGCAGAGGGAGGAAGTCTCCTCCGGTGACTCTTCCAATTCCTGTCCCTCCTTCTCCCAGAAACAGCATCTCGATATATCGCGCGATTCGGAAAACTTGCGAGCCATCATTCTTAGGCATAACCTCCGGGTAAGAATTCTTTTCTTCTGTCGTCATCGGCCGAATGTTTCGACATCGTTAATTCTACCATCTAGTTGGTGTTGGTAGTTTGTTTCTGCTGCTGCTATAGTTTGGCAAAAGTGATTGGAAGTTTACTGTTCCACTAATTGTTGCATCATATTTTATTAAGAATTGGACCCAATGATGTAGCGGTTTGTAAGAACTTTGTAATCGCAGGTTTTAATCTACCTGAAGCCACTGTCTGCATATATAGCTACCCTGGACATTTGACAAGTTGCTGTACATAATGAATTGCCTGTAACAAAGACAACAGGAAATCATCTCCTCATTCATTCCGAGAATTTTTATGGCATCTCTTTACCAGACATACTCAGAGGCGCTCCATCTCAGCCACACTCATCTCGTGCCAGCTTTGACAGAAAAGCAATGGATGATGGCAGGGAGCTCATCATATCATCATCAGTTTATGAAAAGTGTTTCTGTTGAAGTGTTTCAAATATGGTGCTCTACTTCACTATCGGGAGCTGTGTGCATCTAAGTGACTTTCAAAATTCAACTGCTTTGTCCAATTCCTATTTTCTAATCTAATCTAATCCACTGATTTATGTAGCACCATTATGATATATAATCCCGAGACGTCCATCAATTTAAAGGGTAATCGAGATAATAAGTTTTAACTCCTTGGAGATGAATCGAGATCAAAGTCGAAAACGACGAGAGAGACGAGAAGCCAGACTATGAGGAATGATATGAAAGAATTGATGGACGATGGTGTTCAGTCTACAGCATTTTGAGCGTTGCTTGCACTGTCTGTATGTAATCCAGTTTCACTGTTAAAATTTTAGGGTAAATAAGGTTGTGAGTAGCATGATTTCTGAGCTGGGAAAGTCTGTTGCCTTCAATTATGCCAGATAGTTGTTATTGAAAGAATGCAAAATAGCAAATTAAATTTTATACTTATTAGATTTTATTCATCGGATAGAAGAGCAATTGAATTCTATATTGATGCATGAAATTTGATGATGTCTTTGTTTTGGCAACATTGCGACAATGATATGGCAATCACATTCACATTTTACGATAACAAATAGATATTTTAATAGGATGCATCGATTTTGCAAACAAATCTTTGTATTGTGTAAATGACAATGAAGTGCAAGGCTTTGTTTGAGGAATTTTTTAACTGCACGACCTCTTCTTTCTCGTCCCAACCTCCCAATTGAATTACTCCCAATCAGATGACAATGGCATTTTAAAACTGAGTTTAGCTGTTCAGAAGTGCGTCTACAACTGCACAAATCCATTTAGAACTGTACAGTGTGTGTTGAACTGCACGCTGAAAAGCCCTGAGGGACAATGTCAATTTATTCAGTACATGTCAAGTTTGCAAGAACTCCATTTTGCCATGTAGCAGCGACAAAGGGCTTGATCATCACTCGCGAAAAGTTGTATTTATCGCAACTCTGCCACTTTGCATAGTGCTGATAAAAGTAAGCAAGTAGGAATATTCTTTAATAGACCATCAGCAAACGCACAGTAGTTTACAGAGGAAATAAATAATAGAAAACAATAGTTTTTTTAATAAAAACAATAGATAGTGCCATGCAATGCCAGTTTCAAGCGTGGACGAAGGAGGTGACTCAGGTGAGTGGGGTCAATAGCCCTGCTAGCCTTACGTGCTGTTCAACATGGAGCTATTATTCTTTGCCTAGCAAAGATTACGGTCATTCATTCATTCATTTCAAGAATTTATATAGCGCCCCTTCAAGAAATCCACTCAGAGGCGCTCCCAGTCCAACCACGGTGAAACAAAAAAGTTTCAAGGAGCCTGTAAAATGCTGACGAGTCAACCTTCATGTAACAAGGATTTTTGTCACGTGTTATGGATTATGGTTTAGTGTTAAGTGTATGGAGGTGTGTTGTGGTCTGGTGGCTGACACATTGGGACTGTTGATCACAAGGTCGCTTGGGGTTCAAATCCATGCACAGGTAATTAATACGTTTAAAGATTTCTACTCCTATTCCACGTGCTTCCTCTGTCTCTCTATCCAATGGGAGTGAGAAGATGATAGTGAATTAAGGAAGCCTGGAGAGGATTGGCAAGCAAGGCTGTTGTTATGGGGACGGGTGTTTTGGGTGTTTGAACTCCCCCCCACCTTTGCAAATTAAATAATGTAAAAATGAAATGATGCATTTACTAACATGTCCATGATGTAATAACTTGCGGGGGGACCATGGAGGGATTTAATTTTGAGTTTCTTATTTCTATGTGAAATTTTACAATAGACCAGATCATGACGATGATCTAATCATGACAAATATCTATTCATGATGATGATCTAATCATGATGATGTTCTAATCATGATGACGATCTAATCATGATGATGATCTAATCATGATGATGTTCTAATCATGATGACGATCTATTCATGATGATGATCTAATCATGATGATGTTCTAATCATGATGACGATCTAATCATGATGATGTTCTAATCATGATGATGATCTAATCATGATGATGATCTAATCATGATGATGTTCTAATCATGATGACGATCTAATCATGATGATGATCTAATCATGATGATGATCTAATCATGATGACGATCTAATCATGATGATGATCTAATCATGATGATGATCTAATCATGATGATGATCTAATCATGATGATGATCTAATCATGATGATGATCTAATCATGATGATGATCTAATCATGATGATGATCTAATCATGATGATGATCTAATCATGATGACGATCTAATCATGATGACGATCTAATCATGATGACGATCTAATCATGATGACGATCTAATCATGATGACGATCTAATCATGATGACGATCTAATCATGATGACGATCTAATCATGATGACGATCTAATCATGATGACGATCTAATCATGATGACGATCTAATCATGATGACGATCTAATCATGATGACGATCTAATCATGATGACGATCTAATCATGATGACGATCTAATCATGATGATGATCTAATCATGATGATGATCTAATCATGATGATGATCTAATCATGATGATGATCTAATCATGATGACGATCTATTCATGATGATGATCTAATCATGATGACGTTCTAATCATGATGACGATCTAATCATGATGATGATGATCTAATCATGATGATGATGATCTAATCATGATGATGATGTTCTAATCATGATGATGATGTTCTATTCATGATGATGTTCTAATCATGATGATGATGATCTAATCATGATGATGATGATCTAATCATGATGATGATGTGGAAGCTGCTGAAGTTCTGATTAATTACCGGTACTTCAGCTGGTTAAACACCCCTCCCCAAACAAAGTCTCTACTACGGCCTTTTCTAGCAACCCACCCACATTGTGTTGGGGCTAAGAAGAATGAAATGGCTAAGACTTCATAGCCATGGCTAAGACTTCATAGCCATGGCTAAGACTTCATAGCCATGGCTAAGACTTCATAGCCATGGCTAAGACTTCATAGCCATGGCTAAGACTTCATAGCCATGGCTAAGACTTCATAGCCATGGCTAAGACTTCATAGCCATGGCTAAGACTTCATAGCCATGGCTAAGACTTCATAGCCATGGCTGTCTCTAGAGTCTAACTAAAGAGTCTGTTCCTCCTCTTTCTTTGTCACTCTAAAGCATAAGCCCATAGGTCACCTTGCGAACAAGAAGCTTTCTGCTGCTTGTTTGCCAAAAGGGATTGCTGCGTTGTCAGATCAAATATATCAGCCATTTTGCGTCTAGTTGCCAGACTGATTTTTGTGATCGAGGTTTCTGGAGAAAACTCTGCTGCAAGAAAGATGAGACGAGAGCATTTTAAAGAACGAAGATAAAAGATGCTTTCTAACGATGGTTTATTACTGTTGCACATTTCTTGGTTCCACTGTGAGTCTGTGACCAATCATAAATCCCTGTTTTCAAGAAATTGTCCGCAAAGGACTTGGTCAACGTCGGGCGAGGCCTTAGGAGAGTAACCATTTCAGCAGACAGCAGAGGAGGATTGATCCCATACTGTCTTCTATTCTGACCTAGTTACCTGCATTTTTTAGAGCGTAGGCGGTGTAAAAAGCGTCATATGGAACGTGTCTATATATATGGAGCAGACACGTGGACTATGGGAAAAGCAGAACTGGAAAGACTTGAGGCTTTTGAAATGTGGCTGTGGAGAAGACTGGCCAAGATTGGTTGAATAGACTACAAAAGCAATGAAGAGCTGCTACAACTGGTACAGAAAGTTCGCTGGTTGATACAATACGGAGTTGGCAGATGAACTGGCTTGGATACATGTTGAGGTGAAGTACCATCTTCACTCGTGAAGATGGTACTTGATGGAAGAATGGAGGGAACACTAAAGAAGAAGCGACTGTGTTAGAGAGACTGAGAGCGTGAGGATTGCGGTTTGCTCCCCAAAGTTTTATTATTTCAGAGTTATAAATCTATTACTAGCACGCCCGGAAGCGGGGACCTTATATACAGCTTGGTACCCATTAAAATGTGGCTAAGAAACATCAAGTCGCTAACACTTCATAGGTCAGCGGATGCCTCCGCTCTTCTTAGCTCTGTGTAAGTTTTTGGACTCGGTTTCATTAGTTACCAGTAGTAGTGGCTTAACTGCTTTAGCAATGACCATAGTAATGACTTTGGAAGTGAGTCTGATTGTGGCTTAGTGTTGCGCCGTCCCCCCCCCCCACCTCCTTGGTCGTCGTGCTCTGCTCTCTGGTGTACGAAGTCCATTTGTCACCACCAGATTAACAAACCGTCCCTTGCTGCTGCTGCCGCTGCTGCTGCTGCGCGTGCGTGGTAGGGTCGACCGTCTAACCGATGCGATTGCCAAGAATCTTTGAAGATTGGGCAAGGGATTAACTCACCCAGCCCGCCGCCTTCGATGCAATAGACTTTGCCACGGGTTCCCACGGGTTCCTCTGACTCTGCCTCATTTGATCGACCACGGCCGTTTCATATGTCAGCCGAGGAATTGGACAACGACGCTAGTAATTACTCAATGTTAGGACAGTACAGTTGTACAGTTGACTGCCATTTAGTAGAATAATCTGCTTTAGTGGTGGTGGAGTAAATATATAGGATATATATATATATAAATAAGGTGGTTAGGCTGTGTAAATATATATAAACTGTACGATATGGTACAGAACTTGATCGTTTGCCTGCATTGGTCCTGCTTCAGTTTCGAATCAGCTCAAACCCCATTGTGCCAATGATCTACATTGTTATTAACTGCCACCCCAAGCACACCTTTCACTGTCTCAAAACTAATTCCTTTATCTGGGTCTTTCACACTGTGAGCGCCTATGAATAGTGTGCACTGTTAGAGGCACTGTATAAATATAGCGCTTGTTATTGCGCCTCTTCCAGCCCTCAACCGCTACTCAGAGGCGCTCCCGACTACAACGCGGACACTGCATCGGAGTTTCACGCTGAAGCGCTGAGCAATTGCGAGTGAAGGACTTGCCCAAGGTCTCTACGCGGTGAGGTGGATTCGAACCTCGAACCTTCCGGCTTCAAGGCAACGACGCCACCACTACACCACCGCGCCTCATTAATATTAATTATTAATATTATCGTATATATCATGATTATTGTAATGTAATTTTTTCCACATTGTTTGCTGTGTGGAAGCAAGCACACATGCATGCAGACACAAACACACGCATGCAGACACACACACACACACACAGACGCTCGTGTCATAATCGCATGATGTTACGACGTACTTCCAATGCAGGTCGTGACTTGACACAATTATGATGGCAGCTCTTAGCGACGTCCAATGTATTAGGATCAATGAGGGTCAGTGGGGGCCAACTGGGTATAAAACCTTACCCAATCCGATCAGATTATAATCATCATCACCACCACCACCAGTTCCTGATGCCAGCCATTTGTAAGTGATGGGTACGAATAAATGACCTCCATCGTCGTCATTTGTACTTCACAACCCAAGCCATGTGCTGAGTTCTCTACTACCTCCTCTAAAGAATCTTACTTACCCGCTTAGTCGCTCCATCCTCGTCTGCACAGCAGTGACATCCCGCATGCTGACGCATTAACCTGTTGTGGTTATAATATCATACGAGTGCTATTCAAGTAGATTTAGTAATACTATTTTCATTCATCTTACTTAATTTTCGTTTCTTTCTCAAAGCTCCAAAGACATCTGTTATGCTCTGTAATTTGCATATTATGATTAGCTTTGTGATTGTACAAACTTAGATTGCTCTAATTCTACGTATCCATAGTACTGTAAAGTACATTCTTATTTACCCACTTATTGTTTTCATTCTATGTGTGACACTGTGTGCAATGCTTTTTGCAGGTGGTTCAATACAGCATATATTTATTTATGTACTCACAAAAAAAGGATATGTTTTTACTTACTTTTAGTGTTATTCCAGATAATGACAATTAATATCTGCCTATAGGCTACTCTAAAATACCCTATTGCTTAGCTTTGATATTCCTTTCCTTCAAGTTCTTCTGTAGTACATTGTGTGAAAGTTGGCTATAAACTGACACTCTCTCTACACATCGAAACCATTGGAGTCTTCGTTGAATGACTTTATCTGTAGCAGAGTTGGTTGTACACTGTACACTGTACACAGTGTACAGCTAACGATTGTCTTTAGTCATCGCTTCTTATTGTCCGTACTACTCTGTAGTCTTCAAATCCCTGTGATGATGATGTTGTGTTCTTCAGCAGTCAACTCATTTCTGAGCACTGTAATAATTTGACGTTGAAAGTTGAGGTCACCAACACTTCGTACCCACGGCTGACTCTCAGCACGAACTTCAATGACTTTCTCTCTCGTCTTCTTCATTAGTGATTTTTAGTTGTGGCTTCTGCAGTGACTTTAGTGGAATCCTTGTGCAGTGAATGTTTGCTGCATACCCAAATTCAGCCACATCTCCATGCTATATGCCTTACATACTCCACTGGCTCCCCTCAGGCAGTGAATTGAGTATAGGGTAGTGATGTAGCTTTTCCGGAAAAGTATTTTGCCGGAAAGTTTCCGGAAAGTTTCCGGAAAGTTTCTGAAGAACCAGAAAAATACATTTAACTCATAAAATATCAGAATTTCACTCTCATAAATTTTTCTTATAGTTTAAACTCCTTTTATTTACAGTACTTCTGTCGATGCAAACAATGTTGAACTTACAAATAATTAATATGAGCAATAAACACTGTTCATTAGCATTTCAGACTAGAGTAGCCTATAGAAAACTAGTTGCTTGCATGTCTGCAGTCATCTCCGTTGCAGGAAATGTGTAAAAAAAATTATATAAACATGAAACAATACTGCATCAATTGCTGTTTCTGTCATATTTTCATAACTCACAAATTTGAAGGTGACTGAATGATAAAAAATATTTTCTCAAAATTTACAGCGAAGTTTAATTGCATTTAATTCTTAAATGTATTTTTGGGTGGTGTGAACAATCTGAACAATTATCACTAGCACTAGCAGTACCATCTATTGGATAAACTATCAGTTATAACCACCTAAGACTGCTTATAATATAGTATTGATGTATTTAATAACATTATATTGAAAGAAAATTCGGACAAGAATTGAGTATGTATTTAATAATATTTTATTGGTGGAAAAATACGTCGGAAAGTTTTCAAAAAAATCTGAAACTTTCCGGACAATTTTTCCTCCTCACAACGCTAACTGCTTATAGTGATTGATGTATTTAGTGACATTATATTGAAAGAAAATTTCGCACTCATTAGAATTGAGTATGTATTTAATAATATTTTATTGGCGGAAAAATATGTCGGAAAGTTTCCGGAAAGATACGTCGGAAAGTTTCCGAAACTTTCCGGAAAGATATGAAACTTTCCGGAGGAAAGTTTCCGCCTCACAACACTAGTATAGGGTCCCCGCTCTAGCCTTGTGCTGCCTACTAGGCCTTGCTCCTGCCTACCTTAGTGAGCTCTGTAGACCTACTCTTAGTGCTCACTACTTCTCTCACTTCTTTCAGCTGAACATAGTCTACTCTGTGTTCATTTTGTTCGTACCTCCACTATGCAGAACTGTGCCTTCTCGGTGGTAGGACCCTAAACCTGGAATGACCTCCACTTGACACTCCACTCCCTTTCCATAACTCCTTCTCAGGCATTCCTCTCTCATCTTAAGACGGTTTTATTTGGCTGCGCTGAGGCTGGGAGTGCCTCTGAGTAGTCTCCTTACAGAGTTGCCTTAAAAATTCATTCAATGAATGAATGATCGTTGTGCGGAGTTTCTATGCTGGGTCTCTTGTATGTGACTGTGTTTTCAACTGAGGTCTGCTTTTTTCCTCGCCAGACATATGTTTGTTCAAGGCAATCCATTCGGATCAGCCGAGGCAATGGGCCGTCGTCATTGCCTTTTCTGATTGCCTTTCAAGAACAATGCTATCAGTTGTACGACAAAAAGACAGAATTTAGCGTAACGCAAGGGAGAGCAAGAATCTTTTTAGGAACAATGCTGTGTTGGCCATAAATTTCTGGAGGAACTGCGGCACCCTGCAACTCCGTCCGTCTTTTTTTGTGTTGAAGCAGAATACAGTATTCAGGCTGAGTGAATAGCAAATGTGGTGGACGAATGTACGCAGTGCATTAGTGTGTTATGAACAGCAAGATATTCTGATGGAGCAGATTTTTCATTTACCGGCAGCCTGCAGAGGTTATAAGCTATCTCATAGCATGTCTACATGTGTATGATTTAATGACACCAGATAACCACAAGGGCAGCTCCTTATCTTAGAAGATGCAGCCATAGGGTCAAATGACTGACGCAGTAAATATCAATTTTTCTGATTATTTTTGTCTCTCCGCACATTTTTTCTCGTTGCGCAAATCTAAGCATTGTGCAGTGCATTAAAATTGCATGTTTGGCAATAGTGCGTCCTAACATTAAAATTGCATGTTTGGCAATAGTGCGTCCTAACATTAAAATTGCATGTTTGACAATAGTGCGTCCTAACATTAAAATTGCATGTTTGACAATAGTGCGTCCTAACATTAAAATTGCATGTTTGGCAATAGTGCGTCCTAACATTAAAATTGCATGTTTGACAATAGTGCGTCCTAACATTAAAATTGCATGTTTGGCAATAGTGCGTCCTAACATTAAAATTGCATGTTTGACAAATCCTAATGTGGAAGCTGCATTAATTAGACACCAGATCATTAGACATGAAAATCAATATTCGTGAACTTAATGATGACGTCTCTTTCCATGTGTTCTTCAGAATCTATTCAAGTTGACCATGTTTTAATACTGCCAAGGCAACGGCAGTAAACATGGATGTTCAGAAGTTTCCCTCATTCATGCATTTGTAATGGACTTCGTTTCATATTATAGTTTGCAAATAGATTCAAGCCGTTGGTATGTCTTGCAGCTTGCAGTATTACATTGATATGTTGGGCTGTTTTGCAGCTGTATATAGTAATATGAAATTTCATACATAACTAAAACGCAATACACCACAACATTTAGAAATATCTAATTAAGAGAGCACCTTCATACCTATAGATATGTCTTGCTATGCACATTGAAAACAACTTGCTCGAAACCGCATATATACCAATGTAGAAAGTTAGCGATGTAAGCATGGCGCAATCCTAATAGATGTTGTTCTTATCTGGGAGGACCCAGACGCCAACGTCAAATCCTCTTTGGTTGATGTTTGTTGGCGACAAACCGTTGCAATGAATGAATGTACGACGTACGTGTGCTCCTCCTCCTTCGCTCCCAACCCTTCAATTCCTTGCAAAGCTGCATTGCCATTCCAATCGCATCCGGTGGACAGCGGAGTAGGATCATACGTGTGCAGACAAATAGCTACAGGCGTCCGATTAAATGCAACTCGAACAGCCAGCCGGTCGAATGCCTGAGGACCTGACCTTCTCTCTGTCCTTCGTAGTGTCTGGCTTGTTTTTTTGTTGGCATACTCGGCGCAGCGCACTTTGCGTTTGTTCGTTGCAGTCTTCAATGAACTTCTGACCGCAGAAATTTTCCCTAAAAGGTTCTGATAGAAAAGGCAAGGCTGAGTGCCTGGCTTAATCCTCGTTCGGTCAGTCTGGTCTGGTCTGGTCTGTAGGCAAATCGCTTGTAACAATTCTTTGGCATCGTGGATTGTATTCGGCGCCGTATACGTATTGGCCGTTTGAAGAATTGCGTCTACTGTCGCAGAGTGATTTGCCATCTTTTTTGTCACAGAGTGAATTGCTTCTACTGTCACAAAGTGATTTGTCGTCTATGATCACAGGGTGAATTTCTTCTATTGACACAAAGTGACTTGCCGAATATTGTCACAGAGTGACTTACTTCTACTTTTGCAAAAGTGATTTACCATCTATTTGTCATGAAGTGAATTTCTTCTATTGTCACAAAGTGACTTACCAAATATTGTCACAGAGTGAATTACTTCTGCTGTCGTAAAGTGATTTACCATCTACTGTCACAGTGAATTACATCTGCTGTGACAGGGTGGATTAGAGAGAAAATTACTTTCTGCACCTCAATTTGTATTTTTATTGTTGTGAAGTGATTCACTCTGTACGAAAAGTGGAGACTGATGGAAATTTATTTCGCATTTGTTTTTAAAAATACGTTGTTTGAAGAAAGACTGTCAGTGCTTTCATCAAACACAGCAATCAGATTCGTCTTAATTGCATGCAGGGCTTTTTTAGCGTACAGTTCTACACAAACTGCGCAGCTCTAAGTGGATTTGTGCAGTTTTAGAGGCAGCGATGTGCTATTAAGAATAGTAAAATAATTACTGTCATCCGATTGGAAGTAATTTACCATGGAAGATAATAATATAGAAAGATTGGAAAGGGAAAGTGCACTGTGCAGTTCTAAAATCCATTAAAAGTTCTGATGTCATGAACATTTTCAATGATGTTAATTTATAAATTATACTTATCCTACACTATTTTGATCTACTTTACTTAGATATTTGCACTGCCTGTGCCATTAGGGTGATTCAAAAAATAAAATATCGAATTTTTTTGGTGCTCTCGATTTTTTATGTTCCTTTTGGTAATAAAATATGTCCCCCAAAATTTGAATGAAATCGGATAATATTTAGTTCTGCCTCATCGACCTTGAAATTATTTAATTTTATTGTTGTTTGTCAAAAAATTGCATTTGAGTAAATAATTTTTTTCTGAAAAACTTAATGATATAATCTAATAAAAACGATGCAACACTACCTACGAAGCTAGTATCTATTGTTTTAAATGCCAATATATCTTAATTTATTAAAAGTAATTGAAAGCTTAATTGATTTTATTCGAATTTGATCTTCGCGCTTCGTCAATGTGGAGTCGAATGTTGATCCCTCCTTCCTAATTGTAACCAACAAGTTAAAGAGTGTTAACAATCAAATTAGCAACCTAATATTTGGAGATTCTTACCATTTGTCATCATCTTCTTGAATAAATTACGTATCTGACTGCAATGTTCAAACGGTTTACGAAAAGAAGCCAAATGGTGCCAATTCCTCACCAATAGGAAAAGGCCCATAAGTTTGCCTTAAGTAACAGTCAAAATTTAATGCTTCTGAACCAGTTTTACAAGTTGGAAATTACTTTGGATGCAGATAAAATTTTGGCTTCTTTTGTATCAAGTGCAGATCACTACATGGAGCAACAGTGCATCATATGCATTGAGACATAATTATAAAGTTAAAAATAATCCATATTTTAAACAACCAGTGGCTTCATTTTGTGTTCACTTGATTTGAGTTCAGCCATCCATGATCCAGTGTGCATGGTTAAGTGCACTCGGCACTCACAAAATATGTCCTTAAGTGATGGAAATGTCCAAGAAGGATTAGACTAAGCTGAAACAATTCTTTCAACACAGTTGCCTTACATGCAAAGCCAACTTCAATATTTGACAAACGTTGAAATCAAATGCCGCTGAGCGACAGTGGAAATTTGGATAGCCTACTTTATCTTTGCAATTAACCTCCAGTTGCTAAAATGCAGTCTGACTTTCTGCTCGTGAATGGTGATATTTGCGTGACCTAATGCAGAAGCACGATTTGGTGAAATGATATTCAAAGAACAAAACTTCTCTCGTTTTCTCTTATTCTCATAGTCAGATGTCAATGGATATTGAGTTTCCGCAAAATGTTTCACCACAAAATTTCAGAACTGTTCATTCAAATATGCTACTCATCTGCTTAATCACCATGATTTGATTCATTTTCAAAACATGATGCTCGTGACTTAGATAGGCTACTCCAATGCTTCTTGTGTTTTTCCATTTTTTTCACGCCGTATACTATTTCTTTCATTTCTTTTCTTTTTTTCTTTTTTCTTATTGGCCAAATTTGTATCTAGTCCAACTGCACCATTGCCTAACTTGTTCCTGATTGCTGATCCACAAGAAATATTCTCATGGCCAAGTGTGCTATCTTCTTAAATTTTAATTATAGGGCCTACTCATGGCCTCACATTAATAATAACATTGACCAATAAGAAAGAGAATAGGCCTATTTATTGATTGCAAACAGTCATCTTTTGTCAGTTGTCTGTGTTCCTCACCTACAATTCTTGTTACATCAGATGCATCTGTATTTTTTTAGTAGGCCTCATGCATTCAGTTTCCGAACAATGTTTCTTAGAACTGCATTTGGAATAATCTTACTTTAGCCTTTCGCACAGATTTCGATGTCTTGACCAACATTTTCACTACCACGCAGGCCTGCTGAGAAAGTTTCTCTTTCTTTTGAAAGAAAACTGTAAGCATTCAAGATTGTAGGCATTACTCTACCTCAAAACGTCTCTTAAGGTTCTCTATTAAGATGAATGGAAGTCCTTGGCCTGGCTCCAGCCATAATATTGCTGTTGCTATGTATTCAAAATGCAAACAAACATTTCGCATTTTGAATAGTTTTGCAATAATTTGTTTTGCCTAAATTATAGTGACAAATTAACAAATTTGGTTGTTTAGACACTTCACCACTTTGTTTATGCTCAATTTATATACTCTTCTCAGTTCTATATTAGGCCCGTATAAAAAAATAGGTAACTAATTTAAAATGCTTTACACACAAATAAAATTTAGTTAAATAAATCTTTGAAAACTTTGAGCTCCGTGAGGCAGAACTAAATACAAACCAATTACTACAATATTTCACAGTTTTGCTCCACGAACTAAAAGGAACACAAAAAGTAAAGAGCGTCTTTTAATTTCCAACTTTCATTTTTTTCCCACGGAGCTTGAATCACCCTACTGTGCCATCATTAGAATAACTATACCACTTTCATATTTTTTAATGCTAACCAAGTAGCCTACAAACATGTACAAATTGTTTAAAATTTTATTTCTTCCATGCAGAAAACACTCTGATTTTAACTAATATATTGAAAACCTTGTCATGTGATGCATCATTATTAATTTATTTGTTTTCAAGCATTTGATATCTAAATACATTGTCTCCTGGCTACTGACTATCAATCAGTGCCTCAGATTAACATTTATTGTAACTCATGCATTCATTAAGAATTTTATTAACATGATAATGATGTTTATTGCGGTATTAATATGGACTCACATGGGCATCCGCAATAGGGACAAATCGCAATATCCATGGAATCATGGCTAAATGTTTTTAGCAAGAGCTGGAAAAATGCTGCTTAGTGCTTTGGTGCTAATAAAAATGGTTAAAACCCCAAAAGTAGTACTTTTCCAGGGGCAAGTGGCCCTCTTGCCTTTTTGTGTGGGCGCTCGTGTTGATTCCATCTATAACTGGGGTTGTAAGAGTATCCGGTCAAAACCGTGCACACAAAACCGCGCACACAAAACCGCGCACACAAAACCGTTGTAACGGAATGCTAAGACCACACTACGGCTCAATAGTTTGAGTGGAATTATATTCCAGAACCCAGAACTGAGTTCAAGTTACTCATTTGCATGCTATATTCCTATTCGCTGTAATGTAGGTTATTGACCTATATGTCACCAATCAACAAGTCGAATGTTTTATATAAAAATAATATTAGCATATGAATATTAATATATGTCAACATGTACAGCACACAAAACCTTTCTCTAAGGGTTTGGGATAATGTTTGAGTTAACACAATCTTCTATTTAAATAGCCTTACCTAAAACCAGTACTGATTACAGTAATTTGAGGGATATAATTTTAATATCTACCCTCCCACGTAGACTTCTTTAGGTCTTGTAGTTATTCACCACCGGCCAGTCTTCATCGTACTCTCATCAATGGATGATCTCCAGGCTGTTGGCTTCATTTCTCGGTTGTGGATTATCATCGGACTTTTCTTCTCAAATGTTGAATTTCTTTGCGGTCGCTGCTTACTGTTTGAACAGTTTCTATTCCTTATCGTATTTTCCAACTACTGCGACTTTCATTTACTGTTCGAAGTAGTCTCTGTAGATTATTTATCGTTTCGCAATGTCACGAGATGTAACTTCGTTGATCTAAGGTATACGCTGTAAACTGCAACGCATACACGCTCTTACCGGTAAGTACAGCGCTATATCGATCGTATGTTACGCTCGTTGACCTTCATTATAGTCCACACCTTAGGACACTAAGCGTTCGTTATTCGGCTTCCAATCGTCCCGAATGTCACGAAATCACACGATAATGTTCGACAACAATTACCAACTTCTTGCGATCGCTCAAACCTCCGCCATTACGTCCTTCTTCTCCAGCCTCTCTAGATGCTCTTTGCGCAGGCGTAGCAGACGATCCTTTTGTTCGCCTCCCATTGGCTGACTGACCGAATGTTGCTATATCTCGAAATGTTTGCCCCTGTTTAATATATATTTTTGCCCCTAAGTACTGGTTCTAGTACTGGTTAATTAATTAAACAGAGCAATGTGAAAGTTCTGAATCAAATCATTAATTAATCATTAACTAGGGCCTCTTCCTAACTTAACATGTGTAATTAACATTCAACAATATGTATAGCAGGGTAAGAACGTATGGGTGGGATCAAGGATATCGCTACAACAATCCCCCACAAATTAAAATTTGCTACAAATTTTCTTTTCAATATCCTTATTAAACTATCCATACTTCTTACAACACTACTACTACTCAGTCATCTACACTAGCACTTATATTAGCTACGTAGTTATGCAACATTCTACTCAACATCAACATTTAACATTTATTGTGATAATTCAAACTGTATCACCTTTACCGTACCTATACTTTTAATTTACATTGCATTTACACTGATCCTCTTAACTACATGTCTAATTCTACTTACTCTAATCCTCGGCTTAAATAGTCAGCCACTACATTGTCGCTACCTTTGAGGTATCTAACTCTAAAGCTGTAGTTCTGAAGCACTAGGTACCAGCGCATTACTCTAGCATTTCTTATATTACCAGTCTTTAAGTATTGCAGTCCTAAGTGGTCAGTCTCTACCACAAATTCCTGGCTATACAGGTAGCGGTTGAACTTTCTAATCCCCCAAACCATCGCCAGGCACTCTCTCTCCTCCACAGAATAGTTCCTTTCACTCTCACTAAATTTCTTGCTTGCATAAGCCACTGGATGCATAACCCCATCATGACTCTGCATCAGTACACATCCCATCGCCGTATTGGACGCATCCGTTCTCAAAGTGAATTCCACACCAATCTCAGGTAATTTCAATATCGGTGCTTCTGATAAAGCATTCTTTAAATTCTGAAATGATCTCTCTAGATCATCATTCCATTCGACGGTTATCTTGGCATTCTTCCTTGTTAGTTCTGTCAGTGGCCTCATTACCTCAGCACAGTTGGGAATAAATTTCCGATAATAGTTAACCGCCCCGAGAAAACTCCTTATCTGTTTCTTATTTCTCGGTCTAGGCATCTCCTTTATCTTGTCAACAGATTCTTCCTTTGGCCTGATCTTATCTCCACTCACTGTGTGCCCTAGAAAGTCGATGGTATCATAGCCAATCTGACATTTCTTAGGTTTCAACGTCAACCTCGCCATCCTAACTCTGTCGAAGAATCCTCTCAAAGCATTCATGTGTTCTTCCCAAGTTCTCGTGTGAGCCAGAACATCATCTACATAACTTTCCAAATGTTTCAATCCATCCAATACTTTCCTCATCATTCTATTGTAGCTAGACGCGCTGTTCACCAATCCGAATGGCATGACATTAAATCGAAACAACCCATTCGCACACACAAATGTTGTCATATCCTTTGAACTTTCACTCATGGGGATCTGCCAATACCCCTTGCAAAAGTCAAACTTACTGAAAATCTGACTGCCACTTAACTTGTTGAAGACATCTTCATTGGCCATCATAGGTTCCGGATCAAAAATCGTCAATTTGTTGAGTTGCTTGTAATTACAACATAAGCGATTTGTCCCGTCCGACTTCTTCACTACTACAAGTGGTGCGGCGTATGCTGCATTCGATCTCTCTATCACCCCACTCTCTAACATCGCTTCTATCTCCTTATCAATCTCTTTTTGCAGTCCATAGGGTGTTGGATATGCCTTTGATCGTACAGGAGTATTGCAAGTCAACTTTATCTCGTGTTCTGCTAACTCAGTTCTTCCAGGCACATCCGAGAATATATCACTATATTCTTCCAACAACCTTGTCAACTCTCCTTTGGCTTCTAAAGTAAGATTTGGATTGATCTGTACATCTCTGTAGGTTCCTTTTTGTTTCCCATTGTACAGCTCCAACATCTCTTCCTCCCTGTCCATATTACCATCATTCACTACAGTTACTACCGTTGCCAGTAACTCTTCCCTTTCTTCATCTTCCACTTGACCACCTTCTCTCTCGTTGTATCTCTTCATCATATTTATATGGTATGTCTTTATTTTACCACTAGCAACTTCCACCCGGTAGTCATATTCACCGACTTTGTCTTTCACTAGGTATGGTCCTAGCCATTTCAACATCAATTTGTTGGTTTTGAGTGGTAGTAGTATCAACACTCGATCCCCAATCTCTAATTTACGATATCTGGCCTTCTTATTGTAGTATATCTCGTTCTTAATCTGAGTTTTCTCGATTTGTTGCTGGGCAATTTTACACGTCTCCGCAATTCTTTCCTGAAGTTCCAGCATATAACTATATGCATCGCGTGTTTCTTCTTCCACCTCTTCTCTGGTCCACAATTCTTTCAATATTTTCATCGGCCCCCTGGTACTCCTTCCATATACTAATTCAAATGGGCTAAACCCATGACCTTCTTGAACACTATCTCTCAATGCGAATAGCAAAGGAGTGAGATATCGATCCCATTCTTTGGGTTGTTCTATTATCAATTTCTTCAGAGTCGTTTTGATCGTTCCATTCATTCGCTCAACAACTCCATTGCCCATGGCATGATATGGACTGGTAAACGTGTGCCTAATGAGCAACAACCTATTCACCGCTGCCATAAGTTCGGATGTGAACTGACTTCCCCGATCAGTGTGGACTCTTTGTGGGAAACCCATTCGACAGTAAAATTCAAACAATTTATCCGCCACTTCTTCAGTGGTAATTCCTTTGAGTGGAATTGCTTCAGGAAATCTCGTTGCCATGTCCACTATTGTAAGAATATATCGATTGCCCCTACTTGATCTAGGCTCTATGGGTCCAACCAAATCTATACAAATCATTCTGAATGGTTCTTCAATCAATGGTAAGTGTCCCAGTGGTGCCTTCGACACGCCTTGCTTATTAATCGCTCTTTGACACACATCACAACTCATCACAAACCTCTTAATATCGCCTGATATCGATGGCCAATAAAATTCTGTAAACACTTTCTCTTGCGTTCTCCTTATTCCTTGATGCGCCGACAACAATGATTCATGTGCCACTATCATCACCTTCTCTCTGAGTTCTTTCGGTACCATTAATTGCAACCTCACTCCATCTCTCATTACCTCTTTATATTCACGGTATAACATTCCTTTCTTAATAACATACAATGGATTACCTCGGTATTTACCCTTCTCATTATCTCTTGATCTGTTCGCCAACTCCCAATACTTGTTCAACGTTTCATCTTTCAATTGCATTGCAATAATCTCTTCGGGTTTCATTTTTAAGTCTGGTAATATTGATCCCTTCAACTGCTTTTCTTTTCTCTCTGTATTGTCTTCGTCACGTGCACGCGTATTGTACGCGGCTACTATTTCTTCCGTGGGTATCTCCGCCTCCAACCGCTCTATTGCACTGATTCTAGTTGCAGTGTTCGTACTCTCATCTTTCTTTTCCTCAAGTATGTCCCACTCTCCAATTTGTGTAAAATCCTCTTTGAACGTCACTCTTTTACTTACTGTCTTCTTAGCGACACCAGTGACTAACTCTTTACTACCCCCACCATTAGTGATGTCACTCTCATTTGTATTCATTCCAACGTCTCTACTTTTATTTATATGCTCGATTTGCTTTGGCTTCTTCTCGTACAAACCTGGATTTACTATCAGTTCCATGACCAAGTTCTCTATCACTAAAGCTTCTGCTTTCCCTTCAAATTCTTTACTCTTGATGTCAATTAGAGCTACTGGATATTTTCCTTTGGTCCCATTAGCAAACCTGCAAACCATTCTACGTCCTGTATACTGGCAAGGTTTCTCCAAACCTTTTCTAATAGCAACACACGAGGCACCCGAGTCATGTAGTGCATTCACCTTTTTCCCATTTACAAGTACCATGCTCGTATAAGCTCTCATAGCTTCTCCTCCTTCAACTACACAACAAGATATTGTTACTTCATGCTCCACATCTACTTCTTCTCTATCTTCAATACACTGCATGGTGGCGACAGTATGTGACCTTGCGCCTTGACCAATCTTATCGCATTTTGATGCATAATGGAAGGTAGATCCACAATGAAAGCAGCCTCCTCTTCGATTTTCTCCACCAACTTCACTCCGTTTACGGTTCCTGAAATCCCATTCATTATTGAACCTCCCTTTATCTTTGAAATTGTCTTGTTCCCTATTCCTGTTCCGTCCAAGACTGCTGCTTCGATTTTCACTATTATTTCTTGTAAATTCTCTGGAACGACCTTCCGGTTCAGTGTCCCTTTTCTTGTGAATAGGTGTCCACTTCCTCTCGCTAATTTCTCTAGCCTCCACATAATTCTGTGCCTGTTCTAGCAATGTTTCCAGATTCACCTTTCCCTTCTCTTTGAGAAAGCATCTCATCTCATCATCACATGTCACTAAGAACTGGTCACGCAATACCAGTGTCTCTAATCCTTTATAATCATTCTTGAATCCAGCCATTGACAACCACTGCCTCAAATATCGTCTCAATCTCTCAACATACTGAGTTACAGTTTCATCTGTGTCACGTTTAGAAGAGCGAAACTTTTTTCTATACCCATTTTCCGTGAGCTGGAATCGTTTCAACAGTTCCTCTTTTAATTTCTTGTAATCTTGTGCTTCATCTACTTCCAACCTCTCGAAAACTTGCAATGCTTTTCCGTCTAAGGATTTCACTAGTGTTAATGCCCACATTCGTTCTGGGACTTCATATGCCATGCAGGTCCTCTCGAAGCGTAGTAGATAAGCATCAAGACAATCTCTGTCTTCCCTAAATACTGGCATCTTCACATTCTTGGCATTATTATTCTGTCCACTGGTTTCCCTATTATAACCATTTCCAATCCAATCATCTCTATCGCCTTGTCGTCTTTCTTGTTCCAGTTCTTTAAGTCTAATCGTTTTCTGGTTGTCTAATTCAATCCTCTTCAGATTGGCTTCTCTCTCTCTCTCTTCCGAATTCCTCTTTTCTTCCATCTCTAGCTTTCGTAATTCTAATTCCTCATTACGTCGTTTGTCAGCTATTTCTTCTTGACGTCTCTTGTCAGCTTCTCGTTTCTCTTCTTCGCGTATTTTGTCAGCTATTTCTTCTTGACGTCTCTTGTCAGCTATCTCTTCTTGACGTCTCTTGTCAGCTTCTCGTTTCTCTTCTTCGCGTATTTTGTCAGCTATCTCTTCTTGACGTCTCCTGTCAGCTATTTCTTCTTCGCGTATTTTGTCAGCTATCTCTTCTTGACGTCTCTTGTCAGCTTGGATCTCTTCTTGTCTCTCTCTGACAAAATCCCTAAGCCCTTGATCCGAATAACCAAGGTCCGATCCAACTTTAATCCACTTTGCGAATTCCGCCGCCATTTGTCAAAGTTTAATTATCTTATAGACAATTCTGCGCTAGAAAATTTTCTAAAGCGCTATTTAAATTTTCGCGGTGAATCAGTTCAACCTTAGACCTGACCTCTTTGTCAACCAATAACAGTCAGTATAATTGAACTACCAGCTACGTCACACCTAATTAATATTCAAACGGCGCTTGAAGCTTATACACACGTGAGTCAAACTAATTTCTATCGTAATTAAACTATGCAATCTAATACTTCTTAGATCCCTTAGATTTACAGTCTAAAATTGTTCTAGATCCCTCGGACGAAGCCCCCAGTTTTGTAACGGAATGCTAAGACCACACTACGGCTCAATAGTTTGAGTGGAATTATATTCCAGAACCCAGAACTGAGTTCAAGTTACTCATTTGCATGCTATATTCCTATTCGCTGTAATGTAGGTTATTGACCTATATGTCACCAATCAACAAGTCGAATGTTTTATATAAAAATAATATTAGCATATGAATATTAATATATGTCAACATGTACAGCACACAAAACCTTTCTCTAAGGGTTTGGGATAATGCTTGAGTTAACACAATCTTCTATTTAAATAGCCTTACCTAAAACCAGTACTGATTACAGTAATTTGAGGGATATAATTTTAATATCTACCCTCCCACGTAGAATTCTTTAGGTCTTGTAGTTATTCACCACCGGCCAGTCTTCATCGTACTCTCATCAATGGATGATCTCCAGGCTGTTGGCTTCATTTCTCGGTTGTGGATTATCATCGGACTTTTCTTCTCAAATGTTGAATTTCTTTGCGGTCGCTGCTTACTGTTTGAACAGTTTCTATTCCTTATCGTATTTTCCAACTACTGCGACTTTCATTTACTGTTCGAAGTAGTCTCTGTAGATTATTTATCGTTTCGCAATGTCACGAGATGTAACTTCGTTGATCTAAGGTATACGCTGTAAACTGCAACGCATACACGCTCTTACCGGTAAGTACAGCGCTATATCGATCGTATGTTACGCTCGTTGACCTTCATTATAGTCCACACCTTAGGACACTAAGCGTTCGTTATTCGGCTTCCAATCGTCCCGAATGTCACGAAATCACACGATAATGTTCGACAACAATTACCAACTTCTTGCGATCGCTCAAACCTCCGCCATTACGTCCTTCTTCTCCAGCCTCTCTAGATGCTCTTTGCGCAGGCGTAGCAGACGATCCTTTTGTTCGCCTCCCATTGGCTGACTGACCGAATGTTGCTATATCTCGAAATGTTTGCCCCTGTTTAATATATATTTTTGCCCCTAAGTACTGGTTCTAGTACTGGTTAATTAATTAAACAGAGCAATGTGAAAGTTCTGAATCAAATCATTAATTAATCATTAACTAGGGCCTCTTCCTAACTTAACATGTGTAATTAACATTCAACAATATGTATAGCAGGGTAAGAACGTATGGGTGGGATCAAGGATATCGCTACAACCGTGCATTTCAAAACCACGCACGATCATAACCGCGCATTGTTAGACACATGCAATTAATCGCTGTCTTTCACACTTCAATTGTTCAGCAACCAAGCTTATAATGCTCTGAGTCGTAATTAATTAATTTCTATTTACTTTCATGCTGAATTTAAATGTTTATTATGTTTGCCTAAATGAAAATTGGATTGATGAAACTAGCAATTGGTGCAAGTAGAAGCTGGATTGGTGGATATTAACCTACTGTCCTGTAAATGGAAGCTGGATGAAACCAAGTCTTTGTTTCAATGGGGTTATATAAACCAGATCGATGCAATACCTTTTACCTAAATCGAAATGGGTTTGACTAGAAAAAGTTATCGATAATTGGATATTGGATTGATGAAAATGATTCTTCCTTAAATAGGAGTGGGGCTGTCGAAAATATTCTTGACTAAATAGGCGCTGGATTGAGACAAATAATTTGTATTTAAATAGAAGTTGGAATGATGAAAAAATAATTATTACTCCAATGGAAGCAAGCATTTAATTAATTTAAACTGCTAATACTGAACTTCAACGGATACGCGGTTATGATCGTGCATGGGTAATAGGTATGATCTGAGCGGTTTTGAAATGCGCAGTTTTGTGTGGGCGGTTTTGTGAGCGTGGTTTTGATAGTAAACCGGTTGTAAGCTATGCAATGTCTTTAAAATTAAAACTGATGTATTAGTAGTACATGTCTCTGCTTTGGAAATGGCTGCCTAAGTAAAACACTTTGGCAGTGAGGCTTAAATGGTTTGTGGCCTGCCAGGGGCGCTGTTACCACGATTTTTTGTCTCAATACATTTGCAGCTAGAGCATCTTCAGAAAGACTGTCTTGACATCTGCTGTTGGTTCTTCAATATATATATATATATGGCTATTTTTCTGACCGTTACGGACCTTGAAGAGAGTAAGAGAGAGAGGACTCGACTTTGAATGCCAGCAGTTTGTTTAACTGAGATGCGTAGGGAAGCCCATAGGTGACATGCGATTGTTTTTATTTATCTAGTGCGCACTAGATAGTTTCTAGTGCGCACTAGATAGTTTCTAGTGCGCACAAGAAACTTTCTAGTGCGCACTAGATAATTTTCTAGTGCGCACTAGATAACTATCTAGTGCACACTAGATAAAATCTATGCTTAGTTCTATTTATAGCTGTTAGCAGCAGGGTATGCTTGCGGAATAATGTAAACAAACAGACCGTTGCCCGTAAAATCGTCAGTTTGCCGTGTGAACTGCAAGGACTGAACTTGAAATAAATTGACAAATTCAAATACAGCTACAATTACTACAATGGAATGTAAACCGTTTAGATAGAGGCCTGACATTTGAGACGATTTTTAGATTCGAAAGCCAGATCAACAGAATTTAGACCCGACGTGAAGTAATTGATGCGAAATTGACTTATTAATCTCGGCTTTAACTTGCCGAATGATATTCTAGATAGCATAATTATTTCGTAGGGCCTATGCATGCATAGGCCTACATACGGACATTTCTCTAGCGCCTTCACAATTACTTTTCAAAACCAGTGCGCAGGTTAGGCTATAATTATAGTAGGGTGTAAGACATTAGCTCCCCTGCCGTGGACACCACCCCGGACAACCCCTGGGTAGGAAAGCCACCCGTGGTAGAACATAGGGCCTACATTGCATATAAGTGGTAATCCTCCGAAAGGCGGCCCTAAGTTCAAAACACATTTGTTGGTCGTACACGTGTAGAATTGATTAAAAGAATTATTTTTACTTAAATGGAAGCTGGATTGGTGAAAATATTCTTGCTCAAATGGAAGCTGGATTGGTGAAAATATTCTTGTTTAAATGGAAGCTGGATTGATGAAAATGTTCTTGTTCAGATAGAAGCTGGATTGATGAAAATATTCTTGCTCAAATGGAAGCTGGATTGGTGAAAATATTCTTGCTTAAATGGAAGCTGGATTGATGAAAATGTTCTTGTTCAGATAGAAGCTGGATTGGTGAAAATATTCTTGCTCAAATGGAAGCTGGATTGGTCAAAATATTCTTGCTTAAATGGAAGCTGGATTGATGAAAATGTTCTTGTTCAGATAGAAGCTGGATTGAAAATGTTCTTGTTTAACCCGTTAGTGCCCAAAGTTGTAAAACTCAACAAATTAAGTTGTACCAGTAGTGTCAGTAATCTGAACAACTTGGTGCAATAACTTGGCTGGGAACTTATAAATTTGTTGATTCCTACTACAATATGAATACTTTCCATACTGTCCGTTATAACGGATGTCGGGTAGGCCTACTAGCCTAGTGATAAACATGGCTTGTAGTACCATCGCAGAACCAGGCCCCCTGGCTATTTCTTACACTGTTTGATGAATGTGTATGATCATTTGCAACATTTATTTAGGCTACTATAGGAGCTATAGTTATCTAAATTTATCTAATGTTTGGTGCAGGGCCCCAACTTATTCACCAGCATTTTATAGGCCTACATATGATAGTTTTGAAAATGAACATAATATACTATATTAAATATAGTGCCCTCATTGAGAAGCGATGCATGTCTACTATATATAGAATACCTATGACAGCATCACCCGGGGGTACCCATAAGGCCGTGCTTGCAGATAACACCAGATTGCCTTCTGGTGTCGATTTCAAAACCATGCATAGCCTATATATAGGCATAATTTTTTATAATAATCTATTATTATTATTGTTATTATTATTATTATATAATTTATATCTTTCCAATTTGTTGGACCATCTGTTTTCAACCCTTCTTCAAATCCCAAATTCTTGTAACCCCCATATCATTTTGTGGCTCTTTGCATTTTCTCCAGGTTTTCCATATCCTGTTTCAGATATGGGTTCCATACCAGGATGCAGTAAGTCTGGCCTACTCAGTGACTTATACAACCTCATTATAGTAGATATCTGGTGACGTCTTTCTTATCATGGTTGAAGATGAGCTGCCCTTTTTGCTGCTTCAGCACATTTTCATACGAGTAATTCATGCCATATATGTATGTGAAATGTGTGGTTCCACGACAACTGGTCTACCGACAACTCGTCTACCGACAACTCGTCTCCGGACAATTGGTCTAACGACAACTGGTCTACAGACGAATAGTATTGATGAAGTAGAAGCTGGATTTATGAAAATGGTTTGTTAGCTTAAATGGAAGCTGGATCGATGATTTTATTCATGTATTTCGACATGCATCCAGCTTCTACTTCATATATAAAAATACCTTCATCCAGCTTCTATTTCTCACCCGTTATTTTCGTCAATCCAGCTTCTATTTAAGATATAAAACAATACCCTTATCCAGCTTCCATTACTTAAGCGTTTTTCATCAATCCAGCTTCTATTTCAGATCAAGAAATACTTTCATCCAGCTTTTGTTTCTCATACGTTATTTTCGTCAATCCAGCTTCTATTTCACCTGTAAAAGAGCCATCATCCAGATTTAATTTCTCTTGCGTTTTTTTCATCAATCCAACCTCAATTTCACGTGTAAAAACTTTCATCCAGCTTCCATTTCTCAAGTGCTGGATCAGTTGTCCGTAGACCAGTTGTCGTAGACGAATTGTCCGGAGACCACTTGTCGTTAAACGAGTTGTCGGTAGACGAGTTGTCGTGACACCGAGATGTGTAGGGACAAAAAATTTCATTACTGCATTCTATAAAAGCGCTTCAGTTATCTATTAGTGCTTATAATATTGACAATCGACATGCGTATAAATGCTAATTTAAGCAGTAGCAAATAATTATCAAAGTTCCGCTTTTACTCGTGCCATGGAAATATCCGTCTATAGGTCTACATAGGCTAGGCCTAATATACTCGTGCGTATAGGCATGAAATAATTCGGCAATTTAAAGCCTAGAAGTTGTTTGACATCATTGCACGTTATTTGTAATATCGTATTGTCCATTTATTCTAAATTATATCCTTATAGTAATAGAAATTACTTGTAATTGAAAGGTCGGACTGACGATTTTACAGGCATTTGTTTACATGGATTCGCAAGCAGTAGATAATTATCTAGTGCGCACTAGAAAACTATCTAGTGCGCACTACATATTATCTAGTGCGCACTAGATATTATCTAGTGCGCACTAGATACTATCTAGTGCGCACTAGATAAATAAAAATAATCGCATGCATGTCACCCATGGGCTTCCGTAGATGCGGTTGCCTGTGGCGCACAGAATGTTATTTTGCTTGGGATCGTGCCAGGCAGCTGATGTCTACAACCAGTTGCGGCTCATATCAGACGAATTAACAATTTGCATTTATTCCAATCGAGAATAAGGTTATCAGCCGAAAGAGAGAGAGAGAGACAGACAGACAGACAAACAGACAGACAGATAGATAGAGAGAGAGAGAGAGTCGACTCGGACGACTCCAGGGAAGTCCTAATATCTGTACCTGATTTACTTTATGGGTGTCTCGCTATCTAATGAAGTAGACCCATGAAGCCAATGGCCGCCATGGCCACCACCACCGCCGCCGCCGCCAGGCTTTCCGCTTGATTAAAGGCTATTGCGCCTAGCGCCCGCCCGCCCGCCCGCTGTTCCTTCCATATGGTTTCTGGGGTAATTATGATTTAGCTCAAAACTTTCTTTTGTCCTTCTGGTCTGAGAGTGGGAGAGTTCGCGAAAAAATGCCGTGGAGTTTGACTCTCAGTGATTCGCTTGCACCAAGCTGCATTGAAATAGTGTTTCTGATTCATTGTGCTGTTCAATGGTAGTATCGGTTCTTTGGTTTGGAATGCAAAGCGTGAATACGAAATGTGATGTTGATGTTGGGTTCTTCTTTCACTGACAAATGAGAGACATGACTCATGAGTTAGGACGCAGCTGGCCAATTAAGGGAACAGATCAGGTGGAGCTGATTGGAAGGGAGTCAGATTGGCTCCATGCTAGAGTCAAATGACCTTTGAGAGCAGTGGCGGCGCCAGGATTTCAGTTTTGGGGAGGCAGAAATCCGCGGAAAATTATTTTGATTTCAAGCGGCCAAAATTCTGACGACCTTTTTAAAGTCATTTGGTCGAAATCTCAGGAAAATATTCCGTTTTTAGCCGCCAAAATTTCTAACTTTTTTTCAGTTTGCGGGGGGGGGGGACTGAGCAAGGAAATTTTCATTTTTACATGTAAAAAAATGGATGGCCTTTTGGGGGGGGCTTAGTCCCCCTAGCACCACTACTGTTTGAGAAGATCTGATAGAAGTTTGTATCCTGTTGTAACATAGGACAATATGCTCCCTCCCTCCCTTCCTCCCTCCCTTCCTCCCTCGCTCCATCCCTCCCTCCCTCCCTCTCTCTCTCTCTCTCTTCGGTGTCTGTTTGTTCTGTTCAATTGCATATATAATATAGTAGTGTTATATAATATATAATATAGTAGTGTTATCTACTATAGATTAGACTTGCCTCACTCAGATTGTTCTTCCATAATAGGCAGCCACTCTTGATGCTCACCTGAATCCTGTTTGAGTTTTTTGGAGCATCATCAGTTCATACATTAATTTTGTGCATTGGACATTGTCAAGTTAGGAGCAATTTCTGCAGAATCTGTTTTCCATTCAGGGTAACGTGGAAATCCGAGACAGCGCGAAGAACAGAGAAATGGCGACAGTCGAAATAACACAAGTTGCGACGTCGAAAGAAATGCTCAGCCTCATTCAGATTCAGCATCAGGTCTACCATCTCGACAACAAGCAGATGATATTTGTCCTGCAAGTGGTAGGAACAGATATATTTCTTCATTACTATTGTTGTCACGTTCATAGTGCAGTTGAAGCATTGCACTGCTCATGTGCAATAGAAATGTCTCGTGTCATGATATACTTTGCTATTTTATTGAACTCTAATCAGATTCATTTTGAAAAATAATTTTTTTAAATTTTAAGAGATTATTCATGCATCTGTTCTGCCTATGAGCTTAATGGTTTCCATGAAAAAACCCAGGGCTTTTAAAAGGAATTTTTCAGAACTGCACAACCCCTTCCTTTCCCAACCTCTGTCGTAAATTACTTCCAATCGGAGGACAATGACCTGCATTGCTAGTTTTAACTGCACAACCTCTTCTTTCCCATTCTCCCGTCCTTAATGTTGAATAACTCCCAATCGGATGACAATGATTTTTATTATTTCTTAGCTGCACAGAAGTGCTTGTACAACTGCACAGAATCCATTTAGCCTAGAACCATTGCACATTTTGTCAAGACCTGGGTGCTAGAAAAGCCCTCGAGAAAACTGATTGCAGCAAATAAATGATAGCTGCGACTCTGCATTACCCGCGGCCCGGTATATAATTACAGGAGGTCACTAACCAGCGGTGCGATAAGCTCATATTATTTTATTAGATTGATATGTTTTTATGCTTTGCTGCTAAGTACAATTCGCAGACAGATATTTATTTATTGAGTTTCCTCGTTTTTATGATTTATGATGTGTGTGATGCCGGTAGTCACCCTATCTGTCTGATTGATGTGCTTTCGAACACCTTAAACTAATTACCTCTGCTTGCATCATTACCCTGCCAGCGTTTGTTGGCATTAGATAGTGGTAGAGAGATGGATGAATGCTGGGACAATGGTCCGGAAAATGTTGGTTCAATACCCGACGTATGCCCCATAAGTTTGGCTCAGCCTTCCATTCACGATGTGGTAAAATAAACAGTAGAACCTTTACAGACTGATGTACAGTTAAAATTGACTTCTGTTATACCTGCTATCATCTGTTACTGCTGTATCATGTGATCGTACTGTGTACTTGTCAGTTGGAGTTTATAAACAAATGTTAAAAGAACCATATAGGGTTCACATGTGCTTGTTAGTAGGGGCGATATCTTCCCACGTACCAACTGAGCTAATAATTTAGGTTTTGCATTTTGGCATGCTGCAGAATATCTACGGTGCTCAGTTGGCTGGCCATTATTGGACGAGATCCTTTGTCATGCTTAGCATGAATCTGTTTCTGTCCTACTGACTCCACGGCTTTCGACTGTTCTTTCATAATCATACCAGGTTTCAGCACAAATTGATTTTACGTGAGGTGACCACTGACCAACTGACCAATGCTGATGAGTATAGAAGTTATGGGATTAGTCGCAGAGAATAGGCTTTTCATATTATCCGATTTTTATCAGTTATGGGCAATGCATGCAGAGTTTGCTAATGCAGGCAGAACCACATACGCTCCTTGTATTGTATTGTGTATAAGCATTTATAAAGCGCCTCTTACAGACTAGCTATTCAGAGGCGCTCTCAGCGTGACAGCCCCAAGGAAATAAAAAAGACTTCAAGTAACGAAGAGCTGAAGATGACACCCTCTTACTATGGATCGTGGGAGGGAGGTCATTCCACATAGAAGGGCCTACAATGGCAAAGGCATGGTGTTGGGTCATGGCAGACCTTGCCTTTGGATCCAAGAGATAAGAGATCTAGTCGATCAGCAGACCGGAGAGGGTGGGAAGAGACTGCAGAGAGGGGTTTATGCATCAAGTCACAAAGGTAGTTAGGAACTTGTCCAGTTTGGGTTTTTGAAACTAAGAGCAGTACCTTGAATTGGATACGAGAAGCAACAGGAAGCCAGTGAAGAACATGAGCCATGTAGGTAGAAATGGGGGAGTAGCGTAGGCAGAACCATGGACCACTTCATTTAAGGCTTTGAACTATTCTTTCATTTAGATCGACATTCAGTCGTTTTCTTAGAAATTCTGCTCTCTCTTCCAGAATGCTTCTTTTCTCGTTGCTGCATTTCTTTGGTCACTGCTTGTTGTCATGTAGGCATCTGTAGGTTATCTGTTATTAAACTTCTTCCAATGTAATGAAGTTGGTCAACTTTCCCAATCTCTGCACCATTTCTTGCAATCATTATTTTTTTCTTTGTATTTAATCAGTCTAGTCACCTTTGTTTACTTTCTGTTTCTTTTCATTGTCTTGCGAGTATTGTATTGTGTGCGGTTTAATTGTCTTGTATCTATTGTATTTTACGTGGGCATTTCCGGATAAAAAACCCCTCTATCAGTTGTGAATATTGAAAGGTGCTTCCAGCGTGTCCACTGTGTAGTCTTAGGAACCAGGGACGATTTCAAGCAATGGACCGCAAGTGGCTACCGGGGTATTCCTTATCCTTCAGCTGATGTTTTGTCCTGTGCAATGTGTGCATCCATTATTTTCTGCAGCCCAAGCACTGGTACCTTGTACCAATTGTTTGGTCATCTGAGAATCTAGTGATCTTAATCTACATGTATGATGTTTAATTCATCATCCTCATTTTCAAGCACATCCCTTAACAACATCTGGATGCTGATGTAAATTAATGTAATCAGTCAATTAATCAATCAATCAGTCAATCAATCAATCAATCAAGCAGAATTTGTATAGCAGCGATCCTAAACTCGATGTGCTGCCGCGTGGAGAGGGAGCCAGCGTAAGGTCTCCAACGTAGATGGAGACGTAACCAAATTTGAGGATTTGTCGAATAAGAAAAAGCAATCCACGATAAGTGGAACTGATCAAATCTAGTCGGTAAATAATTGTTGCGATACAATTGTCAAAAGACGACAAAGAAGAAGAAGATGTTGAATAGCAAAGGTTGATGTCAACAGCAGCATTGTCTAACTTCTGTGACTATTCCTCCAGGCTGTGAATTTGCTTCCACTGCTCTCAGAAGACCACTCACTGACCGGGATTACGGTCATGAGTATCAAGGAAGAAGAAGAAGACGAGGCAGCAGCACCACGGTTCCACCTGAGCCACAGCCACGTGCCAGTCGGTCGATTGGCTTAATAAGCAGTCCATCTCATTGTGTAAACTCGGTTGTTTGTTCAACAAATCAATGTCTGTTTGATGGCACTGCTTCCGACGATTTCATCTGCCTCCTCCTCCTCGTCGTCGTCCTCCTCCTCCTCCTCCGTGTTTCATGCCTCAGTGATTTTATCCGAGCGTCGTCTGGTGCTGCTGCTGGGAGGGACGAGATCGTCCGTCTGCTGGCATTTGCATCTCTACTCTCGGCTGAAGGCATTTACATGTATAGGCGATGCTGCTTTCTCATATAGGCGATGCTGCATTCATATGGACACTGTGCATTATTTGGCTTTGAAGGATGATCTCAATATCGAAGAGTGTCCACTGATAAAGCTCTGTGTTGTTAAGACATGCATGACTGGTTCTGGTCTAATCAGACTGACCTTAAACACCATCTAATCGTGAACATCTTGATCATGGATGACATGCCCGGGGTCATTGAGGATGGCAGCAACGAAGGATTCAGAGCGAGCCCGAAGTTAGGCTAAAGAGCTCCCGAAGATAGATAGACAAGCACACTTACCAGGACACAGCGCCAGAAGAGAGAGGATAACCTATAAAGGATGCGTTGCCGGACAGGGAGCCAGCGGAGGACATTTCGAATGTAGGTTGAGATGTGACCCCACCAATCAAACGAGGAGCCGCCCACAGAACGTCCTCCAAGTGTTGTTATTGCACCCCTCCCCCATCTGGGAGCCCAGAGTAGAGAGAGGAACAGTAGTCTAATTGATTAATGATGAAGGCATATATCGGGTAACATCATAAGAGGAGTAGAGATAATGAGGGCAAGAAGAGATAGCAAGAGGATCGAGTGAGTGACGTAATATGCTCCACACACAGACGACATTTTCTTGGTCGAGATTTGTCTGCGTCTTCTGTGTCTGATCATAAAATAACGTGAGTGGAGTACAATGCAATGAATGTCATCATTGATTCGTCAGATACGAAGGGATTGCTTCGTGAGATTTCGTCTCCTGGAGATGCATGCAGCGGAAGAAGATTTTATGAAGAAGAGGAAGAGGATGAAGAGGTAAAAGTGGAAGAAGAAGAAGAACAAATAGAAGAACAAGAAGAAAAGAAAGAAGAGGAAGAAGAAGAAGAAGAAGAAGAAGAAGAAATTAAGAAAAAAAACTTATTAATGCAATTATATTTATTGAAATCTTAAACCACTCTTTTTTATCAGCACTGAAATAATAGAGTAACTTTGTTGAGACGTCATCTTAAAATGCTACCATTACAACGTAGAAACTCAAAAAGAAATTGTTATTATTTTAAGTATATTTTTTGAAGTCTTAGATCACCCTTATCAGCACTGAAATAGTGAAGCAATTTTCTTAAGATGACAGGTTAAAAGGCTGCCACTGCAATGCGAAAATAAAAAAAGTTTGAGGTCGTTCGTCGGACGCTCATTTGTCTCCCAGGAATGTTGTTTCCCCACAGAGGAGAGGAAACTAGATTACACACTGACTAATGACTCCTTTTTCTACACCAGTCTATCAGTCTTTAAAGGCATTTCTTTTCTCTCAAAGTGTTTCTGTGTTGAGAGCACCTCTGAATAGTCATTCTGCGAGAGGCGATATATAAACATATGTTTATCTGAGGAGTTCTCTTGAAGGGGCGCTATATAAATGTACGATTACGATATGGACACAACAGTAAATGTGACAATCTCTCCTGTCATTGTGTTCATCTCATGACAGAAACAATCTTACATTTGAGTTTTCACGAATGCAGAGTGATGTGGGCTGAACAGCCGAGCATGTCAAGCATCATAGCAAAAGACTCGGGGGGGGGGGTGGGTGGGGAGGGGGTTGGGCAAGGATCTTGGCAACTTGATAGAAGCATTCATTCTTTAAAATTGAGGAGGGGCGTTATCGAATCTGACCCTCCCCCCATTCCCCATGAAATGATTCATTGGCATTCGGGGACTCTGATATGATCTCTAAATGATTCCAAGTCATTATGGTAGATGGCCAAGTCTGTCAATAAGTGATGTACATTGCATTTGGATCATACACCAATTCGTGATGGCTCCACATTATCATGCAAAACTTTTTCCTGAAGAGTCCAATTTCACATGCAGTTAAAAGTTCACTGCGAGAAATAGTTGCAAAACGCTCTACAAGCTTTTCAAAACTTGTGTTTTTTCGATCTGTCATATAGCCATGGATTATGTCCTGTGAGATGTCTTGGAAAGGGGTTAAATGTATGTTCAGATAAATACATAAATAAGTGTATTATATAACTTACTGATATGTGGGAGCTACAAGAAATTCCACTGACATATTCTTTATCGTTAGCTGATACCCAAAGCACATCTCTTCGTCTTCTCAAGACTGCTTTCTTGTCTCTCGGTCTTTCACGCTGGGAGTGCCTCTGATTGGTGTGTACTGTGAGAAGTACCATATAAATGTATAGATAAAATGCAATATAATACAATTGAAGTCCTGGTTAGGGTTGAGGTTAGAGTTATGTGAATGCAGAATTCTGATGCTTTTTAATAAAGAAATAGACGTCAATGTTGATTTATGAGATGCAAAATAGCATATAATAGATTTATCTGTTATGGCTTCATATCTTCGACGTTTTTTTGTCATTTATCATGCGTTTGAATAACAATTTTCAACTTGAATTGGTGCACGTCAATGTGGAAGAACTGTTATCGCCCTATGAGCTGTATACATCTTCGCTTATCCATGACTTATCAACTTATCCATGACTTATCCACTTGTACCGACTCTTTCGTCATCGTCTTCCGCAATGAACTGGAATCCTGGAATCATTATCATAGATCCCAACGATCGTTATGAGGTTATAAGGGATGAACTCGTCAATGCCATTTCTTATCTTCATAGAACAAATGAGATTTCCTTTTCCATTCTTTATGTATTCAATTACCATAATGCATGAAGGATTCTTTTGCAACCCAGCTTTTCTTATGCTGCAGCTGGTCTGGAACTATCCAAGTGATTCACTGGTGTCTAAACTATAGATCATCTTTTAGTCAATCTGTGCACTGTGGTGTAAACTTGACAGTTGTGATATTATTTGGTACTTCGCTTTTGAATGCCCTTTCTCCTTCTGTTCGCTCTACAAATCTGTCTGGCAGTCTCTCTTCTTCCTTCTCTCTTCTCAAAACCCATTTCTACTCGCAGGGTCTTGCGCACTGGGAGCGCCTCAGAATGGTTCACCCTTCTGGAGGCACTTTCTATATGCTTAAATACAATACAATGTAATATTTGATATTAGTGCTAATTCTTATAGGTATTTCGCTGTTGTTTGAGAATTGTTTCTGAAGGCTGGTTAATAATAATAACTGTGTTGCAGAGAATATTGCTTCACGGATTTTAAGAATTCTATCAATGATTTGGCCTCCTTACCCTTTCAGCCACTTTGCATCCTCATAAATCACTCCTTGTCAGTCTTCGGTTGCTTGACGAAACCAAATGACGTCGTCCTTGTTTCTCCTTTGCTTTCCACACCACGCACCTTCCGCTAAAGACCGGAACCGACTGACGCGTGGACTCCTTTTCCAGTGCCGTTGTTGGTGGCGCGAAACTCTGACATCTCGGAACAATCTGTGTTCTCGTTTCCAGTTCTTTCTTCTTCGTATCATTTTCAATTCTGCCAGAAACGACATTGAGAGATCGCTTTTTTGACGCTGATCTGATCATTAGGCATCGGTCTATGTCATAGTTGAAGGAGTTATTGTGTAGTCAACGTCGGCTGAGGTTGGAGAAGAATGGGTTCGGCTGGTGTGGATAACTGTGAAGTGCGAGCAGTCAAGAAGGCATCATGTGCGCTCGCTGTGTTATCCGTCTTCAATTGTTTGGCTTGTCAGTGCCGCATGGCGCTTGAAGTGGAATCTTCTTGAATGGTTGTGGTCATCTAGGAAAGTTCATGGCATCTGTGACCGTCCATTGTTACCATCAGCTGAACCTCCACTCCTGGGGATTTTTTGCAAGATCTTGGGATTTTTTGCAAGATCTTGGGATTTTGTCACTTCTTGGGTTTTTCCAAGATCTTGGGATTTTTTCTCTCTTTGATCTTGAGATTTGTGGATTGACATCGAATCTGAGGAATTCAAAATTTCTAAGGTGTGCAGAATAGAGTTGAGGATGTCATGGAGGGAAGATGCCAATCACGATTTATTGGACGACAGAGAAAGGAGGAGCAGGTGTCTGAAGCAATCAATATTGTTACTAGACTTTCCTCATAATGACTGCATCTGAGAGACGTTTATTATTATTGTATAAAACTCTGTAAATTTTTGTTGATTCAAATCGAATCAAATCGAAATGAGTTTATTCTGAGAAAGAAAAACCAACCATGAACCAAGGCAGACAGCACAGAAAAATTACACACTGAACATTGATATCAATTCCGACACGTTGAGTGTATCTGGTGGCTCCTCAGATATGGTCATCCAGAAAGGGACAGGTCCCGCTAGCCATGGGAAACCCAGAATGAATACGGAAAACCACGATGGTGTGACTGGAAAGTTTGAACAGTAGAAAGCAGGAGATGGAAGTAAAGAAACGAATGCGGCATAGAAAATCCACAGATCATAATCCTTCAGCAATAAGCCCAAAAAAACTCAAATCAATAATGACAAGGATTACTAAGCATATCAAATAGAAAATGTAATCAGATCAAATCCAATGGAACCAATGGTAAGCACTATAAACATAGTGGTAACTATGAATATTATTTGTACAGACACTTGTTCATCTAATCAGCGTGGTCATTTTTATTATTATAGTCATGTCAACAGAAATAGCATAGTATTTTAATATTCGACGTTATGCTCCGGTTTTTTCTTGTGTCTGAAAATTTTCTATTAGATATGCTCATTATCTTAGTGAATAAGTATGATCGTGAAGTTATATATCATTACAAATCTTTTCTTTACATTAACCTGTGAGTTTCTGGTGCTTACTTGCCCAATCTTGTATTTTTTGTGGTGTGATCTTTGGATTTCTGGCAATGAAAAGTGGCGACACTGCTGATGGGTGACTTGATGTGTGCTGTTGAGTGTTGATAGTCGTATCAACTAACACCGGAGTGGTTTGCTTTTCTGACACCAATCACACCTTCAAGTTCTTGTGAACCCTTGCATATAGAAACCTCTGAATGACATTTCTGTATCGAGCCATCTGAAAATGGTGCAGTGGATCATTCATATATTAGGCGGCTATTATGATTGTTTTTCTGCAATGATGTGCAGCCTTTGCCCGTGTGCAGCATTCAATGACAGGATATTTCAAATTAACTTGGCTTTACTGTAACAATACTTGTGTGTTATGGTGTCATAAGCTTTACCGTAACAATACTTGTGTGTTATGGTGTCATAAACCCGTCACACGACCAATGTGTTGAGATGTCCACTCACTGTGTATTTGATTAAATTCTGCTAATCTGTCCATGCTAAGACCCATCTACTGAATCCAGTTTTTATCAGGTCTTCCGAATGCCTTTATATTATATATTATATAATTTATATAATTTATATAAATGTGACATGTTTCTTCACATTCATACTTATTCACTAAGATAATGAGCATATTTTATATTTTTTCTTCAAAAAGCGGCTAAAAACTTACTATTTCTCCTTGGATTTCACGCACATGGATATCTAACTGCATCTTCCAGTGGCGTAGGCAAGGGGGGGGTTTCGGGGGTTAAAACCCCCCCCATTGGCTCGGGAAAAAAAGATTTTTTAAGGTTATTTTTCCATTTAAGTAAGAAAAAATAGCAAAAAACAGGGTTTTCGGCCATAACCCCCCCCCATGAAAAATTCCTGGCTACGCCACTGGCATCTTCCTGTGGCGGCTGACTATCCACGCCTCAGATTCACATTTCGGTGTGACCTTGCGCGCGTTACAAATTTATTTAATAATAATAATAATAATAATTAATAATAATTTCATCAACTGGCTTCCATTTTTGTGTCTACAGAGCGACTCATTTAGGTATGAAACTAATAAACTGATCACCTGCTTACTCCATTGTTAATTAATCTGTCATTCTGTGTTTCGCCCACCTACGATAAAGAAGGATTTTCATTTGCATAGTAACAATTTAACGCATCATTTGCCAATCTTGCGCAGTTCTTGGTATGGAACTATGGATATCTTTTCATGCATCTGTTCACATTCGAGTAAAAAGAACGTGTATGAGCGAGCGAACTGCTCAGGAGCAGACAGTTGCAGTAATGTCTGCGCCTGATGAATGCCTCAGGCCTTGGCAATATTCATCCACCACCACGCTGCTTCTTTGTGCTGCTTGGCAGACAGTCATCCTGCAATGTCGCCTGTGGCAGTTGGTCGTAGAAGTAGTAGACGTGATATCATTGATGCCTTCTGTCATGTGTCTCATTAAACTTCCATTCAGGTGGCACTCGCCAAATCCATTCCTCAGGCAGATCATCGTCGTCGTGTTTTCAACGCCCATCTTTTTCTGCTATTCTCATTGCTTATGAATGTGATTCGGTTTGGATGTTTTTGTTTTATGGATCAGGCCTGCCGTTCTTTTAGAGCACTTGTGGCTTGTGATGCATGGAGCATAGGTTGTCTGAGTCTTCTCCATTGTGTGGAGTCTGGTTGAAACCCCAGTTGCTCAGTACCACCAAGTATCTTCGTGAGTCTTTGTAAAGCACAGTAAAAATGATCATATGCAATTATACATACATACGTACGTACATACATACATGTACATACAAACATATATACATACATACTTACATATATACATGCATACAAACATACATACATACATACATACATACATACATACATACATACATACATACATACATACATACATACATACATACATACATACATACATACATACATACATACATGCATACATACAATCATACATACATACATACATACATACATACATACATACATACATACATACATACATACATACATACATTCGTGCATACATACATACATACATACAATGCATGCAAATCACTTTATCAGAGATTCGATGCATTTTAGCCGAGTGGAACAATGTGATAGATGCGTAAAATCTGGTGGCTTTGATACATTTTTTTATCAGGCAGCTTTTGCCTTCAGTTAAAATTCCATGCAAGAAATATAAATCTGTGACTCCTTCCTGTGGTCATCGGACTATAGGCAGGTTCATTCGTCCAATGTCACCATCTGTTTTGTTGTTCTGCATGCTGTATCTGCCCTTTGACATATACAATGAAATGGCATCTTTCAAGGTTTTCTTTCACTCTTTTCCCCTTTCATTCCGTGTATATGAAGACGAAGAAGTTCCTACAGTGTCACTGCACCGCACATCCTAAGAACCTTTTCCTGAATTCAACAGAACCTGGAATGTCCGTCCAATTGAATGACACCGTACCTTTTACTCCTCCGTAATGATCTTATCAATTCTTTCACTAGCATCCTTCCATTGTTCTAGGATACGCATTTATGTACTGGCTTGCATGCGCTTATGTAAGTATGTACGAGTCTGGACATTTATATAGCACCTCTAAACAGCCTGTCAGAAGCGGTGTAAATAACTGATGTAGGAGCGTCGTAAATGTCGTCGGTGTCATGCGGTCGGTGGTGTTGGTGGTGGTAGCGATTGGCGTAGCATGACGCGGCGAATTCTGACTTTATTTCGTATTGTCCGTCCGTCCGTCCCACCACCACCTCCAGCATAAGAAATCACTGTGGGAGCGTGCACAAGATATACGTCTCCTGGCGCCGCGGCTGCAGGACGAGAAGGTTGGCTGGATATTATGGCGTGATGAAAATGATAAACAATTGCTGGCATGTAACATTGTCTTCACTTCTGGGATTCCAGGCTTCGTTAACAGCGCTACACTGTCATCCGAGACCATCGTGTAGGCGGCGGGGGGTGTGGTGGGGAGGGGCGGAGGGGGGTGTGGCGGCGGCGGGAGGGGGTGGCGGCGGCGGGAGGGGGGTGGCGGTGGCGTCTGTCTTCGAATGGACTTGGTCAATACATCAAATATACACATAGGAAATTTGCCGGCTGGCATTCGCCACAGCGTCGCCGCCATCGTCCATGTCTTCTGATCATTTTGCTGAGCATCAATCGGACGAAGCATGCGACGCTATTAACCTCTGTGGTGGTCGAAAGGTCGCGGATGCTTTCTTCAGAGCGTTCATTTCGACGATCGGAAATGAATTCTTCCACTGCATTATAATTTGAATGTGGAAGATCGGTACGCATTTCACGGATGGCTGGATTTCTGCATTTAAATGTGGCGTGCTGCGCCCGGTTTGAGAAAAACGAAAGGAAATCTGTTATGGACCTTTCGACATTGTTATATTTTTCTTAGGTTCACTGCTTCATGTTTGACGTGTTCAGAAAGTGAATTGTGTCATTCTGCTTATATAATACAGATTTGAACAAAACCCAAATATGATTATCATGATCACAATTGTAAACACAACGCAATGATGAAGTACTTCTTGAAATCGAAGCGCTGGGCTTGAGCTTATTCAAGAGCACAACTGTGTTGTATTCGAGTGGTTGTCCACAGTAGATTTCGTCTTAACCCTTTCTAGCACAATTCTAGGTAGCATTGTCCTGTGAGCATAATGAAATGGAATAGTATTATTCCATGTTGCAATGGTATTTTGTGGTTTTGCTTTGATTCCCTTGAATTGTGTGGTATAATTCTGGTGTCCAATTGCTTACATGTATTGCAGCCATGCAAATTTAAAGGCAGGTGTGAATCTGTGACAGGTGAATTGAGTATTTGATGGCAGGACGGTGATGACTTATAAAGAAGGAACACCAAAGATCGGGAATTTCTGTATGTGCGATTGGAAGCAATGCTTGTGTGGTAATAGGAATTATATTTAAAGAAAGATAAGGTAGGTAAGATGAAGTGGAGAATATGAAGAAAAGATGCTGTATTGCAAAGACTTGAAAAAGACTGAGAAAGAAGAGTTCCTTGACTGTGTTTAAAGTTACCGGTCATGATGTTGTTCTTAAAAAATGAATTTTTTTTTGACAAATAAAGGAGGTTATGTGGAAAACATTTCTTGTGGAGCTGAGGTTTACTGCTAAAGATGATCACATATTGCCTAGCTTGCAGCACCTCTTGCAGAGCAAGATTACCACAAGTTTGCTCTAGATTTTAATGTATAGAATGAGATTGCTTGCTTGCAGTCATATGCAAAGATTTATACATAGTTGTCCCTTGTGTTCAAGCAAGGATACATCTGATCTTCAAAGAAATGTTTTGCCAAATTGCTGTCATTCTGCAGCCATTATGGTTAGCTTAGAATTTTCACTGAAAGTCAAAATAACCAACAGCGATGCAAATTGCCGTGATTTTACTGCAAAATTTGTTGGTCTTTTGAGGTGCGTGTCTGTGTGTGTTGTGTGTGTGTTTGTGTGTGTGTGTGTGTAGGTATGTGTGTTTTTGTGTGTGTTTATGTGTGTGTGTTTGCATGTGTGTGTTTATGTGTGTGTGTTTATGTGTGTGTGTGTGTATTTATGCATGGGGGCATCACCTGGCAACCTGGCTGATTCGATATTGGAACTACGTGTGGCGTTGATCATTCGTTATCACCTTGCACCTCATGATTGTAGTGCTATCATCGTGATCTCTCCAGATTAGATTAGATTAGATTAGATTAGATTACGTTTGTTCTGTGCTGTATGTGTGGAATTGGTTGCATGTCTCTGATGTCTTATTATATTAATGACTTCTGTTAAAGTGTCTAATGTGCAACGCATTAACTGATATCATGCCAAAATCAGATAGTAGTCAGGTAAGAGTCAAAGAGTTGAGTTCACTTGGATAGAGATGTAGATTCAAAGATTTAATGCTGCATTGCTGTACTATTTATTTGGCTTTTTCAGGTATAATTGCATGCATTTAAGGACCCTGATATTGTATGCATTTAAGGACCGTGATATTGCATGCATTTAAGGACCATGATATTGCATGCATCTAAGGACCCTGATATTGCATGCATTTAAGGACCGTGATATTGCATACATTTAAGGACCCTGATATGGCATGCATTTAAGGACCGTGATATTGCATACATTTAAGGACCCTGATATGGCATGCATTTAAGGACCGTGATATTGCATGCATTTAAGGACCGTGATATTGCATACATTTAAGGACCCTGATATGGCATGCATTTAAGGACCGTGATATTGCATGCATTTAAGGACCGTGATATTGCATGCATTTAAGGACCGTGATATTGCATACATTTAAGGACCCTGATATGGCATGCATTTAAGGACCGTGATATTGCATGCATTTAAGGACCCTGATATGGCATGCATTTAAGGACCGTGATATTGCATGCATTTAAGGACCGTGATATTGCGTGCATTTAAGGACCCTGTTATTGCATGCATTTAAGGACCCTAGGCAATTAATTATTCGTGGGTGATGAGTTCCATGGATATGACATGTGAGGATATCTGATCTTATACGATTTGACTATATGTCTATGTCAGCACGCAAGTCAGATTTAGTGCCGCATTGCTGTGCTATTTATTTGGCTTGTTCTGTGATGCTCACCCAATCCGCTTTATGGTTTCTCTCGAGATGTGGTATGCACATTAAAAGAAGCAGAGTCTTAGTGCGAGCGACGGCAGATGACAAACAGTTGCAAGCGTATTGTCTTCTGTTTGGCTCTGTAAATACGCTTTGTTCTGTTGCACAAACATCGTGCGGATGCTGATACCCGGATGTTTCTTTGGTGGCACTGTAGCACCGTTGATAGTAAGTACGTCAGAGCATTTTTCATGTAGAGTATTCAGCATTTTCTATCTATGGAATTAAATTTGATATAGCACTCCTTTAAGATAACTGCACAGAGGCGCTCATGTATTCAGCATTTTCGTGTAAAACATTCAGCATTTTGATGTAAAGGATTTGGAATTTCATGTAAAGTATTCAGCTCTGATGTAAAGCGTTCTGCATTTTTGAATAGAATATTCAGCATTTTTGTGTTAAGTATTCAGCATTTTCATGTAAAGTATTTTGCCTTTTCGTGTAAACTATTCGACATTTCCATGTAAAGTTATCATTATTTTTATGTAAGGTATTGATTCTTCATTTAAAGTATTCAATTTTTTGTGCATAGTGGTCAGCATTTGCATGTAAAGTATTCACCATTTTCATGTAGAATATTCAGCTTAGAAAAGTGACTGATAGTTGGTGGATGACTGGACCAACGGTTAATTATCTCTTGGGAGTTTATGAAAGGAGTGGTTGGTTGGTCCAGAAATCTCTTTAGAGATCAGTTCGAAGTGGATTGATTTCACTGAAAAAGAAATTCGGAGAAGAAAGGATGGATGTAGATAAAGTTGACGGGCTGTGAAAGAGATCGTTGATACATGAGATGCGACTTAGACGTCTTCATTTGGTTACAGTTTTTCGTGACGTTGATAGATTTTCATTCACCAAATTCTGTGCTTCCCTCTTCATGAATCGTCGTAAATCCAAGAGTCATCGCTTACAACCTTAAAAAAATTATTGTCAGAAGTGTGTTGTCTTTTTATCATATTGAACGTATTTGGATTGAAAATGAGCGATGGTATCGCCATCGTGGGTCTCAGTTGGTCATTTGATCCTCCCACTTAATGCTTTACCTGCCTTATGTATGGTCTGCCTAGAAATTTTCTTTGGAATTTCAAATGCTTCTATACATTTGACTCAAAAATTCTACGTTGAGTCTTACATTGAGAGCAGGGCTTAAAGTGTGGCAGGACGGTCATGGACGGCGTCCATGCACTTATTTTAAAATATGAATGCCGCCCTGCCTCTTATTGGCCAGCACAGCCTGGAAAGGTAAGGGGCGTCCAGGCACTTCTTTTGAGAAAAAATATGGGCGTCCAGGCACTTATTTTTCCACACTTTAAGCACTGATTTAGAGTGAGCTCTGGCTGTTGATCTCATGTTGTGAGTGAGACTATGTTTTTGAATCTTAGATTTCAAATAAGCATTGGTTGTCTTCAATGCACAAAACTTCAGTCCAAAGAGAATCCATTAAGTAAATGTCTTTCTCCTGCCAACCGATTTATGCTTCTGAGCATCGAGGCCACCGCGGTGTTTGCCGTTTGCTTGCATTACTTATACATGCGAACCAACCTTTGTCATCACCTACTTGCTTCCGCAAAGAATCCCTTGGTTCACATTTGTGTTTTTTGCTGTGCATTAGCCCGATGGTCTTTCTAATGAAGTGCTTTGCATCTAAGATATCGTCGTATAAGAAATTCCATCATATTTTTAGCGCTGGCCATGTAACAGTGATTTCTTGTGGAGTGGACAGAAAACATCTGATGGCTGCTTCTCATGGATTATTTAATTCGCTGTGCTGACTCTAAGTTACGGTCTTGACGGCACTCAGCATGCAATCGTGTGTTGCGCTAAACCACATTACATCTGCTTTTCAATCAATTTGTTGCGACGCTTAAACAGTCGACAGAATAGACGTGCTTGTTACATCTAGAATCAAATAAGATGGCGTGAGATTGATTATAACAAGCTTCTGTCTTTGTTTAAAGCTGGTTATTCCTGAATGTCGTCTGTCACTATCCTAATGTGTGCGGCAGGAGGTGCATAGGAATGCTGACAACAAAGACGCAGAGCAATCTGTAAACTAAGAATGTTCAGGAAGCCAATGTAAAGCAATCTTTGCATCACTAGCTTCTTGTTTTACAAAGGCTTTGGATTATTGTGAAAGCACCGGCACAGGAAATGTTCTGTAAGCTGATATAAGTTTGGCATCTTCGAACAGCGCTATCTGCATAACCTTTTATGTAATTATATATACATATGTATGTATGTATATATAATTTGCATACATATAAATATATAATATTTTCTTTATTCAACAATCCGGTTGACAGAACGCAACCGGTTACAGTGTGCAATTATGCAGTTTAAACAATTCACAAGAACGCAGATCACAGAATACACAAATCTTAACTATACTAACAGAACAGACAGCCTGCAATATTATATAGATTATATATGTACGATTACATACTTATTTTTCTAAATACATATTTTTTAGCCTATTTTTCTATTTTATGTGTGTGTGTGTGTGTGTGTGTTTGTATATATTGAGCAACATAATGAGTACACTGTTTGTGCCCTGTCTGTGAGAGTCTCAGATGACCTGGCATGAAGTCATACAGAGTAATGGCTGTGAAAAGTGTCTGTTGTCAGGAGCAGAGGCTGTCTGCTTAGCTGGTATTACAACGCAGGGTCTGATTTACTGGTGGTTTTGTGGTGCAAGATGACACGGTGTCATTAGGGGTGCAAGATGACACGGTGTCATTAGGGGTGCAATTACCACAGCCACAGTGTCACCAACTGTGACGTCGACGTTTTCATTAGACGGTATCGAATATAAGAAGACAAAATTGTTCCTTTGCATTTCCAGCTTAAAAGCTTTTAGGGAAGAGTGGGCAACATTATGCCTTTAATTAGCTTTTCATGTTTGTTTCTGTATGATGAAACCTTTAAATGAAAGTTGACAGAGTTTATATCAGAAGAAAAATAACCTGTAAACGGGACTTCTATGGGTCAACCTGCCTGTTGTAATTTTTTAAAATGTGGATAAATTACTAGGATAGTAATAGATTACTAATTGTTCGTGTGCTTCGGTGCGAAACTCTGATGCAGTGTCCACGCTGTTGTCAGGAGCGCCTCTGAGTAGTGAGCTTGAAGGGGCGCTATGGAAAATACGAGAAATAGATAAATAAATAAATAGGAACTTGATTGCTTTCAGACATCAGTTTTAAAAAAATATTTTTGTCAGTTGTATTTGATCAAATTACTTATGTTGCACTCTAGTTTTTTTAATGGCCAAGAAATCAATTTGATGTAATGGTCTTATAGTTGCACTTGCAGAGTTGAAATAATCTATGGCATGCCACTCTCTCTAATTTTGTTTCAATATTACTTAATAAATCTAATAAACTACTATTATCACAATTTATTTCTTCACTTGGCAGTGTTGTTACCAATAATGTCGTAGGTTATAATTGCATCACTGCATGCAAATCTTAGAGATAGTTGATTTAATTATCAGAATTTCGTTTTCTTACAGACATTTTCCAAGAAGAATTGTTCAAGCCTGATCACTTTTTATGCAAGTATTCATTGTCGTATTTTTCGTTGATATGCATGAAATTGGGATGTGATGAGAAAGAGGAAATTTAGAGTCTCATTGTGCGGAGCAATCTTATCCGATTCGAGTAGTTTATGTCGATCGCGTAAACTAATCTGGATAAAATTGACTTTTGTCGCTGTCCAGAGAGTCGGAAGCACTGCGACTTAGGGAATTGAAGAGGAGTGCGTGGGTGATCCGTAAAACATAGTTTATTGTCTGGTGGGTGGACTCTGTTGGAACGAATGCTATGTCAGTGTGGCTCAGTTTGTCACAATTAAACTGACGCAACTGCTTCTCGTGAGATTCTCTTTGTTTCAGAGCTGAAATTTTTTATTCATTCATTCATTCAAATTCAAGTAGGCCTATTCATTATAGCAACTCTTCACGGAAACTACCGTACTCAGAAGTGCTTCCGAAACGGCCAAAATGGACAGTTTTCAAGTGCGTATTGGATGTGTCAGGGAACAGGTGCTGTAGCTCAATATGGACGCCATTCCATACTGCCGTGCTATTAAACCACCTTGTGGTAAAGTCTGGCTAAGCTGTGCAATTGAAATGAGGTGATGTGACCTATCACAAGAGCATTGGATTTCTGCCTTAGACTCTTAGTAGAGAGAAGATGAATAAAAGCTGTCTCTTCTTTGAACCTCTAACAACTATACTCAAATGTATGGATAAACATTTATGCAGTGAAAGGGTTAAGACAGACAGCCATGAGTATGACATGTTGACGTCTTCATTTTCTTCACCTCTGCTTATACTAATTACATCTGAGTTGGTTAGATGTGCAGATAGAACAGATATCTTGATGTTGATTTCTCCCCTACCTAGCGCTATTTGTTTTCTCTAACCTGATTCTTAAAGAAATTGACCAAAGCGCTGTTCGGTTCGAGGCTGTTTTGTCCGTTCCACCGATACGTAGAATTGATTCTGCCTGCAGCGGCTGAATTTGTTCAAGACTTTCTGCCATCTGCTGATGCGCTCCGTCCAGCCATCCATTTCGCTTTAACATGCGACCTTTCTGCTCTGCACGACCGACTTCTGGCGCTTCTTCGCGCTTCGCGCTTGAAATGCCGATCCAACTGGGTTAACACCGTCGCCTTGTTTCTCTCGTCAGCCGCGACCCCCATTATTCAGTCTCACCCTGTCGGAATTAAGTGCCACTTGGCATTTTCCCCTGCAATGCTATTATGCTGATATACATATACATAACTTCTATGCGGATACATACTGTGTGTGTTTTGCGGTGAAATAACTACATTTATGGTCGCAGATTTACCATAATAGGTATTTGTATGCTCATACATGCTTGCATGCATACCAATAGGGTTCATTCATGCATGCATGCATACCAATAAGGTTCATTCATGCATGCATGCATACCAATAGGGTTCATTCATGCATGCATGCATACCAATAGGATTCATATTAATTCGGAGGTACATTCAATTTCACAGCACACTTGCTTACTTTTGGTTAATATGATACATGTATATCGTTGTGATTATATGATAATTATAGGAAGCATTATTTTGCGATACTCAGCTGGGTTTATTATTTAATATTATGATTTATTATTTCCAGCAACTGTAGCGTTATCTTCGAGATATGCTCTCATATCTAGTTAAACCTCTTGTTGCAATTATGGAAATCTCTGTGACTCTGTCCAACTGTAATCTTACAAAGTTGTTAATACATTGCCATAATCTTAGTTTTGAAAGCACAATTGTCTTGCTCAATGTTCTCTCTAATTTGGTGGAGTCCTGTGCACTTGAAGTTTCTTTTTTGCAACTTTTTTTGGAATAAGAGTCAAAGTTTTGCATATTGTGAGTCGAGGGCTAATCAATCAACTGCGGGTAATCAATGTCTTGAATGCGCTGTTGTTCCATGCTAAGAAATTAGTGCTTTTCAAAGCTTAATATATGTGTGTGTGTGTGTGTGTGTGTGTGTGTGTGTGTGTGTGTGTGTGTGTGTGTGTGTGTGTGTGTGTGTGTGTGTGTGTGTGTGTGTGTGTGTGTGTGTGTGTGTGTGTGTGTGAGTTAAGGAATTTAGCAAGCTATACGTGAAAAAATATATTTTATCATAAAAAGTGTGTGGGGAAAAGAAAAACAAATCTTTTTGTAAGCACTTTGTTTTATTTTGTGTGCTCATCTCACATATACATTCGCACAGCTTAGAAGGAACATTGGACTCTCACTCTGTTTGTTCATTCTCAATTGAATGTACCATGTTTTGTCAACTTTTTCCAGTTCGTTCACTCTCATCTCTTTGAGTTTGACGAGACTATGGCCTTGTTGTCTTGTTGTGGTGTTGGTTGATACAACGGACAAATTAGTTAAGTTAATAAGAAGACATCAGAGACTTGACCTAATTCACACGTACAGCAGATAGCTATTACATAATCTAATAGGGAGAGATATCACTTACGCCACCATCATAAGGCAAACGATTTCTGATACATACATACATACATACATACATACATACATACATACATACATACATACATACATACATACATACATACATACATACAATGTCATACATACATACATACATACATACATACATACATATGTGACGGAGTCCCCCCGAGTGACAGTCCCTACCTCTGTCCTGTCCACCGGAAGGGGGCTTCCGTGTTGTTGCTGGACTGCAGCAGGTGTTTCGGAAAGTTGGAAGTCTGATTGGTCCATATATATACTTTGTCGTGTGGTTGGTGGCCAATACACAGTAGGCGCTTTAGAAGCTAGCCTAAGACTTCTGCGGAGTGTGGGTTCTGGCTGGTTGCTATAGGTTTTCTCGCACGCAGGTTCAATCCGTCCAGCAACAATCTCAATGGGAGTGGGGGACCTGATTGGAGAAGTTCCTATTTGGCTAAGCCGCCGGTTCAAATCCTGAATGCTAGAAGTCAAACCTTCTAGCATCGGGCCTAAGCTAGCCAGAAATACTTCTGTAGCGGCAGAACCACCTTCAGGAGGGAAGGACTGTCGGTGCCTTACCTCACCTTGCCTCATCTCTTCTTCCTCTTCTTCACTCCTACTCATTGCTCGCTCAGCCATTATTATGGTATCCAAAGAGTAGTCACTGGAGTTATTATGAATTTTAATGCAAAGCCAAACAGTTCAAACACTTTAAAATATACAGTGAAGATCAGTCTAAGCAACTATAGTAATATAAACATAAAATGCGAACTCGTTTCTGTAGGCCTAAAATTTAGAGATAAAACAATCTTGACTTACAGCTAGGCTCCCAGGACCCGGGGACGACTAGACCACTTCCTGAGACTTGTTCAGACAGTTCCTGGACATCCGCTCGTGCTACCAAAACCGGAAGTTCAAGGCGAGGGCAGGTCTCGGACACGTCTCTCAGAACAGTTACAGCAGCAGGCGTGGGGCATCTTCAGACGGTGAAAGATTCGGGCAGAGCTGGAACAGCCTCAATGTCTCTTTCGGACCAGGTAGGCGGTGGCGACTAGGCAGAGCTGGACATCAGACAGTACACTCTCGACGGACGATTCAAGCAGAGCTGGATAACCAGACGACGGCCTAGTCGGGCAGAACTTCGGTATCTTCGGTGAACTGACGACTTCCTCCGATCAAGATTTCTCCGGACTGCCAGGAATGAGCTCAGGGGGGTCCCTTAAATAAGCTAGTCGGGCGGCCAGGTCAGGAACCTATTAGTTCAGGACGGATTCACTGCAGTGCAAACCCGGGCAATTATTCAATCAGATTCTTCTTTCCTGGGTTTTCGGTTGAGGTTTCGACTCATTGCCAGAATACAAGGTACTCTCTCCTGGCGTCCTCTCAATCTGGGAGGTCTATCTAATTCCGGCACTCGGGCTAGGGCAGAGTAATCAATTACATAACACTGAGGGTTGGGGTGGTCCGCTGGGGTGGGAGTCTTTAATTATTAAACAATGGTGGCATTGTTGAGCGGAAACCACCACCGGCATCTCCGTGGAGGATGGGGGGTTGGGATGACTAATTCCCAGGGCACTTAGATTACAGGCCATAAAGGCGCTACATAAATACATGGCTGGAAGAGACAGGTATAAAAATACTAAAGGGACGAGGAAGTATGACTCGTCACACATACATACATACATACATACATACATACATACATACATACATACATACATACATACATACATACATACATACATACATACATGCATGCATGCATGCATGCATGTATGCATGCATCTTCTTCTTCTTGGTCTCTCTTCCGTCAGGCGTAGGATGAGGCCTCAATATGCCGTCTCCAGCTTGCTCGGTTTCTGATTTTATCCACCGCATCTCTCATATCCATGTTCTTTGCTGCTAGATCTTCTTTTATATTGTCCAATGTCCGTCCAGGCCTTTGATTGTCTCCCTTGACTTACATACATGCATACATACATGTACATACATACAAACATACATACATACATGCATGCATATATGCATACATACATGCATACATACATACATACAAAAGTACTTTCCGGTACATACATACATACTTAATGGTACATACATACATACATACATACATACATTTTAATGTTGACAAATCCTTCATACTCGTACCAGAAACAAACGGAAATGAGATCAATTGAATTCCGTTATTAATATGTATGTATGTGCACTTGTTATGGTCCCCCTTGAAAATTTCTACTCAGAAGCGCTCCCAACAACAGCATGGACACTGAACTGGAGTTTCATGCCGATGCGCATGAACAACTGCGAGTGAAGGACTTGCTCAAGTTCCCTACAATAAAACAGCCACAACAATTTATGACAGGAGGACCATGACAGGATCATACCGTTGTGAGGCGCCTTACAAGCAACTAATTAATAGTAACAATGGTCCGATTAATTAATTATTCTTTTTTCCGTTGAACCGTTTCAGCTTCGTCGTCTTTTCACGCATAGCAGACTGTCTATCGGTGCGCGTCGGCTTATATCCAATCGAGTGACTTTATGGCAGTGTTTTATAGACTGGTCGAAATTAACCTAATCCACTCGTGAGATTTGCGCAGTCACTGCTAAACCCATCGGGACAAAAACAGAAATAGGATTTGAGCTTCATCGGTGAATTGGCTTTTTAATAATAAATTATTTTTCGTGCATATATTCACGCTGTGAATGTCGTCTGCTACGTGTCTTGTCACTGCGGGGGGTGGGGGGGAGTGGGGGCAATCGGGTAATCTATGTCAGTTTTGACCTTTCAACCTCGACCTTTGCATTCATTGGACGTTGGTTGGACCGGATAGTTCTACTAGACACTTAGGTTGTATAAGCATTTCATATTAACAACAGCATCAGCTGGAACATTCAGTGCCAGATACATTTGCCAGTATAGGATGAATAGAAATGAATATTAATGTAGCATGAATGTTTTATTGAGTATGCAACTATGCATGGTTGTTGTTCAATATAGGCTGCAATGTTGCTGTGGTGGTAGACGCCAAAGCACATGCTGTTGTTTAGTAATGATGATGATGACCATGATAACAATAGCATTAATAATAATAATAATAATAATCATGATGGTCGTGATGATTTAAATTAGTAGTTGTGGTATTAATAATGATAATAACAGCAGCGTTGTAAGGCGTCCTTGTAACGGCATGGCCAAGTTACGGCGCCATGTAAATCATTATTATTATTAAAATATTACTATTAGGATGATTTGTACAGCGATTTGTACAGTGATTTGTACAGTGATTTGTACAGTGATTTGTACAGCGATTTGTACAGCAACTTGTACAGCGATTTGTACAGCGCCTCAGATCAGTCGAGACCAAAAGAAACAGCGCTGCACACGAGTTCAAAACGCCACTGGCGGTCGTATGATTTCTAGAAAAGATAGGTTATGAGTTTTGATTGAAAAGCCTCCAGAAATGGTGCGTTCGTCACATTGTCGGGAAGACTGTTCTAGACTTCTAGTGGTATTGGTAGTAGTGGTTGTAGTGGTTGTGGTAATGGTTGGTAGTAGTAGTGGTTGTAGTGGTGGTGGTGGTGGAAGTGGTGGTAGTTGTAGTTGTAATCGTAGCTGCAGCAGCATTAGTAGTAATTATAATGATATTAATAATAATAATAATAATAATAATACTTTATTATAATAATAATAATAATAATTACACTAATAATAATAATAATAATAATAATTAGGCTACGACAATTTTTATGGCGCAGTAACACAGCCATGCCGGATTTAAAAGAGTAAAATAAAATAATAATGATTATAATTGCCCTTGCGTCATATATCCAGTGCTGTAATGCCATAGGATTTCAAAGCACACATTTACTGAAGGTGACGCCTGAATTTCCACACACCCATTACAGCTCCAGGTATAAGTCTTGACTTCTGAAAGATTATATAGCTCAGGTAAATGAAAATGATAGTGATGAACTTCAGGCATTAAAAACAATGATTGTTTTGTTGTGATTTAGCACAGCCCAGAAAGAGAAGAGCGCTATGTTTTTGCTTGAAAAACAATACCTTTTCGCAATAGAAAGCTGATGCACTAAAACCTTAAGTTTCTAAGGCCCATCTTGGAATAACTGCCTAACTACTTGAGGCATGAGCTTCTCAGTCTCTCTTCGCCTTTTCCAACAAAAACGTTTGAGTTTTAACCTGAATGATATCAAAGAATTTTCAGAATGAATAAAACCAAGCGACGAATTCCAGAGCTGCAGTACAACCTTTTACTTCACACATTGCTTATCAATAAGCCTCAAGATATGTCAGCCCTATTGTCTGAAATGAATGAAAGGAAAGTACTGCTAATTAGCGACAGAGAATAGGCCTCTAGTTAACATGCTTAAAAAAAGAGAAAGGTTTGACTATAGGACAAATCCAGGTGGTTGGACACTTTGTAGGTGTTCAGTACTGCTAATACGATACGTACTGGTAGGCCTACTACAAGACAGGGACAGATTCCACGAACCAGACAAACATTGTCGCCGCTTGCGGCATGCTTGGCAATTTTTCAGTTGAGCACAGCGTGAAGCTCAGTGAGTAAAACTGGCTCGTGTGAAGTTTGTTTATTTGTATGTGCACTTTTTATAACGCCCCTTCAACGAATATACCCACTGCACCAGCACGCCCCACAACAGAAGTTGGCGAGATAGGATGCAGTATTTCATGGATGATTTTTCCAGTGCAGGACTCCTTCGCATCCGATGGAATTGAGTTGCAGTGGATCTGATGGCGAATGATCCAGTATCGGCTGCACAGATACTGACAGATGGACAGCTGATGAATATCTACGCGGCCATGTTTATGATTTTAAGCGATAAGGATAAGGATTGGGGATCCTGTGATCCGTGCACATAGAGGGGTTTAATAATATAATGGTGGGGAAGGATTTGCTATGGTCTAAAGAATGGACTTAATCCCATCAAAATGATCCGATCAGAACATCCTTGAATCTTCATCTACTTCTTTCAAAAGTATGCTCCCTGTATTTCTTCCTTTCAGCCATAGATCTAAAAAAAAACGATGAAAATAAAATAATAAGCGGAGAAAACATCGGTTTTTTTCGAAAATAAAAACGACAAAAAAACGACAGAAAAATGGAAACGGAAAATAATTTGCCTTCGTTTTAAGCTTAAAAACTTGCTTATATGCAATTTTATCTTAAACTGAAAAATAACACAACTTTATTATTAGGCCAAAATTAATTGCATTAATCTACCACAGTTATTTTTTCTTATAACTTTGGTCTAATATGAAATTCTGAAAATTAAAGGTATTAAAATCTTTTCAAATTTAAATTGTAAGCATAAGTCCACATTAGTTCATGCTGATCGACATAACGCAATTAAAATCTAATCAGAAGCAAGGACCATAGATGTGTACTAAATTACATATTTGTACTTAAAATTGTTACTTATAAAATTAATTATAGGCTCAAGAATTTTATATCAAACTAACTCTTACAAATTTCATTTCTTGTATTGACCTAGGCTACTACAATACTACATGTATTTCTCAAATGATGACTTAGACAATTACATAATGACACTATATAGCTAGATGAATCATTGAGAGTACGGTGGAAACGTATGGAATATCAGATAAAAATTGAATTAGGGGGAAAATAATAGACAGTAAATAAATAAATAAAGTTGCATAAAAAATTTAAAAAACGATAAAAAACAATGCGAAAAATAAAAACGGAAAACCCACTTTTTGGGAGAGAATAACAAACGAAAAAACCGTTTTTTACAACAATGCTTTCAGCTGCAGCAGCATCTGTATTGTTTCCAAGTCTGTGTCGATCTCTGTTCCAAGGTCAGACCACAATTATCTGATTTCGATGGGTAGTCGTGATCTACTGTTAGACAATTCTGTCTGATTATCGCCTAATTCCATGCGATCCTATTGTGAACGGCTTAATAATAATACAGGGCAATTTATTGTGTCTGGTCTTATTTGGCCACATTAATGGCACAGTTGGATATTATACAGGCAACACATTTCGGAATGACCATGGCATGGTAAAGCTATTGTCATGAGACACAGTATCTGATTTGGGATTGTTTATTGGCTGGAGTGTACGAGCCGTGTGTCCTCTGAGACCAATTGCTCTCTGTACGGACCTTGAACAACTGTCCTTCACTCACAGTTGCTCAACGACATCCACTGTCGTCATTAGATAGCAGTGCTTAGCAAATACATAATAATAATAATAATAATAATAATAATAATAATAATAATAATAATAATTAATAATAATAATAATAAGGGGGCAGGTATGTCGCATGGGATGCAACATCCATCCATACCTGTGCTACATCTTACCTCAACATCACGTCATCAGTGCCTGGAGGGGCAGCCGAACACGCCGCCAACCGAAAAAGCACCAAATACTCAACCCTTCCGACCACCCACGATTTCGTCCCCGTCGCCATCGAATCATTGGGCCCCATCAATCGGATAGGTCGTGAATTCTTTATGGAGTTGGGGTGTCGCATGACCGCCGGCTCAGGGGACCCTCGAGAGACTTTGCACTTATTTCAACGTTTGTCTATTTGCACCCAAAGATTTAATGCCATAGCCTTCAGGGGCACATTTGCACAACACACCAGGGTAGAGGACGACTGATCTTACTAATATGCATTTAATTTAGTTTTAGTTGTGCAAAACAATTAGCACATTTTGCCTGTGTTTGTCAGGCTTTTGCGCATCTGCACATTTGTTTGCACAGTTTGAAACGGAAATAAATGATAATAATAATAATAATAATAATAATAATAATTAATAATAATAATAATTACTTACTTAGTACTTAGCCCATCCCGTGCAGAACTGCACATCGGGCAACGCAGCCTTTCCACTCCACCCGGTCCATCGCCATCCGAGCAGCATCCTCCACCGTCATCTCCAAGCACTTCAGATCTTCTCGAACAGTTCCCATCCAGTTCTTTCTTGGTCTTCCTCTTCCACGCTTCCCCTTTGGAGTCCAGTTCATCACCTGATTGGCTCTTCTGTCGCTGCTCATTCGTGCCACGTGTCCCATCCAGTTCAGTCTTTTCTTTCTGATGATGTTCTCCAGTTTGTCCAGCCCTGTTTCTCTGATGATTTCATTTGTGATCTTGTCCTTCCAGGAGACGTGCAAAATTCTTCTTTGCCACCTGTGATGCGCTGCCTCTAGTTTTTTCTTATTTGCCATATAATAATTATTTGCCATATTATAATAATTAATAATAATAATAATAATAATTAATAATAATAATAATAATAATGTGCATTGGTATGTATCAAGCAGTCAGTCAATCAATCAGTTAATCAATCAGTCAATCAATCAATAGCCATGGGTTCAGTCCTTGTAGTTTTGTGTCTGATGCCCTCTTCACAATGTCCCTCGAAATGGAACTACAGATGGATCCGTCTTTGTATGTCTCCTTTTCCACATCACTCTTCGACGTCGTCTGTGGTCTTCCTCTTCTCTTCGTGCCCTCCATCATTCCAAACACATGCAAAAGTCCAGCATACATATACACATGCAATAATGCATGAATACATGTTGGTATGTACGTATGTATGTATGTATGTATGTATGTATGTATGTATGTATGTATGTATGTATGTATGTATGTATGTATGTATATATGTATTATGTATGTATGTACACTGGTGTCTGGAAGAATGGATGGCACAAACAAAAGGCGAAGACCACATAGAGAATGGACGGATAGCGAATATTCATATTGTGTATGTATGCATGTGAAAATATCCTCCTGTTTATATATATAGATATATTGATGATATGTATGAATGTATCTGGGCTTTTATAGAGCAGCCTGTTTGAAGACACTCTGAATCATTGTGAGCATCGCTGTCTAAAGGATTGACAACAGGTGCGCCTTGCAAACTTAGAGACTTATAATGCGTGTGTGTATGTGTCTCTGTATGTTTGTTTGCACACGTGTATGGATGTTTACATGTAGGTGTCTAGGTTTTCATCGAGCTCATTTTAGGATCTCTTAAAAGCATCTAAACAGGTGTGTTTTGGAAAACGATGAACTACTTCTTATGGCAGAGTTAAGAGAAATAGTGCAAATGGAGTTGATAAGACGTGGCTTTGATAGATACAGTCATACACTTTTGCTTTACCATTAAGATATTAGATGCCACACATTCAATTTTATACATTCAGAGTAAGCTTATAATTTCCAATGGACAAACAAAATGCCGTTAGCAGTCAGTAGGATCTACACATGTGTCTAATTCACTCTTATTCATCCTTTGCACAAATGTAGCCAATGGTCCATACAATGGTCATCTTTGACGATGATATCCAACCTGTGTCCACGGGCAACTTTCTGCACAATTCCTTTTTACAAGATCTTTCAAGATCTTCATATGCGGATTTCTTCTAATCATTTTTCATTGAACTCTTTAAAAGACCTGCTGGTTTAGTTTTACACTCCTCCCAGGCAGCTCTAAAAACTTTTCTACACATTGATCTCTGAAAGTTTCCTCACTTTACCTGTTCCGAAGCTGTTCGTCTATTGTTTAAGACGTAGGTGTTCTCTTAGTAGTTCTCTTACCTGTACCAAACACATTGTCAAGCTAACCCGCTATTCCTAAGTATTCCAGTTAAGACGTCTCACGGTCTCAGTATTATTCGCAAATCTGTTCCATCTTCGACCTTTCCATCAATGTCTCTACAGTTCAGCATAGAATTAGAAGTTGTACAGCTGTGATCAGTCTCCATTTCTGTGCAATAAATTACTTGGCAACCAATGCTGTGATCTCAGCCTCTCTATCTCTCTCTCTGCACTTTAAATCCATTCTGTTTAACATTGAGTTCATGCTGCTCTTTAAATCCATTCTGTTTAACATTGAGTTCATGCTGCCAGGTTCATAGTGTAAAAGCAAGTCTTCGCTCAGGGTTGTTTGTCCATGGGTTATGCGTAGTCTATGCTCTTCTGAACTGTGTGATGGAAGCAATAGAAAACGCAGTTGTGGGTTGGTATATTATTGTATAACATAACGAGTGATTGAGGGCAGACTGGGTCTAGCAAGAGAGATGGCAAAGTCTGTGGTGGTTGGTTAAGGTTGGAAGGCGATATCGTCTGCACTCGTTTGGCAATTGCGTAGTCATGGCAGTTGCGCTACAGACACAAAGGCGAGTATTGTCTGGCGGAGAAATGTCACGCGATCAGTTGAGTGCGGTCATGGCATGGTCTTCGATCGCCGACTGGATGACCGCTAGGGGTCAGCGACGTTTTACTCGATTTAGTTTCGAGTATTTGAATCGTATTGATCTTCACTTGTCCTTTCAATGGCCACCACTGTCTACTAGTGTCCAGTCGATATGGTTTCTGTCTTTGAGGTATTTGCTCGGTGTATGTGTGTTCTGTGTGTCTATCTGTATCGCCATAGTTATATCTGTATCTTCATGTCTATGTGTGCGTCTATTTGTATCTTCATGTGTCTATCTGTATCTTCATATCTATGTGTGTATTTTAAAATTTCGTGCAAATATTTTCATATTTATTTTGTTGTATATCTTCATATTCACTCTGTGTATCTTCCTATTTACTGTGCATCTTCATATTTACTCTGTGTATCTTCATATTTACTGTGCATCTTCATAGTTACTCTGTGTATCTTCATATTTACTTTGTTGTATATCTTCATATTTACTCTGTGTATCTTCATATTTACTGTGCATCTTCATATTTACTCTGTGCATCTTCATATTTACTCTGTGTATCTTCGTATTCGATTCGTTGTGTATCTTCATATTTACTGTATGTAGTATGCACTCTATCTACCTATAACCGAGTGAAGGCTAAGTTGCTTGGCAGAAGACAGTTTGATTTCCGAATGGTATCTCTGTTCTTTGATGTCTGATTAGCCGGTAGTTAAGTGCTTTTCCTCCATAATTAATGAACTGAGTTGGGTGGATAATTCATTTCGACCAATCAACACAGACGAGGGACAACTCATATCGACCAATCACATCTGCCGCCGCCGACGCTGATAAAAAGAAGACGCAGCTGATGTTCACCGGCCGTATGTCGTTCGTCGCCGGAGATAAACAACGGAGGACCAGGCGATAAAGTTCTTCCAGGACTTCTTTCGGAAGGTGATAACTGCACCTCGTCGAGTAAGAACCAGTTTCAGTGCAAAGGCTGTACACGGTTTCGTTTAAGTGAGCATTTCTCGAGTTGATTTTTTCCCTGGCGCAGTGGCAGTGGCAGTGGCGATTTATGATCGTGCGTTTCATAACGTTGGGCAATTGATGAAGTCGTCTTGAAATGAGTGTTGAGGCGAGAGGAGGACTGGTTGGGAAAGAAGGCTTCTCTCATATGCACATAATTTATGACTTGTTGGCTGAGGATATAGGCTCAGTGAAGAGGATATAGACAGACAGACAAGAGGTTATTTTCAAGTTGATTTGATGTATTGTTGTTCATGAATGTCTATCCAAATTTCCTGTTTAAAAGATCAATCAGTCAATATCCATTTGTTTATCAATCGCTTGTTGCTGTTTAGGAAGGAAATGTTTCTGTGTTTCTGGATGGTGCTTTGCGAACAGGGTGCCGTCCTTTTTTGGACATCTAGTCTGAGGTCCAATCGAATGACTTCTTGTCTCTTGACCTTGATCACAATCAAGCGATGGTTGCTTTCAGTGAAGTCGCAGTCAGATATACATTGGATATTAAAAGTTCCTTTTGCTCATGCAGCCACTATACGGAACCATACCTTTTCGGTGGTAGGACCCTCAACCTTGAATGACCTGCTCTTAATGCTCCGCTCCTTTTCTGGAACTCACTCCAGGCATTCGTCGCTCATCTTAAGGTGGGGAGCGCCTCTGAGTAGTCCCCTTGAAGAGGTGCTATACAAATGCATTTAATGAGTGAATGAATGAATGAATTTGAGAAGGAAGCAGATTGAAATCGGATAGATGAGAGAGAAACAAGAATTGAGACTGTGATGGGTGGTGTCTGCACGTTGAAGTTGATGAGTCTTAAGTTGAGATCTGAGTACTTAACGCATCAAAGAATCGACGCAAATGAACTGAACTGAACTGAACGGAGCTCGTCAGGGAATTGAACGGCTTTCGATCAACAACCGAGAAATCCCGAGACGCCAATGCTGCTCAGGTTCAACCAGACCAACCTCCGCAGTCCGCATCTTCCATGCCGAGTGTTGTATCTGTTTATAATATTGTGAACACAAAACAACGATAGGTTGTTGGCGGGTTGATATGTTGCAATTCCATTTCAGACATGATTGGCAATGGGGTCGACTATAAAATAACCTGCTTTCACATACTTTGCTCCTGAGTAAGCAGCTTTAAGGGGTGCTATATCAAATTGCTAATAATAATAATAGTGCTGCTTGTACCAACCGAATGTGCATATTAAGACTTAATAATAATAATTATTATTATTATTATACCTAATTGTACACTTGAATTCTGTCTTCATGAATTATAATGAGACGATAGTACTGTCTGATTGTAGACCTATTAATGTCGTAACCATCGTGACTGTTGCTGCTTTCCCTGCATACAGGACATTTCCGGTGTATTTTGCCTCATAAGTTTCTGGTGTTAATTTAGTTTATCATTTTCACAGCCCTGCCTGAATTATTATTATATAGGAAGTTTGATAATGCCTCTTCAAGGTAGTCTACTCAGATGCACTCCCAGCCCAATCATGGCTAAATCGGAAATTTTGAAATTCTTTAGGAACAGAGTGGAGTGACCTTGGGTAATAAGTGCAGCGTTACAGGGAGACTGTTGCAAGTTGTAGGACCAGCTACCAAGAATGAATGATTCTGTCGAATCCATTCATGAGCAAGGAACCAGAAACTCAGCATGGTCCGCCAACCGAATGGTGGATCAGCGTTGGAGGTGGCGGCACTGTTAATAACTGTCACGGCATAGTAGGTCTATAACTCTAAATGCGGAGTAAAACTCGGCTCTTGGTCCAGAGTAATACCAAGGCATTGCGGGAAAGGGAGGAAGAGTGATCATAGGAAACTCTGATATTAACGCTTCTATGTCGATTTTTTGTCAGCTGTTGGTACGTCGCAAACCAGAATGTCGACTAGTAGCAAAGTGCCATGTTTTAAGTTCCCAGTCGTCAGCGTTTGAATGTTTATCAGCTGTTATCGCTATGAATACGTTGGTGCTAGGACAAAATGTCCCCGGACAAAATGTCCCGGACAAAATATCCCGGACAAAATGTCCCTGGACAAAAAGTCCCCGGACAAAAAGTCCCCGGACAAAAAGTCCCCGGATAAAATGTCCCCGGACAAAAAGTCCCCGGATAAAATGTCCCTGGACAAAAAGTCCCCGGACAAAAAGTCCCCGGACAAAAAGTCCCCGGATAAAATGTCCCTGGACAAAAAGTCCCCGGACAAAAAGTCTCCGGATAAAATGTCCCCGGACAAAATGTCCCGGACAAAATGTCCCTGGACAGAAAGTCGCAGGGTAAAAGTGATGTCCCTACACTACGTCGCATAAGGCCTTTGTTTATTGTATACATGTATCATTTCATATGAATTTAAGTTATTAACGAATACAGAGTGATCGTTTACTTCAAGGCATCCATTTTAAAACTTAACGCGCCATAATTAGGTACAGTTGCCAGGAAGAGGGGGAGGGAATCTCCTAGTCAAAATGAGGGCGATGTCCGGGGGTAATTGTCGGGGAATAAGTCCGGGGAATATGTCCAGAGGAAATGTCCGTTCCCCCCACCTAAACTACGCATCGCCGGCCTGTTGGGATTTTGTGCGGCTGCAGTATCACGCTAGACTGCGTCCGTGTGGGAGACTAAGCCTAAATCCAAGATGGACCGTCTTGTCCGACAATGCCCTCACATGTAGACAGCCCACCATTTGAAACAGCTGCAGTGTAGAATGGCAGATGGCAACCTCTTAACTTCTATCTTAGCGGACCAGGGCCGTGTTCTGAAGCCGCTCCTAATCCAAACAGCAGGAAATTCTATCATTTTCTCAAATTCTTCTGCGGTAATGCCATTTCTGGAAGGCATTCTCCCTCCATTTGAAGATGCCTAGATTAAACACTGGCCACTGCCCGTATATCGGTCGCCCAGTCACTGTCGCCACCGCAGTGCTCTACTACCAATTGAAGAATCTGAATCCACCATCTCAAAGAAGATGCTTGGTGGTCTTGCCCTTGTGAACAAAATCTAATGCATTGTATCTGACCATTATGTTCATAACTTTATAATTAAATAGCTGCTAGTGACTTTCAGAAGCGCTGCCAGTGCATGCAATACCTAGAGAATAGGCAGGTTTTAAGACGAGAGAAAGATAACGAAAGACTACTATACTAGAGTGGATGACAGAGCAAAGTGATGGGGGGGAGTCCCTTCCATAGAGAGGGACCTGTGCAGGCAAATGATAAGGATTGTGCCATGGCGGTCCTGACGCGGGAACAACGACGTCGAGCCAATCAGAGACCTAAGAGGACGCAACGAAGTGGCAAAAATGGGGTGAGTACTGGATCACAAAGATACTTCGGTGCAAGACCCATTTGGGACTTGACGTTCATGGGTTGTTGTCCCCAGAAATGGCATTTCCAACCGCTCAAACTATAGCCATGACTGTGCAGAATCGAGTTTTGTTCGTCTTGGGCCCAGTCCATGGTCGGGATAGTGCCGCTATGGCCCTACAAACCCTTCGGTAGGTCGGGCCTGAAGTTGAAGAGGTTTCCAAATGAAATTTAGCTGCTCATTATGCCTATTGTGTATGTTTATTTCTGAAACTCATGTATTTGCAACTTACAAACTGAAGGCCCCAAATCGGAGTCGGATCGAGTGCCTCCAAAGTCAGGTAGGCCTACAGCTTCAGCAAACCTAATACAAAATTATTTTGTGCACAAGTAACGCCACTTAAACTGACTCAGGTCAGTAGATCTACCTAGAGTTTGTAAGCCTACTTTCTTAAGCACAGCGTCTATAACATTGCAATTCCTAATATATGGTGGGCTCATAATAAGACATGCGTGGGGCCTTCAAAACAATACCTCGGTAGGCCCAGATGTCATTAATACGCGCCTGACCTTAAGTTTGTAGGGGGCCTCCACATTTATAAGTGTAGGCCTACTCCGAAACGCAACTGTAGAAATATAAAAAAATTCTTATGACAACCCCGTCATCACTGATGTAAATGTAGGTTAGGTCAAATATTGTTGCTCAGATGTGCCACATTACATGCACAAGGATGTAACACATGGACGGCAAAAAGTATATTGGACCTTATTGGTGTATTCATTCATTCATTTCAGACATTTATATAGCGCCTCTTCAAGCGTAGCTACTCAGAAGCGCTCCCGACCCAGCCAAGGCTAAAGTGAACAGCCTTGCAACATTGTAGTGTGGTGTAGCTAATGTTTTAGGACCCCAGACCTTTAGAGTGTCCAGGGACCTAAGGTTGTCATGCCACTGCATAGTTACGTCTTTACGCTAACGGTCGAGAAATAATTTTTCGACTGATCGATTGTCTCACAAAAAATCTTATGATTAGGATAATTTATAAACTACCAAAATAATGAGCGATCCGGACACACACCTTCAAGGTTGCCTATATGTAGGACAAACGCAGATACTATGAAAAATAGCTGAGCCCTTGTCAAATTTGTACATTTCTGGCGCAAGAATCAGAAATCTTCTAAAATAGCGAACCAAATGCAGCTTGCAATTGGTTGATTTGCTAAGAATGTTCTGTTATATTCAAAATGACTCGTTTAAATGCATTTAGAGAAGGTGGTTCTCTGACAGATGGACTATTTTTCTCAATGTAGGTGCGCCTACTGCTAGGCGCCCATGCGTTGGGTTTAGGTAGTGTAGGGACATTACTTTCATCCTAGGACTTTTTGTCCGGGACATTTTGTCCGGGACATTTTGTCCGGGACATTTTGTCCGGGGACATTTTGTCCGGGGACATTTTGTCCGGGGACATTTTGTCCGGGGACATTTTGTCCGGGGACATTTTGTCCGGGGACATTTTGTCCGGGGACATTTTGTCCGGGGACTTTTTGTCCGGGGACATTTTGTCCGGGGACATTTTATCCGGGGACATTTTGTCCAGGGACATTTTGTCCGGGGACTTTTTGTCCAGGGACATTTTGTCCGGGACATTTTGTCCGGGACATTTTGTCCGGGGACATTTTGTCCGTCCACGGAATACGTTTGGCCTTGATCACTAAGTGCTGCTTGTACCAACCGAATATGCGTATTAAGACTTTGGCTGTGTTTCCATGTTGCATCCGTGTGGTCGCTTGTAGTTTGTTAGGCGCAGCTGTTCCAACTAAGTGGATATCGTTGTACGTACGTTTGTTGTTAGCGCGTGATTGATGCCGCTCGAAGACTTAGCGGCACAAAACGTCGCAGCGGATGCAAAACGGCCGTTGCAAATTCAGGAGGTCTTACCCTGTCATTTCCGAATATTATCCATTATTTATGGATCAGACGAGCTCTCCTTCGTCCGTCCTGCCACCCTCGGCTTAACGCGGCCATTTGCTGTCCGACGATCGTAAGCGAACGGTTTATAGGAAGCAGTGCTACGGTGGCGCTCGCTCCCGTCACCATGAGGAATCCCTCTCGGAGCGTCCAGGGGTCGTGGCGCAGTTCCGGTCGCCCGCTATGTTGTCGCATTTGTCAGAGGTTCTCCTGCAGTGAACTCTTCTACGCTCAGATGCTCAGATGCTGTTACTATATGTTCAGGTCCTTGTTACGGAGACTTTGATTTGTTCGGCCTTTTAGCTTGTTAGAGATAATGTGCTCAGGTTAAACTAATGTGCTAGCCTACTTGGGTTAAGCTAATGTTCTATCCTGCTCGGATGTGCTCGGGTTAAGCTAAAATGTCCTATCCTGCTCGGATATGTGCTTGGGTTAAGCTAATGTCCTATCCTGCTCAGATATGTGCTTGGGTTAAGCTAATGTCCTATCCTGCTCAGATATGTGCTTGCGTTAAGCTAATGTCCTATCCTGCTCAGATATGTGCTTGGGTTAAGCTAATGTCCTATCCTGCTCAGATATGTGCTTGGGTTAAGCTAATGTCCTATCCTGCTCAGATATGTGCTTGGGTTAAGCTAATGTCCTATCCTGCTCAGATATGTGCTTGGGTTAAGCTAATGTCCTATTCTGCTCAGATATGTGCTTGGGTTAACCCTTTGAACCCGACGGGCCGGTTTTCCGGCCCGTTATCCATAGAGTTACAGGAGCTCAGTGTTCAAAGGGTTAAGCTAATGTCCTATCCTGCTCAGATATGTGCTTGGGTTAAGCTAATGTCCTATCCTGCTCGGATGTGCTCGTGTTAAGCTAATGTCCTTCCTGCTTGGATTTGCTCGGCTTAAGCTAATGTCCTATCGTGCTCAGATATGCTCGGGCTAAGCTAATGTTCTATCTTGCTAGGCATGTAATGAAATCTACTAGTGCAGTTTTTGCCAAATGCCAATGATTTGTTGTGGCTTTTTCAGTGTTGACATCAGCAACTTCAGCAATTTAGGTATTAGCATCAGACGCTTTGGCATTCTTAACTTTTCAGTGTTGACATCAGAAACTTCACATTTTTATATTGGCATTGGCAGCTTTGTCATTCTTAATTTTTAGCATTGACCAGCAATGTCATTGTCAGTTAAAGCAGTGTTCTTGGTGACGCATGGCAGCTGACAGGATAGACCGCTCACCACCGCTCGCCTTCTAACACATTAATACAGGTTTGAATCCGTGTAGGAACATTGAGCAAGTTTTTCACTAACAATTTTGCTCAGAATCATCGACGACATTCTGTGATATGGTCGTGTGCGCATTTCTAACGTTTAAGACAGCGGTGCGCAACCTGCGGTCGTACGGCCGCATGCGGCCGTGAGCGGAAGAATTGGCGGCCGTGGACGCGTGGTCTAATTATTACATACTGGCGGCCGTGTGCCGATTAATTCATAAATATTTTTATTCCAATGTTTTGAAACTAAGGTTATGTGAAGTAATTAGTTACATGTGTCTCTGTTTGAGTGTATGTAGGAATTAGCCTGCGCTCTCTCTAGATTCTAGAAGCACACACTCATACACACAAGAATGCCACATATTGTCCGTCCCATGTGCATGCACCTTAGACTCAGACCTCTATCAGCTGCATATGCATCGTCCAGATGTAGCTCAAAGAGGACGGCAGAGTAATACTATCCCATCTCCAGCCCTCGACAGTCAATCACTTCATACAATATTGTACCAATATTCCTCCACTAGTCCGTGGAAAGATCGTGACAGTCAGCTGGCCGGGAAAAGTGCCCATTGCCCAAAGAAACTTACACCACTGATAATCTTGGTATATTAAGTTACTCCAGTTACCCTGCACAAATGTATCTGTGTCGGGCAGCATGCGGAGCAGGTGTCCTATTAAGCCGGGGTTCAGTCCTTGATCATGCGGCTGTCTGACTGCAGGTGTGCATGAATAGGTCACCCACTCACTGCGAATTTAGAAGAGGAACCAATACGGTACGTAATTTTTCTGTATTCTATGTGCAGATCACAAATTGTGAGCTGTCGATTTACTCGATTATGATGTCTCAGAAAAGAAAGCAAACTTTGGGAGAGGAGCTTCAATGAGAAATGGGAAATCGATTTTTTCGTAGTGGAGACAGCTAATAAGAAACAATCAATGAAATGCCTCATCTGCGGCAAAGTAGTGAAATCTCTAAAAGCGGACAACGCAAAATGCATTTTCGGCGTCATGAATCTCATCCCTATGCTAAATTAGAAGTTGACTCGAAGAAGGTTTGTGTGGAGAACTTGAAGAGCGATTGTCGACAGCAGACATCGTTCATGGCCGCCTTTGCGAAAGCTACGAATGTGCGCAGAGTGCGTATAATAGAGTGGCATATTGTCTTGGCAGTAAAGCCCTACTCAGGTGGTGAACTCGTGACCTTGGATGCAGTTAAGTGCATTCATGCTGGAAAAGAGACTGATCATGCAGCAATTTCTCTCTCACGCCACTCTGTACATTGTAAAACGCCGTCAAAGTGACATCTTAAAACGGTACCATTAAAAAACTCAAAAACTCAAAGCGAAATTATTGTAGGCCGAAGAATATTATTTTACTGAAGCCTTAGACTACTCTTATCAGCTCTGAAAATGTACAACAATTTTGTTTAAATGACAGCTTAAAATAAAAATGCTACCATTGCACTGTGATAATTGAAAAAAATGAACCCTTCCCCTCTCGGCGTTACGCACCTCGACGATCGTCCGCCGGACGCTTCTTTGTCCCTGCCCAGAAAACTCGATTTTCCCCCACCCCCGGAGGAGGGGGACTAGGATTATACATTGGCGGCCGTGGTACAAATGTGCGCCTTTGATGCGGCCCACAATGACGAAAAGGTTGCGCACCTCTGGTTTAAGATAAGACAAGAACATTCTTTATTTGACCAACAATTGTTATCCGATTTTTGGTGTACAACAGAAATGGTCTTTTTTCCTTCCGACTGGAATTAATCCCTCGCAGGGGAGGGGTCAGCCACTCGGATCCTTTTTTTGACATCAGAAACTTCACAGACATTGTAATAAACATTACATAATATTAAAAAATAAAGGTAGTCAAGTTTAAAAAAAACACCATGCTAAATCTAAAAACGTTAAAAACGTTAAGCGTTTGGAAGAAGGTTTTGCGGGTATATCAGATTAAGTTGCATTGTATTGTGGGTGAACGATACGAGCACTCAGCTTGTAATGCCAATAATAAAATTATCATTCAAGCAGTCAGTGTGTAGGACTTTGAGTGAGTCGTTCACTCGCACTGTTGTCGTGCACCATCGATGTTCTATCATTCGGTCATGTTGTGTGCAGGCGTGAACTTTGACAGAAGGAGGAGAGCAATGTCGAATGCAATTGTACTCTAGTGCATTGTATTGACGACGCTCAATTTATCCATGCTGGCATCTCCATCCACTCTTGCATCCATATCAGACCCAGCAGCAGCAGCAACACCCCCAACGCTCAAAGTATCATCGAGTGCACGACGACAAAAATATCTGCTGCTGCGGAGGACTACTTGGTGGTGGAAGGATATAAAGTGTCGACCGGCGGATGATGATGAGTACGACTCATCGTTGACGATGATTACAGCGAGCAAATTCAATCTTCGGATGGTAGAAAGGATTTCTGTTCGGTCCCAGAGGCATCTCTCTCTCTCTCTCGCGATGACGATGACGGCGATGGCCAGATCTAAATAGTTCAGGCACATGCTCTCTGATCCCATTAGTTGCTCGATGACCCGCTAAATGAACACCTGCACTCCTTCTGATAACTCTGCCACCACCGTCCCCGTCTTCTTGCACGGTCGTCGTCTTTCCATATGCGGATGCAGCGGATCTCCTTCCACTGTTGTCCACTCACCGAGCATTAAACAAACGGAAGAGAATAGGCAGACGAGCAAATTCCGGGAATGCCGGGCTTAGCGGCGGCGGCGTCAGAGCTGCAGACCAGTTGACGACCCATTCGTTTAATCCGTCTTACGCGGCTTCGAAACAGAGAGCAATTCGGCGACAATTACGGTTGACATTTGCACAACAGTTGAACATTTGAAATCGAGCGGACGAACGAACCACCACCACCGTTGCTTGAGGCCTGCGGTGACCTGCAGTCGTATTGAAATAATCGTTTCAGTCGTCGCCTTTTTTCTGCCGCCCTTGCGTGTAATCACATTCACTGCTTAACGTGTAAATGCGATGGATCTGCCGCAGGTCCAGTGGTCCACTGTGGAATTGTCGAACTGCTGTTCTTTTTCAACCTTAACAGCGGTTTCCTGATGTTGCCTTTAATAATGTATGCAGCGTGTGGCGAATGTGATTTGAGTTATTTGACTGTGAGAGAAAAAAATCCTCTCTGGTGTCCACTTCTTGTGCTCATGATCTAGTCTCATGATCTAGGTAATGTTCGTCTGTAAAAGAGGTCGTTTACCCACGTCTTGAAGTGTGTTGGGACGGTCAAGGCACTTATCCTCAAATCTACTGAACACCGTCCTACCACATGCTAAGTCAGGACAGCCTGGAAAGATAAATGTCATCCATTGCCGTCCAGGCACTTCTTTTTCTACACATCAGGCACTGCAAGGTTTACTTCCTCTGTAGATTGATCCGATGGCTGTTACGAATCACTTAGGTTTGGACTGCATACAGAAGAATTTACACTGGTTGCCAATGCTCTAAATTAATGTATTGCGTTTAAGATCTTAAGGCATGTGCAGAATTGTGTTTTAAATGAATTGGTGCTCCATCTTCTCTCAGGGAGTTCTGGGTTTCATGGAGTTTTGATCTGCTGTGTACAGTGAACCGATTCTTTTTCTGACCCAAAAATCTGAAGCCTAGCATGGCATAGCTTTGCTATGAGTGGTCCTACTTTCTGAAATGCGTTGGTTGCACATTGTGACATGAGCTTCTTGGTATGGTCTTTTCGACCTCTCTTTATAAGTTACTAATAGAAGAATGAAGGGCGGAAGCCAAGAAAGAGAAAGACCAAGGATGATGTTAATCAACTTAGATGGCGAAGGAGGATTGTACAGAGGAAGAGGCTGATGGAGAGGGCTGAACAACAAGAACATCAGCAACGACATTCGAAGTGCAAACCTAAAAGACAGAGAACAGAGGAAGAAAAACAAGTACAAGAGGAACAAGAACAGGAACAGGAAAAAAAGAAGAGGAAGAAGAAGTGGAAAAGGCGGAGGAGGAGGAGGAGGAGGAGGAGAAAGAGGAGGGATGGTGGAAGAGGAGAAGAGGAGGAGGAGAAGAAGAATAGGAGGAGGAGGAGAAGGAGGAGGAGGAGGAGGAGGAGAAGGAAGAAGCAAGAGAAAAAGGAGAAGAAAAGGAAGAAGAAGACGAAGATGAAGCTGAAGAAAATGAATGAATGAAAGAGAAGTAAGAAGAAGACGATTTGTAATCACTTGAAACCTTTCTGTTTGATTCTGTCGTTAGGTGAGGAGCAGCACCTCATGAGTATTTCCTGAAGAGGCGATATATGTTATTGTGAAATTGCGATAAAAAATACAATTGCAGTGCCTTTGTTGATTGCATGTATTTGGGTGTTGGGGATGTTGTTGGATATCTTGACTAGTTCTGTTCACTGAATGTTTATCCTTCTGGAATGTGATTCAGCCTTGAAGTCACCATTGTTTTATTTTGTGTGCGTGTATGATATTGCAATGGAAATTTTGATGATGTTAGATTTTCTTCAGTGATCGCAGGGTTGTGTAGTCTCGAGATTCTCAAGATGTTGGACTTGACTCTCGAGATGATTCAAAACAGATTTTTGATGTCTTAGTCTCATTTTTGGTCTTTGTAACTTACAGCACTAGAGACAATCATCCTTTGGGCTTTGTTGCATTTCTCTGTTTCGTCATGTTGATGCTTAGCAACCTAATATATTACGATGTGTTGATGGTTGTGCAGAGGCTCTTTTGCGTGAATGAAGTGCAACATTATGTAGTCACATACTGCTGTTGTTGCAGTTGTTAGTAGGGCAACTACCATTGTCTTTTTATTGTCTCTGTTGCATTGGATGTTTTTTTAGCCTGTTGTTGGTGCCGAGCATTGTTGCATGACTGGAAATAATTGCTGTGAATGTCATGAGCACAGATCAAGTCTTGCAACTGAGATTTTATTGTCTCGCTCGGTGCTTGCAGGGAGCAGGAGATATATTATGTTCGTATACAGTCTGATATTGATACGAATCTGGGAATTTTACTCTATATATCGTTGTCTTTGATATTTGTCAAGTTATTTGTTTTCAACGATCACATGCAAATTCATGCGTTGCATACAAATGTCGATCGTTCCTGGCAGTTCATTCGGAAAAGCACATCTCGCAATGTTCCACTCGATTCTATCTCATCCAGCATCAGATGAATCAACCGATTCAACCGATGAATCAAGCGTGCTTCATGATTGATGTCGTCCAGTTTGCATTCGTAGTCGCAAAGTCAATCGTAGTTAGGATATAATTGCCGAAAAGAGTCTGCATCTGATATACGGAGTGTGGAGTTTGGAAGTGATAGAGTAGAGAGCGTGTGGACCAGTGCAAATTAATCTTTTGGGCGACCATCGATCAAGGTCTTCACCGGTGTGGAACGGCGCGTTGGTCAGTGGAGCTGAGATTCAACGCTGTGGGTTAAACAGGATTAAGTGGATTAATGGCTGTGTGAACTCGTAACAAATTAGCCGCTGCAGGATATAGAGAAGAAGCGAATAAGTTGCTCAACAATGCAGCCATATATGGCTATTTTGTGCAGTTTATTAGGCAGTCCTGACATGGTTGGTGGCCCACAGCCAACAAAATTATTAAGCACCACTGGACTTTCCTCGTTGAACCTCGTGGGTATTAAGATAGTGTTCGTTCATACATTTAAAATATGTATATGAAAAGGATTGAACCAGCTTGAACGCTTTTTATGGGCGATGTCTGCTGTCTGTTTGTGACAGCATATGGTATGGAACGAATACCAGTCCCATGAATAATGAACAGCTATACATGAAGTGAGTGAGTGAGTCAGTCAGTTATCAAGAAATCACCTGCAGATATGTTTGCTAGTATCGACGATTGCATGTAGACCTAGTGCTTGCATCATCCGTCATCTTGCTACTTTGATTCATTGCATCTATTTAACGATAACGTACGGAGAGTGACCAAAACTCTATTAGCGTTTGTGGACGGCACTTAGCAATTGTGAGTGAAGGTCTTGCTCAGAGTTACTAGGCAATGTAACGCTCAAAACCATATTAGAAGGCGTTCTAACCGATCAACCATGTCCTACAGTATCTACAAACCCGGCAATCTTACTATGCATATATCATTGGGTGTACTTTCTGGGCAGCAAGCGTATCAGAGTTGAGGGATTGTCATCTGCCAGCCTGATGTGTGAACAAACGAAAGTTGATTGATTTGTTGATTGTTGATCATTGTTGTAATGTAATGTAAATCTTCGAGAATTTATCAGGGCCCACAAAAGCCACGTCAGGGAGACCAGCTTATTCACCGGCGCTATATCAGATCAAGTCCGCAATAGCCAGAGCTGCCGTTTTCGTTCCGGTGCCAGGTCAAAATCCGGGGAGGTCAAGCCGAGGAGACAGCGTGGTGCTACGGTGGTTGTCGGTGATGGTGGTGGTTGGGTGATGGAACCTGATTGGAATCTGGATAGGATAGCTTGAAGAGTTCGGTTTTCAGTCGTGAATGGAATGCAGCAGAGGAGAGTGCAAGCAGAGGAGAGGTTGAATTAGGAGGGGAGACTGGAGAGATAGGAGGATGATGTTGGCAGTGTTTGTAATCGGATAGTTCTTCAATTGATTGCAATAATAATAATAAGTTGAGAAGATTTGTTTGTGGCAGATGCTGTGATAAGGCGAATTCAACGTTATTTGACATGCATCTATTTGCAGAATTCAGTGATCAAAACATTTCTGAATGGTCTGGATAATTCAACTTGAAAATAGCAGGATACACTTGCCACATTTCAGCCATTCTTGTTGTCAGAAACATGGCAAACCGATATTCTACTTAATCTCGGCGTGACAAAAAAAGTAATAAGCCAGAGATTTATCGTTCATGGGAGGATAAAAAGTGTTACTCTCACTGACAGTTGTCTGTATTAGAAGACTTCGATTGGATGAAGTGATGAAATGCGGTTTATATTAGGTATCTGTCATTATGGATTGATTTCTTAGTGCTCAGGAGTATTTGAGTTGCTGTAAGATCAACGGAAAGCAATAAGTTGTAATTACGACGGTTTATGGCCATCATCATTAGCTGGTGCAGCTACTTATGGGTTGATTTGTGAGAAGCAGTGTCCGTGCAAATGCAAAGTTTTTCATATTGATTAAATTTTCAATTGTATTCCTTAAACATCAAAACTTTTGACCTCCTGAATATATGCAGGAAAACTACTGAAGTGAGATCAGATACGCTAAGTATGTTCTTTAATTGACTAATTTCTATCGCATTTTGGTGTACAGATATGGTATAATTATTTGTACATCATCTATGAAGCCAGTCAAATGTTTTAAAATAGCACACATATTCCAATATAAGTAAGGTTCTTATACGACCAACTGTTTATACTCGTTATGTATATGATGCCAAACCTTCTTTCGAGCAACGTTTAAATTGGTGACGAATCGGAAATAGCTGCCTTAATAAATGTTGCCTATTATTATTATGAGAGCTTCTGATTTGCTTCTCTTTTACTATAGATTTTTGCAATTTCAATTTCAGCTAATTTTACCAATGTTTGGAAAACCAAAGCTGTGATATTTCGCTTAGATACAGAACATGAAAAGAAACGATGCAATGTTTACGTAAGTAATGGTTCCTGCTCGTCATGATTCAACGCATCTCTCCGCATAGTTCCACGCTGTGCATGTTTTACCGCGTTGTGACCGGCATTCAGACTATGCGCTCTTTCTTCTCTATGGAAATCCATAATTTCCAGGCGAATTTTTTGCGTCGCAGACGAAGACCCAGCGACGCAATAAACCTTCGAACGGCTTTCGACGGAAAGGAGGAACAATCAGTCGAGTCCTACGTGAGGCGAGACGGTGGTGAGATCAGCCATCCCTGGAGAGGAGAAGACGCCGCATAAGCTCGTTGTAGCTCTCTAAGATATCGGCTGTGTAGCCTACAGTGTGTGCGTGAGGATGTTATGTGTGAGCAATGGGATCTTGAGTCTAATTCTCGATTCAACCGAGAATCCCTATTCGCCATGGATGGAGTTTTGCGACAGGTCCTTATGATCCGATCCAGTCATCCTGGATGGGGCGTTCAAAAATAAATTAATAAATAAATACTACCGAGTTGAGGAACTGCAGAGTTGCTTTGTGTACCATGCATACAAGGTCAGTTATTAGCCACTTAGCTTGCATCTCAACCACCGTAGCACCACGCTGTCTCCTCGGCTTGACCTCCCCGGATTTTGACCTGGCACCGGAACGAAAATGGCAGCTCTGGCTATTGCGGACTTGATTTGATATAGCGCCGGTGAATAAGCTGGTCTCCCTGACGTGGCTTTTGTGGGCGCTGAGAAATTCTCGAAGATTTACATTACATCTCAGGATGACAGAGTGAATGAGATCTTCAGGATTGACCTTGCCAAGATGAAGCATGAAGAAATTCTAGTTTACACATTCTATTTAACCTCCAGTCGAAATCTGACACCTCAGTTGCATCTGAAGATAGACGTTAGAGTTATGGGTTTTGGTGTTGGTAAAGCTCACTGACACAAAGCACATTCGAGAAAGTTTTGATTGAGCTGGTGGCCAATGCCACAATTTAGATCAGCCGTGCCCAATAGGTTTAGAATGCTGTGACTATGGACTGCCACAAATTTGCTGTCTGGTATGGGGTGGGGGTATGGAGTGGGGGGAGGCAGTGGGTTGAGAGCAAGGACATAAATATATGTAGTATTTGACGCAACAGCTTTTTTCTCTCCTTACATTCTCACTACCGGTACTTTGGTTCATGCGTTTATAATTATATTCTCAAATTGACTAATGCAATTCCCTTCTCATGTGTCTTCATAACGTTCATCTCTCTCTTCTCTTCATTCAGTGCTCAGCTGAAGTCTTCCTCGCATTATCTCTCGCATTATCTTCCTTTGCGTTTGATGTTTTCATTGGCTCCCTCTCCATTCATGCATGCAATTTAAGATTTTCACTCTGATGTATACATGTACACTTGTTATAGCTTCCCTTCAAAGATAACTACTCAGAAGCGCTCCCGACTACAGTGTGGACACTGAATTGGAATTTCATTCGGAAGCGCTGAGAAATTGTGAGTGAAGGACTTGCCCAAGGTTCGTACTTGGCAGCTTGAGGTGGATTCGAACCTGCAACCCTCCGGCTGCAAGGCAACAAACATACCAACTACACCACAGCGCCAAACAATCTTTGATCTTTAAGGCTCACTTGCTTTCTTTCTAATTCATATTAATACAATTTTCGAATGGAGGAGTCAGTTATGACATTAGGATACGAGAAGTAATGCTATCAGATTTGGCAGATTAGGTGATGTTTAGCCATGCTGTAAGCTGATAATAGAATTTTTCTGTGCGTGTTCTTTTATTAACATAGAATTCGTGCAGTATATATATATATATCTACTTCTTCCAATGACTTAAGTTGTTTCTCTTCCACTTCTATTCATCATATATCTCTTCATTGCATTGCATTTAATTTTCTAACTAGATGCACTGCAGAGAGAAACATGCAGAGAGAAAGAGATAAGTAAGCAGACAGGGAGAGAAACAAAGAGACAAAAGAGATAAAGAGGCAGACAGAAACATATAGACAGATAAAGAGGTAGACAGAGGGACATAAAGAGAAAAAGAGGCAGACAGACAGACAGACAGAGACAGGCAGCAAGATAAAGCGCTGAGAAATTGTGAGCTTGAGGCAGACAGACAGACAGACAGAAGAAGCGGCAGAGAGACAGACAGACAGACTGAGGGAGATTGACAGTGAGAAAGAGGGAGAGACAGATAGACGGAAGGAGGTTTGTTCCATTACGGTGTGTGTGCTCTACTTGCATCCAGTTGAGTCTTGTTTATCTTCATGGCAATGGCAATTGTCTGATGCTCTTCAGGATATGCATGCAGCCTCCTGCATCACTGGACACAGTGGACAACAATGACAATGCCATTGTTTGGTCATCTGCTGCCGCAGAATCCAACAGCTGTCTTCTCATTTATGGCTCCAGTGACTTGTGCTTTCATGAATTGCTGCATAAGCTTTGCTTTGAGTTACAGCCTTTGTGAAAATCTACACATGGATAATTTTATCAATATAATCTTTTTGATGTATCTGTAATTGCGATTTCGCCATTCGTTGAGCTTTACGGAGTTTATTGCGCGTTTGACCTTATTTACTAGATTGCCTTTTCCAGTCGTTGAACTTGCTGCTCTCGCTGTCACACAATAGTTCAAACAGTTCAGTACGTCTAGCAGATAAGATAAGATAAAGATAAGAATATTATTTTGTTGACCAATTTCTATCTGCATTTTATTGTGCAGACGTGATATAATAACCAAACAGAGTATCCAATGTGTTGATAAAGACAGTAAAATATTGTACAAGACATGTATTTTTCTAAATGCCGAAAAATCGTTAAAAATTACTTAAATGATTATAATCTTCATTGTTTGCATTTCGATTGGTTGAAATGCAGAATTTATTAGCACAAAAGTATTTTAATGGGATATGTACATCACTAATGTTAACCCAAGCACTTCTACTTGATGGCAGAATGCATTACTTGATTCTGCTGGTTTTTTAATGAAGAGGAAACCTCTTCTGATATATCCAACCCACTCTGTGACGGTGTATGTGCTGCTGGTCCAGCATACGTAATGAGAAATTACTTTACTGGGAGATCCACAGAATAAAGTGAGATAGATTGACAAGGAGGAATCACGAGGCATTTGAGGCAAATTAGAAGAACCTTTTGATCCTGCAGGTGGACATGCTGCGCCGTGAAGCGAAATTGAGATGGATGTCTGTCTGGTTTCGAGTCTTGCGGCTGCTGTCAGTTGTGGTGGCGGCTGGAGTGAAAGCAAGCATACTGTGCAGTTATGTCAACGAAACTGCATGTGTGAGGCATCTCTCGTAATCTCATTAGTCACCTGTTGGAATTGAATGTCATGCAGGTCATGAAATTTGCAGAGGTAAGGCCGTCGTTCGAAAATCTTCAGCAGGAAGATAAAGGATGGTGGGAAACAATGGATTTCTGTGCATCTGATCATCCGTTTTATTACCAATTGTAATCATATTGTGTTGTGTAAGTTTGAAATTAAGCAAAGATTATTATTATTATTTAATGATTATTATTATATTTTACAAAAATTTACCTGAGGTATCTATAATTCCAGAGGTATCTATAATTCCAGAAAAACCTTTGGAGCTCAATGTGGTTTATGCAGTATGCACCTTTTAGATAGGCTACTCTTATGGGTTTCTGAAACGTGCAGCACAGCTTTCAAGTACATGGCAGATGCGTAGCTTGTTCTAGGAGACTGGCTGAAAGTGATGATGGCGATTTGTGATGGTCATCAGTGTGACCTGCAGTCAGACATTATCTGCGCAGTCATTGTGACCACTAGACACATGTGATCTGTCGATCTGTTTATTTGTGGCCATCATCATCATCATCGTCATCGTCATCGTCATCATCGTCGAATGATTGCTTACTTAGAACGACGTTGTCTGCATATGATGACTTCGTGCGTTAAGAATTGGCCGTTAGAGAGCGCTGCCAGGCAATACGTTATTATGATTCCCTGCATGAAAGAAGGCAAACGATGACGACGTCAGACGTCAGATGGTTGGTTCTATGGAAGTCAGTCGACGAAACGATCCTATCATAATCGACATAATACTGTGTAAACAGGTCCATGACAGAAGCGCATTATTTTGTTGATGTTTCAAACTTCACAATCGCTCATTTCTACTCTAAGTCTGACATCTTGCCCACATCTGAGTGAGTGCTTAATGTAATCTACCACTGAGCCCTTGCGAAAAGTTGTAATGAAAATAAATTTGAACGAGAAATTTTCGTCAAATGCAACATTTCCGACAGCTGTTGAAAATGCACCAACGAGAATACATTTCCCGTCATTCATTGCCCGTGTTCTGTCCTCACCTATTGAGCGATTATCCGAACGTTCAGTGTCTATTACCATAATTCTGTCGACATCACTGTTGAGATGAGATCTCTAAATCTGAACAGGATGCAGCCATCTGTGCCATCATTATCGTAATGAAACTAATCTGAGCTCGATTAAACGCAGCAGATTAAAAATACCGCCAAATCAGATTATAGTAGGGCAGTATGCAGAAGTAAGGTAAGGAAGGTGTGAAAATTCACCATAATTAACTGTCATGTAAGCTGGAGTTCTGTCCTGTTTTCTTGGATTTCGTAATTTGGAATATATTTAGGGGGTCTACTTTCGAAACTCATGTTGACATGTAATGCAAATGAAGCAGAATTTCAATGAACCTTCACTGATCGATGTCTGTTAAAGAATATGCTCGCCTCAACATGTGCATGTATATTTGTTTATTACATGCAGTAAGCATGCTTTTGCCATTTGCCACATAGGCCTAACAATAATAGTATGAAATTGCATTCTCATGTTATGCTGAAACAGAAGCAATATAATTATATATAGAAATCGGCGAAATGAGACAGCTTGCAATAAGAATCGAGTTGTCACACAAGTAGGATCAGTGCTCCAAGATCACAATCAGATCAGTGACACTTTATATTATAGGCCTATTATTGTTGAGACTATGGGATGTTTTGTCTTCGACATATGCGAGTTAAATGCGGAATATTTTGGATTGTCAATTCATTGTGTGTGATTGTAAGTAGGTCATGTCACGATGTGTGATTAAATATAGGTCAGTTCATGATTTGTGAACGTAGTACGTCGTTTGACGACGAGATGTCACATGATCCGAGATTTCCGCCATTTACTTTATTGATGAGATTAATTTTGAGCAGAAGCCGTGGGATGCCGCTGATGCTGCCCAGCGGCATGCGACGGTGGCATGTGTGTGTGTGTGTGTGAATGTGTGCGTGTGTGTGTGTGTGTGCGCGCGCATGTGTGTGTGTGCGTGTTTGGTGTGCGTGTGTGCGTGTGTGAGCGGCCCAGTTACAGAACGGAATTTCTTATGAGTAATGTCCCACGAAGCCCACTTGAAAGCTTCTTATCCCTCTTACATCAGTCAATATTGCAATTGCCAGATCTGCAGAAATATATGATGGCCATGATAAATTCGGATCTGACCCCTGGTCAGTCTTGTGCCACTTTCTCGTGGTCATCATTCAGAGGGAGGGGAAGCGGCTGCCACAGCCTGGCAGCCACCCCCTCCCTCCGTCGTGACCTTTGGTGCTGGTTTTGCATTGGAATTGGGTGGAGGGGAGGGGAAGAGAGGGGGGAAGCGACGGCATTCACTGATGTCCTAATACAAATGCTCCTCTGTGGGTTGTTTGTGCCTCGAATGCTTTTTGGTCTGATGATGGTGGACGAGATGTATACACAAGGGTGGGACAGGTCATGCACAGATATAAAGGAACACAGAGGAAGGAAAGAATGGCAGAGACTAGAGAGAGAAATGGAAAGAGTAAGAGAGAGAGAAAGATGTTGAGAGAGAGAGAAAGACAAACAGAAAGCAAGAGGGTGAGAGAGAAAGAGAGGACAAGAGATGTCGAGCAGGAGGAAAATGACAAGTGTGTGTGTGTGTGTGTGTGTGTGTGTGTGTGTGTGTGTGTGTGTGTGTGTGTGTGTGTGTGTGTGTGTGTGTGTGTGTGTGTGTGTGTGTGTGTGTGTGTGTGTGTGTGTGTGTGTGTGTGTGTGTGTGTGTGTGTGTGTGTGTGTGTGTGTGTGTGTGTGTGTGTGTGTGTGTGAGCGAGAGAGAGAGAGAGAGAGAGAGAGAGAGAAAGAGAGAGAGAGAGAGAGAGAGAGAGAGAGTGACATGATGAAAAAACACAAAAAGTAGATGGAAGATATGGAGAGTGACTGGACTTAGACCTCCATTTTGATATCTCAACAGACCAGAGAGAGAGAGACAGACAGACAGACAGAGACAGACAGACAGGGGCAGACACAGAGACAGACAGACAGAGAAAAAAGAAAAGAATGAAGAATAATATATATATTATATATATATATATATGTATATATATATTGTAAGGTACTTTGAACACTATGCAATTTATATGATATAACCTATTATTGATATTGCCCTCCTTCCAGAGTTCACAAGTGATCATAACCATATCATAGATTACATGGACGGGGTTAAATATTGTGAGTGAAGGACTTCACTCTCAAGAATCAGAAACTGCCTAGGACTACCTAGCGGCTAAATTCGACCGAATTTCACAAAAGTGACACCTCAGATATTAGATATCCACCACCTAAACAATAGGATCTGCCACCAAAAAGTGGAGACCCATTGCTAAATATGTTTCTGTTTTGCAATCATTGACCTTATTCAGTGTTATTCACCCTGTTTCTCGTATATTACGTTTATCCGAAAAATAGCGATTTATTAATTATAAATATGACAGATAAGCTTAAGTTTTATTTGTAAAGATTTAAAGCTCCACCATTTCTGGATGCCGTTCGAACTCGAAGGCCTACTCTCTACCTTACAGGCTGAGCACTCTAACCAATTGTTCACCATGCATTGTAGACAAGAACCTCTACTTTGAGTCTGTTCAGTAAACTGACTTCAGTGTTGCCAGATTGACGAAATGGTTTTGTCGCGAGACTATCATGTGAAAAGTAGCCCAAACGTTGCAAGATGAGTGGCTAAATGAAGACATTATGCATTTTTGTTGTATACATCAAAAATGTACTTTATTCGTTCCATTAGTCACGTCACAAGACACGTGAAGAAACCATCGACATAAAAATTTAGATGGCACACAATAGACTATTTTCCGTATGTCATAGAACATAAATTTTTATTAAGTTGGCAGCATGACATATTATGAATAGTAGCTAGAAAAGATTATCTAATGAATTACAGTGCTCAGTCAAACTACGAAAATTCACGATGTCGTCGTGGTGACCCCCAGGATAATTGAAAAGGAGCCCAAAATGTCAGTTGCAAGCACATTGAAAGTAGCCCAACACGCGCTTTTTGCGACGACCTCGCAGCCTTCCATCAGACGACTCTTTGAATTGATTGGATTCGATTGCGACGCAGTTCAATTCTTACAAAAGACAAGAACTGATGTCTTAGACACGGAGATCGCTTCGATTCAATTTGATTAAAGACTGACCCATGCATAATCTATGAGAGAGAGAGACAGACAGAAAGAGGGAGAGGGAGGGGGAGAGAGACAGACAGACAAACAAACAGACAGACAGGCACACAGACAGAGAGAGTCAGAGAGAGAGGGAGGGAGACAGAGAGATAGAGACAGATAGAGAGATAGAGACAAACAGACAGAAAGAAAGGCAGACAGATAGACAGAGACACACAGACAGACAGAGACACAGAGAGAGAGAGAGGGAGGGAGGGAGGAGGGAGGGAGGGAGTTAACTTTCTTCCCAGTTAAGTTCACTTTGGCTGGAAATAGAATTTTTAGCGTTTGGCTTGAATTCATTCGCAAGAAGTGTCAAAGAGATTTAAATCTAACTGTAGGTGACGCACAGAGTTTAATGTTTTGGTTGAAATTTCTTGTGGATTGAAGACTGGCTATCCTTCTTAGATTCAGTCAGCTGACATCTGTGGTCTGTTTGATCAGACTGCACATTAATTGCCTGTCACCTGTGTGCAACTGAATGGATGACTCCATGTGAAACTGCATGTGAAACTCCATGTGAAGCAGAAAGAGACAGTGGAAGACGGTAACGACCCGCTATTCCGAGGGTCCACTATTCCGAAGGTCCACTATTCCGAATATCCGCTATATTTTGTTCGTTATCCTTGGTGGTTAGGGTTACAGTGGGTTAGGGTTAGAGTTGGTGTAGGGTTCGGCGGCTTAGGAATATGTTTAGGGTTATGGTTATGTTTGGGGAGGGTTATGGTTATGGTTGGGGTGGGTTAAGGTTAGGTTTGTGGTTATGGTTAGGGTTATGGTTAGGGTTGGGAGTTAGGGTTAGGTTTATTGTTAAGTTTAGGGTTAGGGTTCGGAATAGTGGACCTTCGGTATAGTGGACCCTCGGAATAGTGGACCCAAACCGTGGAAGACTTGGATGGATAACATCAAAGAAGACCTGAGGGAGAGAGGCACCAGCTTAGCCGAGATTCGTGAAGCAATGAGGAACAGAGAAGTTTGGAGAAATTTCATAAAGGCCTCATTGTCATATTGATGACAGAAGAGAAGGAAGAAGATAGAAGAATACAACAGTTTGTATGTGGTACAGAACTATACAGCTGTCTTTTGAAGATACAATACAAGTATTATACAACTGTATTTGATACAATACGAATGTATTTTGTACAATACGCTACAGTACAACTTTAACTGGTCCTCATAGTTCAGACAGTGCGCAGATCAATACGACGAAGCTCTGATGATATCATATCGCATCTGTTGAGGCAAGAGATGCGAATTGACATCAATGGTTCATCGTATAATTGATCTGCACACTTTCTCAACTATCTGCTCTTGTTTAGTGTCGTGCTTCCCATCAGTGTCTAACTTAGTCTGTCTATTGAACAATTGCAACCCTTGCTTGCCTCCTCCTCCTCCTCCTCCTCCTCCTCCTCGGTTGACTTTTCCTGTTGACAGTGAGTGGTCTTCTAATTGAGTCGGCAATTAACCTCTGTGCTTCTTCTCTCTTTTTGTCATTCGTCTGGATCAGCTGAAGGCAAAATGATCAGTGTGGATTGGCAGCAGTGGATGGGGAGTTGGGTGGATGGATGTGAGGACCCCATTTGGCAGTGGAGGGATCTGCTGGGTGGATGGAGGATGTGTTGGCCCCTTGCGACCGAATTAGTTCCTATTAGGATGTGATGCATGGACGCCATCCCTTGATGACATAGGGTTTCGCTGAGTTTGTGTCATGTCGTTAAAGTATCGTCCGCCCATCTCTCTCTCCTTGTCTTCCTTTTATTAAACGGCAGACAGAGGAGGAGATTTCTTTTTTTCTCCGCTTGTCAGGATTGAGGTCTGCTGATCATGATAATGATGATATGTCTGGCCTTCCACCCACTGATCCACTTATCAAGTCTGATGCGTACAGAGGGGAAACTAGCCACCGCCATTGTCATGTATCTCCTCTCCAGAGAATTTCATTAGTTGCTGCATTGTTTGAATGCTCAACTTGTTAAGTCTGTTCTTCATACATTGTTCTGTCCTGAAGAACGGTTTCTATAAAAAAATTACCCAATGTACCTGAAATTCTTCAGGATTTAAGAACAATTATTATCCACAGATGTAAGACTTCATTCTGGGATGGATAGAAATGGTCAAGATCTGGTGTAACAGCGATGTGCGTTGGAAGGCATATGACGTTGAAACATTGGTTGAAATGTTCGATTGTTCATGTATCGAACATTAGAAACCCTTGCTATTGTATTCATTATTATTATTTATTATTATTAATATATATTATTATTAATTATTATTATATAAAATTATTAGATTATATAAAATTATTAGATTATATAAAATTATACCACAGCAGAGGGCAAAGAAAGAGGAACAAACTCTCGTTAGGCTTCTTTTATTAATGATATTATTATCATCATCATTTTTCCTTTCACACGAAGTAACTCTGGGGTGGCCCTCTCCGTCAAGATCTGAAGAACAAAAGTATTGCGGTAGGCAACAGCAGTGAGGTGCTGAATTACAACTGACAGTCGCTGAAACAAGTAGCTGGTTTCTCTTGGTTCACCCGAGATTTGGCCCAAGAGACGACCGAGAGGTCGGCGAGATATGCCTGCCCCAATGTCCCATGCATTAATTGGTCTCATTGTTTGAAAAGCCAATGGGACGAAATGGTAAGATTGCATCAACTGTGCATATAAATTATGATTGATTGAACTCTGCATATTTTGCATTGTCCCTATTTTTAGCTAGTTGCACTGCACCTATCATCCGATTAGAGGTTGTGGCTAAGTAAGCGGGAGCCACAGTGTCTGCAACTGTGATGATGTCCCATGTCAGGTAACGATGTATGTATGTATGTATGTGCACTTGTTATAGCGCCCCTTCAAGCTCTCTACTCAGAGGCGCTCCCGAATGCAGAGCGGACACTGCATCGGAGTTTCACGCCGAAGCGCTGAGCAATTGTGAGTGAAGAACTTGCCCAAGGTTCTTACGCGGCGAGGTGGATTCGAACCTCGAACCTTCCGGCTTCAAGGCAACGACGCCACCACTACACCACCGCGCCCCACGATGACCTGAGCACCACAGAATTCGTGTTAGGATCAGCGTGTCTTGTCTTTTACCATACGACCTTGACAAACCCAAAGTGTAGTGCCCTTATAAAATAAGGCAGATCTGCAATAATCTTCGCAACGGGTCTTATCATTATTTTTCAATTCTGAAGGTTCACAGGAGAAGCCTTTTCCTCTCCTTTTTCAATTTTCCTCCAATGCCATTTTTCTGCTGCTTCATGTCCTTAAACTGCTTATCAAGCAGAACCCAGGCTCCTGCTGCTGCTGCTGCTGCTGCTGCTGCTGCTGCTGCTGTTGCTGTGAATTTATGTTCATTTCTACAAACAGAGGATGGCTTTTTTTAAACAATTCTTTCGGTTTCTTTTATGCGACCGGCTCACGCCAGAATTGATGCACAGGCCGGACCCAACCGTCATAAACATTGGAGCAGGAACTACAGACTCCAGAAGTCATACGTGTGGAAAAATATTTTTGAACTTGGCATAATTTTCCTGAATCGTTTTTTTATGTCATTGTTGTAGTGATTAGTTTTCTATTGTCAGTTTCCACCGATGCGTTTCAACATCAATGAAACGACCATAATGTAATGTATTGCCGTTGGGACTGGCTGTTTTTTTATGCAACGTAGATCTGCTTGGCAATGCAGACTTCTTATATCGCCTTTGACTCTCTGCTTAATACAAACTGTTGTGTGAAGCTTGATCGAAGTGCTACATAAGTTTCTTCTTTTATGCAAGCATAATATTATATGCAAGCATAATATTATATGCAATCATTTTCTACAATGCCATTCTATTAATCAGCAATTAAAAGTGATTAATTAATTAATTATCAGTGGTTAAAGCAACAGACCCCAATTAATCACAAATAGATAAGTTATTCCTTTAAAGTGCTTAAAGACATTAATTAATTAATAACCTTTGTCGATGAGCTACATTTATTTCCCAATCAATTTTGATACGCTCTCATTAAACAACTAATCAATTGATTTGTGTCTTCTGTGAAACATATCGTCAATTAATTAATTAGAGAACCAGTTGATCAGATATTCCGTAAAAAGTACCTGAAAGACATTAGTAATTAATTACCTGCCAGACACTTTCCTATTGTCCACTTACAGATATGCACACATCTGCACGTGCATACATTGCTGTATGAAGTGTGCATGGACAGACGCATTGTTACTTGTGCATCGCTGGGAGTTTTTCTTGAAGCGTTGCTTTGCCAAAAAAATTGTAACGTCAAATTGCAATCTCACATTGCCGATCACCTAAATCATCTGCCTAAGGCTCCTCTATATATCACTCTTTGGATTTTCCATTCAAGACTGAAGTCTCGCCTCATCAAGAATTCATTCTTCCCTCCCCACCTCCACCCCCGACTCATCTGTTCTCCACCCTGCAATCCTTGACCAAATCAGCACCCACCTTGACAGCTGCTTTGCCTCTTCTGCCCTCTGGAAACAGGGTCTTGGAAGGGTCTCAGACCTCCTTCTGACTACTCTTTCGACAACCCCTCTATCTCTTATTTGTGACGTGTGGTGGTGTAGTGGGTATGTTCCTTGCCTTGCAGCTGGAGAGTTGCAGGTTGTTTGAATCCGCCTCAAGCCGCCTCGTGAGGACCTTGGGCAAGTCCTTCACTTGCAATTGCTCAGCGCTTTGGTGTGAAACTTTGATTCAGTGTCCGCGCTGTAGTCGGGAGCGCTTCTGAGTAGTATCTCTTGACAAGTGCACACTGCACTTGCATACATGCATCTTGACGTGGCAGTTTTGAATGTGCTGATGCCCCATGCTTGTCTTTCAAGTGGCGCTTTAGAAGTTCAGAGTTTGCGATTGCGATTTGCAATCGCTTCATATCTAGACAGATTATGCGTAGACAGAGAAATGATGTGATGTCCAATCTGACCAGTCGTTGATTTACATGTTGCCACGCTCAAGGACAAAAGAGTCTGTCGCATGTATACAACATTGGAGAGCAGGAGGAGGAGGAGGAGGAGCAGGAGCAGGAGGAGGAGGAGGAGGAGCAGGAGCAGGAGGAGGAGGAGGAGCAGGAGGAGGAGGAGGAGGAGCAGGAGGAGGAGGAGCAGGAGGAGGAGGAGGAGCAGGAGCAGGAGGAGGAGGAGCAGGAGCAGGAGGAGGAGGAGGAGCAGGAGGATGAGGATGAGGAGGACTGACGGTCTAGACAAGACAGTCCTCAGAGACGTTGACACTTTGACTGTCAAAGTCTGTCATGTTTAGTATTCATCGCCTGCATTCCTAGCAATTCATTCTCTTTTAATGCTCTTGTTTGGAGACTCGTCACCGTTGTCGTCGTCGTCGCTACTGCGGCCGGTGTGTCTTCGTGTCACACGACGCATGACGTCGTCATCGCCGTCGTCGTCTGTGCACCCTATTGACGCAACTTAGTCCCGAGACTCCGAACATCAATTTATTTCTTTATTTATTTAGGATATTTTTATTTTTATATAGCACCTCTTCAAGGTGGGCTACCCAAAACTGCTCCCGGTCCAACCACGGTTAAATTAGGCAGTTTTGAGATTCCTAATGAACATTGAGTGGAGTGATCCATATATCGACAGGAATCTGTTGGTTGGCTCCACGTGTATGTGTGTGCGCACGCGCGCGTGTGTGTGTGTGTGCGTGCGTGCGTGCGTGTGTGTGTGTGTGTGTGCCCTCCGCTGGCGACTCCTCTAGTTTACTGAGAACTGTTTGGCTGACTGATGTAATTGTGTTATACAACATTTAGCATCACCTACGTTGGTACAGACCGCTTACCCTTACTTTTTGACCACAACAATGTAGTAGTAGACCCACTTTCGTTTTTTCACTATTTAATGGCATCACATCGCTTCCAGCTCTACTGTCCAATGCCTGTTGTCCTAGTCCCGCAGAGTGCTTCGCCATCATGGCAGGAAGCTGTTGGTCCCTCGTGAACATTCAACCTGTCAGCGTCCGCGCTTTCTCAATTGTAGGTCCATCTGTCTGGAATAGTCTCCCATTGGAGATGCGCCTGCTTTCTAGGTTTGACTCATCAGTGTTGTGTGCATGCTCATCAAACCTTTTTGTATCACCATTGTTGGACTGGGAGCGCCTCTGAGTGTGCTTTTTAAAGAGGCACAGCCACGGGCTCTATATAAATTCTTGAAATGAATTAATCCTTACATGAAAAATAAGATTTCTTTGTTACTCTCATTGTTCCAATTGTCTAAATGCAATTGTCAATCCTATCTATCTTTATACTACTTTGATGACGATCGTGGTTTTGTTTTTTTGCCAGGATGCTCGTCGTGAGCCAACAAACTTCGTTGTGCTGTACGCGTGTGTGGCCGTCGTCCTCATCCTCCTCATCGTCCTCATCATCGTCGGATGCGTCTCGTATGAGTGGCGCCGCCTACCAAGGGACGGAGGAGGAGGCGGCAGTGGCGGCGGTGGATCCAATGCTTTGTTTGCCAGGACGAATACAAATCCCGGTTATCATCATGCCACATCACACCCAGGTAACTTTTATTATTATTATTATAATTAATATTATTGTTCATAATATAATAAAAGTAAAATACAAAAATGACCTAAAAATGCATTGGTCATAAAATAGTTGCAGATGAAAAATATATAATGGTATTTTATTTTATTTTATTTTTATTATTATCATTGATATTATTGCTTATATAATAAGGCACCATTACTGGTCCACTAGCCTATAGATCTAATGAGCAGGTTTCTTTGGATGGCTCTCAGTTGCCTTAAATGAGAAAAAAACAGGGGCAAGTCAAATTTGAGACATGCTCAGTAAAGTTATGTGATGAGTCAAAAGTGACGACCAAATTTCAAGCACTTCATTAGAAAGTAAAATTTAGACAAATTTGTTGTCAATCTAAATCAGGGGTGTCAAACCTTTTCAGGCAGAGGGCCACATGGCCAATTTTCTAAGACTCGGAGGGCCAAAGTCTCCAAAGATATAATTTCGTAAAAGCAAGCAAGTCTATTCGCCTTCTTGGTCTCATTGACTTACGAGTATGTCATATATTTATAATTTTACAGTGACATAATTATACATATATTCACATTGCAGTCATAACTGTTCAGAGACTTCATAACATCTTTCTTGATTCTTGAATAGCTTCTTTGTGTTAATGAGATATTTGGCATTGTTTTTGTTTACACAAATATTCTATATCAGCATCAACTGTTGATGCAGCTATCCTAAGTAGTCCAGTTAAGTGTCCATCGGTTAGAACTGATCTTGATTCTGTTTTAATATTGGCCATTCTTGAGAACAGTTGTTCACAACAATATGAACTGCCAAACAGTGCAATATATCTAAGTGCAAGATTAGACAGATTTGGAAAAGTCTCTGGAGACACATACTGTCTGTAAAATGTTAATAAGTCATGCTCTTTGAAAGCTCTCTTTGTGTCACTGTCGTTCTGAATGTCAATAAGTTCCATTTTCCTTTGATAAGGAATAAGACTTATGAGTCATTACCAAAGAGCTATTACATTTACTGAAAACTTCATGTTAGGTGAAGCAAGGAATTATGGGAGATTCAGAGACCGCACTTGGCTATTAGTATGCGGTTCATAATTTTAGTCTTAAGACTTAAGACATGAAAAATTGCAATATTTAGGAATTTTAGGCCCTAAATTTTAGGCTTCTCAGGAAGTCTTGGCGGGCCGGATGGAACCAGTCGGCGGGCCGGATCATGGCCCGCGGGCCGCGGGTTGGACAGCCCTGATCTAAATGAATGAATTATCAAGCTTAAGAAATTGCTGTTTTGTCGCAAACCAAATCATTTGTGATATGTATGATTTTTAGTAGTAGTGGTAATAGTTTTCTCAGTACTCTTAGTTTTTATATTCTTAGTATTTATTACTATTGCGATTATTAATCATGCCGCGGTAGCCTAGTTATAGAACGCCCAGCATCACAGCTGGGCCAATGACATTGAGACTGGGATCATGGAGTCCTAAGTGAGTGTGTGTGTTTGTGTGTGTGTGTGTGTGTGTGAGAGAGTGAGAGTGTGTGTGTATGTGTGTGTGTTGTTCACAGTTGTCGTGGGCCACAGGTGATGATGGGCAGCAGCGATGGGGCAGAGGTGACCATCAAGGCCGGATGAGGAGGATACTTAATTCATTTTTTCGTCTCATATCCAGTCGCTGAGATATCCTTCAACCAGTGAACACGCAACCCATGAGACATGATCTGCCTCTGGTGATTACGACTGCAGATCACAGTCCCCTAGCTGCTCTGGCTCCCCAGCTGCTCTGGCGCCAGTCGATCTGTCTGTCTTACTTTGCTTTCTTTTAATTATAATTAGCCCTCCGCTGCTGTTGCCATTGATGAAGCCAATTTCCCGCGACTGGCTTTGCGCCTGCAACTACCGCGTCATTTGTTATATGTGAGCCGGATGTTGACGAGTCGGAGCACGGTAGCCGGATGGTTAGAGTGCCTGCATCCTAATTAGAAGCGTTATTATTATTGAAGATTTTCATTGCATTGCCTGCAGTCATGCTGATATGTGATTTTCAGACGCAAATAGACAGATGCTATAGGTGACGAACTGTTAGGTATATGCGTAGTTTGCAGTGGGAGGATTGGTTATAACTTCCCACTCTGAGACTGTTGCTGTGTGTGTGTAGCGACCTTGAGACTCGAGTCTCAACACCAGCAATCTTCACCGCATGGCTGTTGCTTGTGTGTTAAGTAATGAATAGCCGCGTCATTCAAGAGTTTCACTATAGGGCTGCAGCATTGGACTAGTCTATACGCAATTACGCATATTACAACATTCATCATCTTTTACTACAAGTATCATGGTAGGAGTATAACATCGACATTTTGTCCTTCTGATGACATCTTTACTATTCTTTAGCAGGACACAATGGCTACTCAAGAAACCTTTTTCTCTAACATTTAACATCAACAACCAGACAGATTGGCGCCTTTTTATGGCTGCCGCTACTTTATTTTTATTTATTTTTTGCGTTTTTATTACTATTCTTTATTATTATTTCTGTTTTTTATTTCTGTGTTTTATTTTACATCTTTTGACAAGTAACCGGGTGCGGTGTGTATGTCACCAGGAATTGTCTCATTTTCAATTAAACGAATATATATACACACTAGCTTTTATACCCGGCTTCGCCCGGGTTCCGTCAATTTTCCCCCCCAAATTTCCCCTCATCCCCACCACCACCCCCTCCACAACACGCCACCACTTACTCCGACCTCCGCCGGTATGCCACCCGTGAAATTTTTGTTTTCGGGGAAAAAAATTTCCCTCCCAAATTTTCCCCCACCCATCCCCACCCCTCCACAACACGCCATCACTAACTTCGACCTCCAATGGTACGCCACCCGTGAAATTTTGGTTTTCTGGGACGAAGTGTGAAAATACATCCGGACATCCATACATACATACATACATACACACAAACGGAAGGACAAACTTTGAGAAATATATTATAGATTCAGAGTGGCTCGTCACATCATCAAACAGTTGCATTAAACAATATGTAACGATATGAATGCTTCTCATCATGATCCGGTTGATCAGTGATCAAATTGTATTGTATCTATAAATTTATATAGCGCCTTTTGCAGTGCACACCCATCAGAGGTGCTCCCAGTGCATGAGACTAAGAAAGAAAGAAGTGGTCTTGAGACAGTGAAAAGAGGCACTTGGCCAATCACCAGCTAGTAAGGAGGAATGTGGGAACCAGTTTCGCTCTGCAGGGCCAATAAAAGCAAATGCTTGTGAGTTTAGGCATCAATATTGTATGTGTTACTAGAAGTTATGTAATGTAACTCAGTGTGACTGCCGTACTTAATAATAAAAAATTTCTTTAATTGCAAAAATACGATTGACATACCGCAGCCGGTTACAGTAACTGTTGTACATTTATGCAATTTGAGCAACTCACAAGAACGCAAATTGCAGAAGACATAAATCCTAAGTACTGACAGAACAGACAGCCTGCAGTAGTTGCGCTACCAACATCACTGTATGTGTGTTTTTGTGTTTTTTTAATTATTTTTATAGTGAATTTTATTTCAGAATCTCTCTGAGTTTTTGTCACTAGACGTCTATGGGATGTTAATGATGCACTTAATTAATTGATGAAGACATTGTGGCAATAATATACATAAGGATTCACAAGAACAGGAATGCTATTAACACCTTAGTGGCGAGCATGTACTAAGAGTGACTGTGAAGCAAATGAAGATCGTTGTTACAGTGTTAAGTGAAAACTGATGATTAGGTTTGTCGTAATGTGATTTGTAAATTACGTCAGTCAAGCTCTCTGATGTTTGATTCTCATCTTTTGGGTTTTTTTTCTTATCAACAACCCTGGACATTCTTTTTATCATGGACACGATAACTTAGATCTAAAAGTCAATATGCAGTATAGGATGCTGAAATGGAAAGTAGGATGTTGTCTAATCATTCTAATGCAACTATTTGTAATATTGGTGACCATTTTAGTAGAGCCTTTGTTTCTTTTGGGTTTGCCCATTGTCACTGAATCAGTCTGAATATATATTGTCATATTGTCTTGACTCTTTCTGTTGTGCTTGAACTGCTATGGTTAACAATAAAGTATTGATTGATGGATGGATGGATTGGTCCGATTGTACAGAACTGCCATGAAACTGAATGGGTATTTTGAGCTGCTGGCAAAAAAAAGCAATGAAATTGGGCGACTAAGGAGGAGACGCTTTTTATGCAGTCTACAGCAAAGTTCTGCAGTTCTAGTCTAGTTCTCTTTTTTGCACACACACACACACACACACGCACACACACACACACACACACACGCGCGCGCACACACATGCAAATGCTGTCGTGTACACACTGCTTTCCTTGAACATTGAACACTGCTTATTCCAGCATCCATGGACCTAATCTGGAAGCGGCGTAAAGTTTTCCATGTGAACCTAACGGCCTTAAAAAGTCACGGTCCAATCCATTTGTCCTCCTCCGTCCTCTTTTCACTTTCCACTTTGGCTTCTGATGCAACGAACCGAAGAATTGAATGATTCACTGAACAGTGATTGGAAAACTATTGAGAGGCAGCGCATGCAAATGCCATGTCATAATATTACACACTTTATGTACGCATAAATATATACGGACATCATTTCGCCAGATATATATATATATATATATACGCATGCACTTGTGTATGTGTGTATGTATGTATATTATTATATATGTAATATATATATATATAATGTATTCAGAATGTGCAGTATATTATACATGCATAATAAAAAGTCATACACTTCATCGTGAAAGATCATATATAAATATATGAATTATATATATATATTTTATAAGTACATTATATGATGCCTATATCATATGCACTGCATAAACCATTAACCCGTTATTGCTGGGATTTTGGGCCCATATGTGCTCGAGTGTTGCCTCAAATACCTTGTCGTAAAATTTCATAGGAAGAATGAGCCACGGTTGTACTTTGGAGACCGCTGTGATCAGGTTTTGATGAAGGAAAGTCACTATCTTTGTAAATTGAAGACAACACTTGCTGGTCATATAATTATGTGGAGCCCTGTGATTGGTTGGAATATATACTTGGTGATACCAGCCATGGTGAATTCACGTTAGAAATTAAAGTTTGGTTGAAATATGGTTGTGCATTTTTATTTAACGGCACATTTAATTTAAAATGTATCACACCATACATTTTGATTGCTAAAGATTTTTAAGTACTTGTTGTTCTCACACTTGGACTTGAGACTAAAGTACTTGGACTTGCGACTAAAGTACTTGGACTTGAGACTAAAGTAGGTAATTGGATTTGAGACTGAGCACTTGGACTTGCGACTAAAGTACTTAGACTTGAGACTGAAGTACTTGAATTTGAGACTGAGTGCTTGGACTTGAGACTAAAGTACCTGGTACTTAGATTTGAGATTAATGTACTTGGATTTGAGACAAAAGTACTTAGACTTGAGACTAAATTACCTCGTACTTCGATTTGAGATTAATGTACTTGGACTTGAGACCAAAATAATTTGACTTGAGACTAGAGTCTTGTACTTGTCCCGAGACTCAAAAGATACACATATTTCAAAAATCATAAATAATCTGAAAGCATACAGCAGATGAGCAACTGAAATGCTTCATGGACATTCACGTGGACTCCAGTCAGCTAATATTTCTTAGGAGCAATGCTAAATGAGTGTGATGAGTGTCTTGCAACATTCATCTGTGAGAAGACAGCATTCATCATTAATCCTATCTCCTCATGGTAGCTGAGTGCCCTTGTGTTTATGTGACTTATGAATAGTCGTATTCGGCTGGGTCACCTATTGTACTTGTCTGAGTCGCCATTGTTCAAGGATAGAAACTTTCTTAGGATGATGAATGTATGTATGTATGTATGAGCACTTGTTTAGGCGCCTTTAAGATTTCTACTCTGAGGTGCTCCTCACTACAGTGCAGACACCATAGCTCGATGCGTACGCGTACCTTATATATATAAGGTACGCGTATCATACGTGCGTACCTTTCAAAGAATAAAATACGCGTACCATACGCGTATTTTATTTCTGAGTATTATTATATGTGCCCCATCTGACCAAAACCAGGCGTAAGTCGCAACACACGCTTCTGCGATAATGACCAAAATGTGAAAAACCGAAATTTTTCAATTTTTTGTTTTGGATAGAAAATGATAAATAAATATGTTTTATACACATTAAAACCAAAGATTTTGCAAAAATATTATTTTCAATGATATTTTTGATAATTTTGTAGTTTTTATTGTTCAAATAATTCGACGACTTTTCCCGCCATTTTTCACTTCCCCGCCATTGGGAGCCATATTTGGTATGTGGCCAACAAAATAAATTAGGTATCAGTGAAAAGCCAGACTTCCCTCTAGAGTCTAGCCTACTATGCTAGTTTGTTTGTTGCAAATTTTATTTAATTATGAACATGGTTCTAAAGAATCTTGCATTTCTAAGTTATAGAAAACTTTAAACGCATTTTTCTCAGAATTTTAATTTGGACGGTCGAACCATATTTTTACTCATAACTTTGGACAGAAGCATGGCAGAGCAATAGGATTTGTGTCATTTTAAAGAAGAGACTTTATTCTTTTAGAAGATTATGACACTCATTTTTTCCTAAATTCGACTTACGCCTGGTTTTGGTCAGATGGGTCACATATGTCAGTGTTTTGACGCTTCACCGATATTAAATTACTTACTTATTGGCACATGCAAACAAAGTGACAGAATTACAGAACTTAGCCGTCAGGGTACTCAGTCAGACAGCAAGCCCAAGGGAAGCAGAAAGAAATTGGAGTCTGTTTGGATTCATCCAGGGCAAGAAACGTTATAGTCTCAAAGCATCAACGATGGAAAAACTTGTCTACATCCACACCAACACTCGGCTTATGGACAAAATTACTGCTGTTGATTACGAAGAACAGACTGTTGAATGGGGTGATTGTGACGAAGCTGGATCATCCTCTGATTCTGACACTGATTTGGAGACTAATTAACTATCCGTGTGGCTGACCAGTGACCATGGTGTGACTGTGACTATTGAACATATTAAGAGTTACTAAAATGCTTGATTTTTAATCTCTGAACACCTACGCTTATCTCTTAACAACGCAGAGTCACTATTCTATTGTTATTATTGTGCACTGTTCACTTTTGCATAATTGCATACAAAGACACAGAATATCACCAATAAGTTGAGTACTTGACAAGTGTCCAGTGTTAAGTAGTTTTTTTTACATTTTAATAAAAACTTTGTGATAGCACCATATGTAATGTTTCATGCACAAATGCACAATAACTTATAGCTTGTGCCACGGTTAAGTGTTTTACGTACCCTTCAATAAGGTACGTTAAAATACGTACGTACCTTTCAAAAAATAAAATACGTACCATATGTACCCTCGAGCTATGGCAGACACTGAATTGGAGTTTCACGTCAAAGTGCATGAGCAATTGTGAGTGGAGGGCTTGCTCAGAGACCCTACGTGGTGGCTTTAGGTGGATTCGAACCCGCAACATTCCGGCTCCAAGGAACCGAACACTTACCCACACCAGCGCACCACACAATAATGACCGATGAAATAGAAGGACTTTATGCTTCCTAGCGATTCTTTCCTGATTCCACTGTTTGCTGTATCCTTGTGGGGGAAGACTTCCTTCCAGCCCTGGAATTGGAGCTTAATCAGATTATGGAGTTTCTTCTGATGAAATCACCTTATCACAACCCTCTCCTGCCTCGTATCATGTTGCATAGTGTGGATTATATTATTATCCCGCATTGACTGTAGACCTATCTATATCTGGAAAGGATTTTGCTGGATTGTCATAAGCAGGATTTGCAATATCTCTCACATATGCCTTTCCTTTCTTTTCATTCCTTGCAGCTTGTGATGACTTTTCTTCAAATGACTTTAAGGTATTCTCCCAATCCTCTACCTAAACGACACCCACCTTAACAGCTACTCCGACCCTTTGGCAACCGGACTTGGACTTCCCTTGGACAACCTCCTCTAACATGGAGTAATACTCATGAATAAGCTGGTTCCTGCACTTGGCTTTCAAGTGGAACTCTAGAATTTTGGATTTTACAATTGCCATTATGAATTTTCAGCATGGCACATGTTGGGACCCTTCATGGTGGTAGGTCCATATCTTAATTAAGCAAGTATATCCTGTATCATAGATGACCACCGTTTGGCTTACACAAGAAGCGCATTTTTGTGTCGGGGGGAAGCCTAGCAGATCATGAGTTTTGTTTCACCGTCTAATTTCAGCATTATACAAAAGCACAAATCAGAAGTAATTGATTTATAATGCATCTGAACAAAAGAAGAATCTTGCACTAAAGTGCATAACAGGAAAATCTAGTCAAAATAAATCTTAAAGCATTTAAGGTTTTTCTTGAAGAGCGATCATAAAGCTCATAGAAATAAATCATCTGCTATAGACCTATAAATGTTTTGCAAGCCTTTGTTCGCTGTTCTTCCACTATCGGTCGAATTCGACAATTGTTGGGCGTAGGACTGTTGCATCTCAGAGGACGTCCGCCACTTCATCAAACCTAATAATGTGGGCAGTCTCCATTGAGTATAGTATTTCTGTGTAGAAGGAGTTGTAGAGGTTAACGAATGCTGTGCAGAAGCGTTGCAACAGCCATGCATGCGCGTGTGATATAATAGGCAATATTACATCAGCGATGCATAACAAGTCGTCGTAGCCAGTGACCTTTCCCACAGAGACGAAAGGGAGACTGCGAGGGAGGGAAGGAGGGAGGAAGGAGAGAGGAGGGAGGAAGGGGGGAGGGAGGGAGCCTAGCTGGAGGCAGTGATGGGTGGTGTGTGGCCGGCGCAGAGGTGGAACTGATTACCGTTACGGGCTCTGGTTGATATTCTCCGTGGGGTAAAATGTATTAATGGCATTTGCCTGACAGTTTGAAGGATCATTTCTGTGTTAGTGAGGTCGACACGTCATCGCTGATGCTACTGCTGTGACGATGGCACACTACACTGCTCGGCGCCGATGTTGACCTTTTTTAGTACGTTGGTTGTGTGTGTGAAAGTGCATTTACGACTCATTTGTCATTCATTTGTCATTTGTGCTAATCGGGTTTAATCTGTGGGGGTCATTTTCGTCCGCTCGAGATTTCTGGGCCAGAAATCCAGAAATAAAACTTGGTGGATTTCAGGTGTTTGATTCTTGTGACGGTTGATGATGGAGTTGTCAGTATTCTCTTGTGCTTGACATTCATGCACCTTTCAATGTTTTTGCGCATTGTTATTATCGTTATTTTGCATATTACGCCCCAACATCAGATGACTAATTGTGAGTGAATAACTTGCTCAATGTGTTTGCACTGATCATTTTCACCGAGACAGCATTATTTTATAGTAAGCAATTAAATATGACCAGCCATCAAAAAGAGCCTGTTTTGTGTTTTCAGACTGCCAGTCTTCAGTACAAGAAACGGTGTCTGGTGTTGAAAAGCAAAAAGAGGTTAGTATACTCTTTACCTCGGTTCAAATTCTCATTGAAATCAAACTGAAATTTTATTGATCTTAATGATGATATTCGTCTTATTGAGAAAGTAACGGTCGTCATAACGAGACAGTCAACATGTAATGTAATGCAATGTAATGTAATGTAATGTAAATCTTAACATTCACCAAGAGAGGTGCAGTGGATAAACTAGTAAACTTTTTGATTAGCATTTGTGAAGTTCTTATTGTTCTCAATGGTAAGTTCTATTGGATGAGGCCTGTGGCGCAGATTGTATTTCCCAGTATGCCTGTCAGAGAAGAATTTGCAGAGAACATGGTTGCAGTAGAACTTTAGTTGATAAATTATTATCTGACTTCCTTGAACTACCAGACGTTCAGCAAATGGAGGCCATGTGCTCATGTTTGGCATCATATCTTCTGGGGGAAGGCATGGCTAGAAACCTCTGAAATGTCTGACTTTGTTTACTTGTTGCATTGTGCTGTTGGCTATTAATTATTTCTTGGCAGTTTCTAATGACTTGTTGTACCTTAGGGGAAAATGGTGATCCTTGTATTGTGAATGATGTGCAATTCTTTCTCCATTGCTGCATTCTTTAATCGTTAGTGCAAAGTAGGAATGGTCTGTTCTTTGAAAATCCTCTGCAAGAACAATGGCATTTACTTTTTCCAAAGTTTCCAAAATGCATGTTCTATCTCAGAATTACATTTAAAAAAAATCAAATTTGTCTTCTGTATTCATGAATACAAATTTTGTGACATTGAAAGATTGTTCTTCTTGATGAATACTCGATGGACAAACGAAAAGATAAGGTAAAGGAAAAGATCAGGAAATTCTGTTGACTCTGACACCTTTTTTACTGCTACATTTTGGTTTCTGACAAATTTTTTTCCCACTCGAGCATTAGTGATTGACTAATGATTCAAAAAGTGAAACTGATTTATTTACATTTAGAAACCTCTTTAAAAATCTCCATTTCTTTATTTCCTGCTTTGCAGTTCTCATGCCCTTGCTAAAATTTTACCTTGACAATTGTGTTTTGCCTGCAAGCATTCTGTGGCTGCCCATGATTCGTAGAAAGTACAATACGAAAAATGTTTTTTGTTTGTTAGATGTTCTATGTTATTGGTAATGAGGATTTGCTGGGGATAGTTGGCTCCTCAGAGATATTCTATGCGTAATAAAGAAGCTGCAGTGGATTGTTGAAATAAACACTTTGCAAACATGATGATACAAAGCCTCAAGCTGACTTCATGCAGCTTTCCAATAGAACTTCATTTCTTGTTTACTTAGAAAAGCTCACACCTGGAGCGAAGCATTCAATGGGACCCCTCTTTTGTCCTCCCTTCCTGCTTCTCATGTCCTCATTAGGCCATCCTTGTATCTGGTAACCTTGCTTCTTCATAACTTTATAAGTACACACATGACAAAACATGGACGGTGCTTATAAGGAGCTGCCTATAAAGGACTTACGGTACTCAAGGTTTTTAGTCCACAATGCCACCTGAGTGGAAGCTCCATCCCATTCTCTCTTTATTCACCTACCTTGCACAGAATAAGACCAACAAGCAATCTAATTATCGAGGGCTGTGTCCTCATTTCAAAAGAGCCAAACACAAAGAAACTAACAGCTAGTCAACACAACCAATAGCCAATCATCCTTGCACCAGAAAAGTCGCCCCTTAGGAAAGACAGAAGTACTGAAATAAATTGGATATGAGAGCGGTTATTTTGGAGCACGCTATTACGGGTTGATAGGGTGCGGTGACATGTTATGTGCATATGACTCGAAGGCAGATGGACGATTCTGGAGCGATCCATCAGACCATCTTTGACAGATTCTTCCTGTGTGTCCTGCCAATAAGATGCGGTGGCATCAATCCACTGCCATCTTGTAATCTCATATTGATGCCAGCAAATCAGCCGACTCAATTTCCATTGTTTGACGGCAGTTTATGGCACCAGCAGGACCATTGGCTTGCCCTCCTCATTCAACCAGCCTGGGGTCTGGCACTTCCAGACAATGCACAGTGGAAGAGTTCTTAGGTGCAACTCCGCTCTGTTCCAGAAGAATCTCAAAACTGTCCTATTTAGCCATGGCTGAGCAGGGAGCACTTCTGAGTAGCGTACCTTGAAGAGGTGCTATATAAAACTTTAATAATAATAATAATAATAATAATAATATCCTGTATACCCCGGGGCAAAAATAAATAAAAAATTTAAAAAATGAAAATAAAAACAAAATAATAATAAAAACAATGAGCAAACGAACTGTGTAAAATGAAAATGTAAAAGGTCAACGTTCTTACGGCCCTCGTTCAATAAGTTTTTGTGGCATTCTATTCTTCAACTCTTCTTCTCATTGTGCGGCTAGTTCTCGTATTGTTCGTTTCATCGCCTGCTCCCGCCCGTCCTTAGTTTGATTTCTGTCCTGTCCTGCCCTGCTTGACGCGCTCGCCTAAATTCTCCTTTGTTCGGAGTCTCACTTGGGATTCGTTACCATGGAAATGCATTCCCGTCTCTAAATCAGCTCTCCGCTACTACAATCATTTTGAAATAATGTTCCGTGGATCTATTGTGCTACGGCTGGATGGCCTGGAAATGCCACAGCAGCAGCGGCAGCGGTGGATGGATGGAGGAGGTGGAAAAGGAGAGAAAGCAGAGGAGGGATGCACCTCCAGAGAATTTGCTAACAGATGGCACTACGGCTGTCAGCTCCTCAAACACTATTTATATATGTATATAATATGTATATATGTGTGTAATTGTGTATATGCATATATACATATGATATGTGTGCAGTGTATTTATGTAATATCATAAATTCATGAAATAGTGTTGTCTTTTATATATCATTTCTCAGAATGAGTGTATTATTATATATAATGTGAATATATATTTATATATAATATGTATATATATATATATTGCACAAATTTATATACATATGATGATAATGATGATGACGACGACGACGATGGTGATTTCACTGCCCAAAGGCTATTGACTTTTATTCCACCTGGTATGGGATAAGTGAGGTGGTTTCTTTTTGCCTTCCTCGCAGACAATAGTTGTGTGTGCGTGCGTGTGTGTGTGCAACTTGTCCTGAGCCGCTATTCAGTGGCTTGAGGTGTGTTCAAACTGGCAACCCTCTGGTCACAAGGCACAGAGCATTATTACTACATCACCATATCCTATACTCAACACTCATCTATTGCGTGTGTGTGTATATATATATATATATATATATATATATATATATGTATACATATATATATGTATACATATATATATACACTTATATGTAACGTGTATATATACTGTATAATACGTCCGTATGTGTTTGCCTCTGTATGCTCTGGAATTTTTGTGATAGCTAAGACGAGCTGGAGTCAAGTGGTGATGACAATGAGATAGGATACAAATTGATGAATTGATGGAAAGATGATATTCTTGACCAGGCATCACGTGGATGGCAGTCGAATATATTATCTCCATCTGAGCACACAGCTCATCCAGATTATCCGAATCCTATTTCCACTGCACTCAAACGAGTGTCGCAAACAAGGGCTGTTCAAATGCCATTGTCACAAGACTCTAGAATGTCCTGTTCAATGAGTGTTCATATATAGGGTGACACGAAAGTTCGTTCACCGTTTTCAAAATGCGTTATCTCAGTAACGGCTTCATATTTCTTTATAATATTTTGTCAGTGTATACATCAGTCAAATGAAAGATACTGGTACAAATTTCATTATGATCAGGTCCGTTTTCGCCATTATTTAGAAAACAATGTAAAGACGACCAGTTTTTTGCGGAAAAAACTGCGTTCATCAAATTAACACAATAAAGAAACTGCATATATACGCCTAGCCTCGTATACAAGCGTGACAAGACACTGTTGTTACCTATATAGGACATACACAGACGTAGGCTATTAGCGTACAGTATCTCCTTTCTGCTTAATGACAGCATTGACTCTATCCGGCATAGGAAGAGTACGTTCCACCTGCTCCACAGATGAAGTTTAGTCCGTCGGTGATGGTTTTTGGTGGGATGACTGCCATGGGTCTCACTAAACTTAAATTTGTGCCAAATGGTACCAGATTGAACTCACAGTACTACGTACATCACCAACATTCTCGAACAGATCGTGAAGCCAGAGTTCGAGAGAGAAAATGACAACGGCAGTGTCATGCAAAGAAAGTCATTTGTTGACAATGACCTACAGGAGTATTTCAGCAGGATGACGCACGTACGCTGTCATACATCAGCTGTGACGACGAAGTGGCTAGACGACAACCTCCCGTCACACATGAAGCCGAAGGATTGGCCACCCAACTCTTCGGACCTCTCTCCTATTGAGAACCTGTGGAGTATTTTATCTCTCAGCGTTTATAAAGATCCTGAGCCAAAGAACGCTGATCAGCTCAAGCGTCACCTCCAACTTGCGTGGAGATCGATAGCAGTTGGGACACTTCAGAGGCAGATCCAGTCATGCCTGATAGAGTCAGTGCTGTCATTAAGCAGAAAGGAGACACTGTACGCTAATAGCCTACGTCTGTGTATGTCCTGTATAGGCAACAACAGTGTCTTGTCACGCTTGTATACGAGGCTAGGCGTATTCAGAGTTTCTTTATTGTGTTAATTTGACGAACGCAGTTTTTCCGCAAAAAACTGGTCGTCTTTACATTTTCTTATAAATAATGGCGTAAACGGACCGGATCATAATCAAATTTGTACCAATATCTTTCATTTGACTGTTGTATACACTGACAAAATATTATAGAGAAATATGAAGCCGTTACTGAGATAACGCATTTTGAAAACGGTGAACGAACTTTTGTGTCACCCTATATAAATAGAGCACAATGCCACGATGCATGCTCATTTGCCCTTTGCTCATTCTGCAGGGCATCTGTTGATCTTCGAATCTTGATGTCACTAGACATCTACCTTTCCATATCACTTTTCCACTCATGGTTATACCCAGGGTCTAAGGTGGGTGGGAACTGCATTCCCACTGCTCTCGAAATTCTGGTCTTGCGTTCCTACTGCTCATCATGTGGGAACTCTGGAAACACATCCTTTCCAATACAACAAAACTCTACATCAGCGTTCCCACTGCTCACATTTGGCGTTCCCACTGCTCACCCAAACCACTTTAACCACTGGTTATACTGATGCTTCAGTGTAGATGTGCACTTTTGCCAATTGATAGCAAATGCGGGGCGTTGACCCTGGTCATATTTCCATGGGTAAATTGGATAAGATCTCTCATCACAGCTGCCTCTTTTAATGGGTGCCACGCCATGGTGTATAGATCGTGCTAACCCCGAGATTCATATGCTGGAATAAAACACCATTGGATTATGGTGGTTTTTATCACTATGACGATTACTGTTAGAGTGTTTTTGGTGACTATTGATGAGAAATAGTATTATGGTTCTTTTTGATTACTGTAAGGATTATGGTGATTTGATCAGTGTGTTTATTTATTTAGTGATGACCATTTGTATAAAAGTTGTTGTGATCTCTGTGATATTTATAGTCATTTTTGATTGCTACATAAGGATTATGGTAATAAAAAACATTTGATGGCTGAGAAAATACACTTGATTAGTTATCACAAACTTTTTTATCAATGTAAATAATGATGTTGATGAATATGATAAAGTTGATGAATATGATGATGATGATGACGACGACGATTTAATAACGGATAAGTCAAAATAAGCTTTGTTTAAGTTTCTTTGCGGTCTCCTTTGAACAGTTGCTCCCAGACTCTGACAGTGCTGCACATGTCTGAACTTTCCCCATATTTGCTGTTGTTTGCTTTCAGTGTACTTGTGATAAATCTGTGGACGATGTTGGCCCAACGCGAGACAACCTAAGCCCCGTTGTTCCTTCGTCTCAGAGGGCCAGCATCAGACGACCGACTGGTTCCGTAATTCCTCACAAGGTGACGCTACTCATCCTCTCGCTGGCCGCTTTCGTATCGGCGGCCACCGTCTACGCAGCGTCTGTCTGCGCCACAGACAACGTCGTCCATGTTGTCTTTCATATACCACAGACGATACACCTGGGTGAGTTGCTCTCTCTGTCTCTGTCTGTCTCTATCTGTCCCTGTCTGTATGTCTCTCTGTTTTTCTGTCTGTCTGTCTGTCTGTGTGTGTGTGTCTGTCTGTGTGTCTGTCTGTGTGTCTGTCTGTCTGTCTGTCTGTCTGTTACTCTCAAGTCTACTATAAATATCTCTGACTTTATAGGACTTATATTATTTGGTCACTTACCATGATACAGCGTCATTGCATAAACCGCTGGTGAATGAGGCATCACAGCTATTTCACATGGGAATATCTTGCAGTTCATTTCAAAATTGCAATACGTTTAGTGCTGTTTTGTTTGATCAAACTCTGTGACTTGTGGCCGTAATCTATTTAACTTATCGAATTTCATGAACTTACAACAATGCCTTTTTATGAGACAATATACAAATGGGAGACAATAGAAGGATGCGTTTGATTTTGCACCCTTCCAAGTAGGCGTACACATGCGACAGAGCATTGATTGCGATGAATAATTGTGATTTTGTTCAATGTTCGTATATATCAATCAATCAATCAATCAAAATCATTTATTGATCCCACAATAAAAACATAACAAACAGAAAATAATGCAAGACAATTTATATTTAACATTGTAATGTATTCAATACAGAACTTTATTAGATAGAGAAGGGAGCAATAGGCCCTCCAGAAGGGACAAGTCCCGCTTAGTAGGGAGCCTATATACCATGATTAATTTAAGCAAGATGGTGGGGTATGATTAAATGGGGAAAGAACAGACGCTATAGTATAGTACATAATAATTATTATACAGTATGAATAATATATGAAAGCATGTCTTAACTAAAGCTTAACTAAAGCTTAACTAATAAACAACAAAACTGAGATTAGGAGATGTAAATTAATGTGTGTGCACGTGCAAGGGTTTTAAAGTGGCTGAGGGATGTAACCAAGCGGATTTCTTTGGGTGAACTGTTCCAATTAATAGGGCCCTGGACTCCAAGCGAAAACTTACGGACATTAGTCCTAGCAAACACAGGTCTAAAATCATTACTGCTTCTAGTGCAAATCAGGTGCGGTGCAGGATCAAAATAGGAAAAGAATGATGGTGGAAGGAGGTTATTAATATATTTGTACATGAAAATGCAAGTTTGTAGAAATTTAATTTGGGTTATGTTTAGGAGTTTGTGTTCGAAGAATAACGGACTGGTGTGTGAATTTGGTGGAGATTTGGTTATCACTCTTATGGCCTTTTTTTGAAGGATCCTTATATCGTTAAGATGAGAGTCGTATGTGGAAGTCCAGATCATATTGCAGTAAGTAAGATATGGGTATATGAGGGTATAATAAAGATCCCGTAAGATATGAAGTGGGAGAAGATAAGACACTCGTTTTATAATGCCTAAGTTCTTCTTAATTTTATTGCTAATTTCAAAAATGTGAGTTTTCCACTTCAAGTGTTGGTCAATGTAGATACCTAAAAATTTTGTTGAGGATACTTGAGGAATAACAATATTGTTTAAGACAATTTGACTATTGTCATAGGGAATGGATTTTCCTATGGAACGAAAGACGATACAATTTGATTTTTTTGCGTTAAGTGTTAATTTATTACTTATAAACCATTCGCTTGCAGACATAAGTTCACTATTAACCAATTGTATTAAGTGGTCATATGAGGTATGGGGAAAAAAAGACATTAGAGTCGTCTGCAAACATAATGAAATGTAGCACAGTTGACGAATTTGGCAGATCGTTAATAAATATTAAAAATAAGAGTGGGCCAAGAATTGATCCTTGTGGTACACCAAATAGAATGGGTAAAGGGTTTGAAAGGAAACCATTACATATAACTCGTTGGTAGCGATTCGTAAGATAACTAGTAAACCAATCCAATGAAGTACCTCTAATGCCATAGTGTTCAAGTTTAGTTAGGAGGATATTATGGTCAACAGAGTCAAAGGCCTTGGCGAGATCAAGGAAAATTCCAATAGAATATTCATTTTTGTCCATCGCAGCGGCTATCCTGTCTTGGATATCTAATAGGGACATTGAAGTTGAGTGTCCAGATTGGAAACCATGCTGCGAAGGGTATAGGATAGATTTATGAATAAGGTAGGAAAAAAGGCGATCATACATAACTCGTTCATAAAATTTAGAAAAAAATGGTAACACCGAAATAGGTCTATAGTTAGCTATATCATTTTAGAACCTTGTTTATGAATTGGGACGACTTTTGCAATTTTGATTTCAGTGGGGACAAGCCCATTTGTAAGTGAGCAATTAATTATATCGGATAACAGTGAAACTAAAAATTCCATAATAGGAGATATGAGGTGAGGGAATAAATCATCCATTCCTGAACTATGAGTTGATTTGAGAGTTTTATTGATCGACATTAGCTCTTGCGGACAGGTGGGTAAGAGAGCAAAAGAATTTATCGAACGTGGAGACAGATAGTCATTAAAGTCCTTCTTACAAGGGGGTAAGTCAGAGGACAGAGATTTTGCTATTCCAGTAAAATAAGAGTTAAAATGTTCCGCCATCAAAGTGGAATCATAAATCGTGGCGTCATTTACCTTGATTTCTAAAATGGAAGTGTCTTTGTTATCAGCTTTGATAATAGTTTTGATTATCTGCCAGGTCTTATTAATATCCCCGCTATATTTAATAAATTCATTAGTATAGTAAGTTTGCTCAATTTTGGTGCGTATTAATTTATAGCGGTTACGATATTTCGTAAAGATATTTTTGTTTTCGATCGTGGGATTTTTTATGTAGTTAATATAAAGTTTTTCTTTCTTTTTTGTAGAATCTAGCAGTCCTCGAGTCATCCATGGTTGAATAAATGAATTTTTCTTAGAAATCTTCTGTGATTTAAGGGGAAAGGATTTATCATAGCAAATTTTGACTTTTTCAGTAAATAAATTAAAGGCCTGATTTGTTTCATGCGCATTACATAACTCTGTTACTGAGGTCCAATCGATTTGGGATACAAGTGCTTTAAAAGAAGCAGTTGTCTGGCTATTTATAGTCCGTTTCAGCTCTATTTTACCCAAATTACGTGAGGTAAAGGGCTCAGTTTTAATCCAGGTTACTATTGGTAGATGGTCCGAAATTTCAGATGTAATTATAGCTGAGGTGATAATGCAGTCAGGGGTATTAGTGAAAGTGTTATCAATTAAGGTAGCCGAGGTGGGAGTTATTCTAGTGGGTTGGTGGATGAGTGGGAAGAAGTGGTGGGTCATCATACTTTCAATGAATTCATTGGTAGGGTTGTGATTACCATGTGCTAATAAATCAACATTGAAATCACCAGTTAAGAATATTTTCCTGTTCTTACAAAGGGTAAGATTTCCAATAACGAGTCTACTTGGGTGTTAAAGTCATCCATATTGAGACCGGGAGGCCTATACAAAACACCGAGTAGAATGTCGGCGGACTTAACAACTTTAATGTTAATGAAGAGGTTTTCGAACGATGTCGTTGGTGTGCAAATGTGCATCTCACTATAATAGATGTCTTGTCTAATAAAGAATCCAACCCCTCCTCCCATTCCCTCCTCCCTATGCTTATGTACGAAGTTATAACCAGGTATGAATATTGAGCCAGCCGTTGAGTTATTTAACCATGTTTCGGTAACCGCTAGGACAGAGACAGGAAGCTGAGTTAATAAAAGCTTAATATCGTTAATTTTATAAGTAATGCTGCGACAGTTAAGATGCATAATCGAGAATGACGAGGGATCGTTGGCAAATCTATGGGTTAGCTGGGAAGCGCCGTAATATCTGCTTTCTTTTACGATATCCAAAAAGTAATTAAAGTCAGGGTCTAAATCCTTATTGTTGAGAAGGGGTCTATTTGAATCTTCAGATTCATAAAGGTTTGATCGAGGTAGGTCAGGTTCCATCAAGGTCTCCAAGTGGGTAGAATTGGAAGTCTTAGTACAGTATGCACCGGCTACATACGGCCAATCCTCTGTGTTTAACTGGTCAGAAGCGTTCATGCATGCAGTATGACAAAGTGTATTACAATTTTCGCAGGCACCAACATCTTGCCCTGGGCTAATTAGTGCAGTGCACACACAACATTTATCTAAATTAGAACACGAAGAATTAGAAATCATAAACACAATGGGGGAAAGAAACAAAAGAGAAAAAGAAAAGAAAAGAAAGGAGTGAAATAGAAACGAGTGGCAGCTGACCATGTAATCGACACGGTAGAACAAATTAAATTATCAAAGCAATGGCAATGGCATACATTCACTTTAGCTGAACAAATAGTTTAAGCAAAAGAATGACACTCGAAAACAGAGGACGCTGCAGATTAACAGAACAAATCATCGACAGTCAGTATAGTCATAATATGCCAGACGAAGAAAAGTACACAATGTCTAGGCGAATTAATCGATGAGTCGACAGCTTAGTGCGATAAACTTACAACCATAAAGCTAGTAAAATGACTAATTGCATCTAGTGCAGGCACATGACCACAACATAAGCAAAAGATAATGTGTATACATAAATTATGCACAAAAGCAGTGATGGTCAATCCGACCTTATTAGTGTGCACTGAAACCAATAAACTATTAAAACGATTAATTGCATCGGGTGCAGGTATGTGACCACAACATCAGCGTAAGATAGTTCAGAGTAGGCCTATATGCACAATAACAGTGATGGTCGATCCGACCCTATCAATGCGCGCAAAGTAATAAAATGCTTAATGCATCGAGTGCAGGCATGTGCCTACAAACATGAGCATCGATGCGCACTAGAGCTAAACGATCTCGTCAGTAAACTTTGAACGACCAGTAAGGTCGTATGATGATGATGATGATGGTGCTCTGCCCGAAGGCAGGTTCATTGGCTTTACGCCCCTGGGGATGAGATGAGTGAGGTGGTTTCCCGTTGCCTTCCCCACAGACAATGATGGGTAAGCAACTTGCCCAAGGTCGCTCCGCAGCCGCTTGCGCCCCTGCGTCCCACACGTGCTAGCCCGAGATATCTAAATCTCTGAATGTCAACTCCCAGCCCGGGGCTTGAACCGCAGTCCGTTGCAACCAACAGACGAATGCTATTCTTGCTTACCGGTGTAGCTAACTAGGCCAGTTAAGTACTCGAAGCAAAAGTATATATAAGGTCGTATATAATAGAGATAACAAATCGACAGATCGATAAGATAATGGAATATGATCGTTACTTTGGAACGAGTTTGTTGAGGTCTTCCATCGATGATATCTTCATCGGAGCAACGCCGGCCGTGAGTGACTTCTTAACGTAGATGTTACCACCGTATGACCATGATGAAGCGATGGTCTTCTCCTTTACCATAGCTCGCGCAGAAGAGTATAGGAAGGCAGCGTTGGCGGTGAGATGTTCGTTGATGTAAATCTTGGGGTACTCCAGGTGAGAAGGGTTGGAGGCTGGCTGTTGACTCAGAAGTTTCTTAGCTTTGAAGACTTCGTTTCTTACTCTGCGAGTAGTGAAGCTGACGATGACGGGTTTGTGAGGCGATTTCTTGTTGCCTGGCAGACGATGGGTCGTATTGATGTCGTGATCAGTGAGATGCAGGTTAAGACGGTCTCGACAAAGTCGGATGATTCCATTGGTGAGTGCTCTTTCGCTTTCGGTTTCAGTGTGATACTGGTTCTGAGATTGAAGTCCAGTACCGATATCGTCAGATGAGCAGACCGGTACTCCATGGAAGATCAGGTTGTTTAAGCGAGCATGTCTCTCAAGATCATCAACTTTTGCTTCGAGTACTTTCGTGGAAGATTTGATGGTGGTTACCTGGTCGCTGATTACACGGATGGATTCGTCGAGTTTAGCGAAGGTTTCTATTTTAGTTGTTTCCATGTTCTGGGTAAGTGAGGTGGTCACGTCCGCAGTCACCTCCGCTGCGAGTTCCTTGACGAGGGATTTCATCATGGGGATGAGAAGTGTGGACAGGCGGTCAAGTAGAATATTTAGTATTTTATCGTCAACGATTAACTCAGATAGTTCGTCAACTTTGGCCAATCTTTTAGCCATATTCTTGGGTTAAACCGCAGTAGATGGTCCTTACGTGTTATAGGCGTGTAGACAAGGTGTGGCCGTGCAGATGCGTAGTTGATTAAAGTTCGAATTCCTCCAGCGATGTACATGTAATTCCTCAGAATTTTAAAAGTATTCCAAGACTGTCAGTATGATACAGCATCCCAACGTTTTTCA